>CP139504.1:152718638-152863638 GCA_021014915.2 Artemisia tridentata subsp. tridentata | reverse complement strand
ATGAGATGGTTGGACTGAGAGCCAGATTTGTGACATTAAAGAGATCACATGGCAAGAGAGCTCATGGTATTGGATACTAGGGTTATCGGTTTTGGCAGAGGCCAAACGAGGATCTTTGGTAGATTAGGTGGTCTTGAGCGGGCAGTGAGGAGATCTCAAGGCACTGATCGCACTCAGTGGCAGAGGATCATGACTGCCGAGTATATGATTGGTACTGTGATGAGGGAGAACCAAGAGCTGCGACACCGTGTGGATCATTTGGTGGCAGCCATCGGAGGGATGACTGCAGCGTTCGAGCAGTTACGCCTTAAGCGTGACCGAGCTTAGATTAGTTTTCATTAGATGATGTATTCCACTAAACTGATGAGTTATCAGTTAGTGACGAACTATTGACCTTGCTTGTAATTTTGTGTACTTCTATTCTATTCGATATATATAACAAGCTTGGTTTATCTATTCGATTGTTCGTTTCCTCTATGGTTGACTTCATTCTTGCATTCTGTCTGTTATATCCATATACTCATGTGAAACTTTTACTCTATACTCGAGATTTCAGTTATCGTCATCTTCTTGTGATGCAGATAAATGACACCCAAGAGAAAGTCAACCAGAGTCACACGAGGACCGACTGTTGCCACACCTGCCCCAGCAAGAGCTGTGCATGGCAGAACTGCTAAAAATGCCACCCTAGCAAGAGCCGCGCGAGGCAGAACTGCTGAGAATGCCGCCCCAGCCAAGGCCGCGGCAAACCCACTAGTGGTGAACCAAGAAATGCTAGATCAGCTTCTCAATGATCGTGTGGCCGCAACACTCGCCGCAGCAAACAACTCAACCAACAACACCGGAACATCTAGGCCAGTGACCAACAACCGTGGCTGCACTTACTCTGAATTCCGAAAGATCATGGTTGGAGGTTTCAGAGGAACAGAGGGAGCCGTTGGACTGACTAGGTGGATCGAAAAGCTGGAAATTATATTTCGAATCAGTGGTTGTAATGATGATGACAAGGTAAAATATGCATCTTTCACTTTCATGGATGCCGCTTTGACCTGGTGGAACAACTACATAAAATCTGCCAACATGGATTTTTCTTATGCTATTCCGTGGGATGACTTCAAGGAGTTAGTACTCCAGAAGTATTGCCCACGCAATGAGGTCAAGAAGTTGGAGATAGAGTTTTGGAACTTGAAGGTGCAAAATAACAACATGGCCGCTTAGAACCAAAGATTTCAGGAATTGGCTTTGCTATGTCCTGAAATGGTTCAGACTGAAACAAGATTGCTTGAAAGGTATGTCGGAGGTTTGCCCAAGTCAATAAAAGGAAATGTGACTACCTAAAAGGCTGCAGATCTCCATGAGACCATGGAACTAGCCAGCAAGTTGATGGACCAGGAATTGGAGGATGCCCCAGAAAAGAGTACTGACAACAAGAGAAAATGGGAAGACCACTCTAAGGGAAACAAGCATAACCCTCAAAACAAGAGGCAAGAAGTGGCAAAGGCTTACACGGCAGGGTCAAGTGAGAAAAAGGGGTATGATAGGAATTTACCTCTGTGCAACCGTTGTAAGCTACACCACAAAGGACAGTGCACGGTTAAATGTCACAACTGCCAGAGAGTAAGACATTTGGCCAAGAATTGTAGGTCTAGACCCCTATCCACCGCTCAAGCAGCACCACCCAACAATCGACGGGCGGAAGTCACCTGCTATGGATGTGGTGAGAAGGGTCATTACCGTAATGAGTGCAAGAAACCCAGGAATCAGGGAAACGGTGGTGGTCATGGTAACCAGGGAGCAGCAAATAACAATGGGAACCAGGGCTATGGAAGAGGAGCCCGTGAGAGAGTTTATGCTGTGGGCAGAAGGGAAGCCCAGGACGACCTAAACGTGGTGACGGGTACGCTTCTTTTAAATAATCGTTATGCATCAGTATTATTTGATACGGGAGCGGATAGAAGTTTTGTGTCGACTGCTTTTTGTTCCTTATTTGATATTGCTCCAACCACCTTAGACAACGTCTTTGACGTAGAATTAGCCAACGGGAATTTAGAAAGGGTAGATACCATTATAAGAGGTTGCACTCTTAACTTGTTAAACCACCCGTTCAACATCGACTTCATGCCAGTAGAGTTGGGTGGTTTTGACGTCATCATAGAAATGGATTTGCTATAAAAATATCATGCCGTCATTATCTGTGATGAAAAGATCGTCAGAGTACCCTACGGGAACGAGTTTCTGATGTTAGAAGGAGATCGGAGCGATCATGCACGCTCGTCAAGATTAAACATCATCGCGCATACGAAGGTGCAGAAGTACATCGAGAAAGGATGCCACCTCTTTCTAGCCCATGTTTCTGAGAAGAAAGAGAAGGAGCCCGAAGAGAAACGATTGGAGGACGTGCCAATTGTGAGGGATTTCCCGGAAGTTTTTCCAAAAGATTTACCTGGACTTACACCAGCCAGACAGATCAAATTCCAATTCGATTTGGTGCCAGGAGCCGCACTTGTAGCGCGAGCACCGATGGAATTCCAAGAGCTGTCAGATCAGTTGACGGAACTTTCAGAGAAAGGTTTTATCAGACCAAGTTCTTCACCTTGGGGAGTTCTGGTTCTGTTTGTTAAGAATGAGGATGGATCATTCAGAATGTGCATCGACTATCGAGAGCTGAATAAGCTAACCATCAAGAACCGATACCCACTCCCAAGAATCAACGATTTATTCGATCAACTTCAAGGTTCATCTGTTACTCCAAAATTGACCTGAGATCAGGTTATCATCAACTCCGAGTTTGGGAAGAGGACATTCCGAAGACTGCATTCAGGACCCGATATGGCCATTACAAGTTCCAAGTTATGCCATTCGGCTTGACCAACACACCAGCCGTATTCATGGACCTCATAAATTAGGTGTGTAAGTCGTACTTTGATAAATTCGTGATCGTGCTCATTGACGACATCCTGATATACTCTAAGAGTGAGAAAGAGCACGAGGAGCACCTCAAGCTAATCTTAGAGTTACTGGAGGAGGAGGAGTTGTATGCCAAGTTTTCAAAGTGTGAATTCTGGATATCAACTATGCTATTTCTGGGTCACCAGATTGATAGTCAAGGCATTCATGTGGATCCCGCAAAGATCGAGTCAATAAAGGATTGGACGACACCCACAACACCCACTGAAATATGCCAATTCGTAGGACTTGTCGGTTATTACCGAAGGTTTGTGAAGTAACACTGGGGAGATAAGGAGGAAGAAGCTTTTCAACTCCTTTAGGAGAAGTTGTGTAGTGCACCTATCTTGGCCTTACCTGAAGGTAGTGAAGACTTTGTCATTTATTGCAACGCTTCACACAAAGGTTTGGGAGCCGTGTTAATGCAGAGAGAGAAGGTGATTGCATATGCCTCTCGACAACTGAAAACCCACGAGAAAAACTACACGACCCATGACCTAGAGTTAGGCTCAGTCGTGTTTGCACTTCGAATCTGGAGACACTACCTCTATGGCACAAAGTGTGTGGTGTACACCGACCACAAAAGCCTACAACATATTCTGAACCAAAAGGAGCTAAACATGAGACATCGCCGATGGTTAGAATTGCTCAGTGATTACGATAGTGAAATCCGTTATCACCCAGGCAAGGCAAATGTAGTTGCCGATGCCCTCAGCAGGAAAGAGCGAGCTAAAACTCTCAGAGTCAGATCGTTAGGAATGACAATCAGTTCACCTCTGCCACTGAAAATTCTTGAGGCTCAGGTCGAGGCACTCAAGGAAGAGAACCGACCAAGTGAGAAGATTTATGGAATGCCAGAAAGTTAGAATGGCTTCGTAAAGAGATCAGATGGAGTTTTGTGTTATGGGGACAGAAGTTGGATCCCGCTATAGGGAGAAATTCGTGATTTGATCATGCACAAATCCCACAAGTCCAAATACTCCATTCACCCAGGGTCCGAGAAAATGTACTTGGATTTGAAGAAACTTTACTGGTGGCCCAACATGAAGGCCGACATTGCAGAATATGTCAGTAAATGCTTAACGTGTTCAAAGGTCAAAGCTGAACACCAGAGGCCATCAGGTTTACTTGTACAACCAGAAATTCCAGAATGGAAGTGGGAACGCATAACTATGGACTTCATCACCAAACTGCCGAAGACATTGAGTGGTTACAACACGATATGGGTAATCGTGGACCGTCTCACTAAATCTGCTCATTTCCTTCCTATAAAAGAGAATGATAGCATGGACAAACTTGCACGACTGTACTCGAAGGAAATTATCACAAGGAATGGTGTACCTATTTCTATTTTCTCTGATCGAGACAGTCGTTTCACGTCGAACTTCTGGAAGTCGCTCCAGGACGCATTGGGAACAGATCTCGACATGAGTGCAGCTTACCACCCTCAGACTGATGGTCAGAGTGAAAGGACCATTCAGACGTTAGAGGACATGCTCAGATCGTGTGTGATAGATTTCGGGAACGACTGGGATAGGCATTTTCCTTTAGCCGAGTTTTCTTACAACAATAGCTACCACACCAGCATCAAGGCTGCATCGTATGAAGCACTTTATGGTCGTAAGTGCAGATCGCCGATATGTTGGGTTGAATTCGGAGAAAGCCAGCTTACCGAATCATTCCTAGTCCATGAGACTACCGAGAAAATTATGCAGATCAAGAGCCGAATGCAAGCGGCTCGTGACCATCAAAAGAGCTATGCTGACAAGAGGCGAAAATTCCTTGAGTTCCAAGTGGGCGATAAGGTCATGTTGAAAGTCTCGCCATGGAAAGGCGTGATAAGATTTGGAAAATGTGGGAAGTTGAACCCTCGTTATATTGGACCTTTTGAGATTCTTGCCAGAGTCGGGCCGGTAGCCTATCGACTCGAATTGCCTTCCGAACTCAGCGCTGTGCATGACGTTTTTCATGTAAGCAATTTGAAAAGGTGTCTTTCTGATGACAACCTTGCTATTCCCCTGGAAGAAATCCAGCTTGATGAGAAGCTGAACTTCATCGAAGGACCAATTGAAATCATAGAACGGGAAGTTAAACAGCTTAAGCAGAGTCGTATCCCAATCGTGAAGGTCCGTTGGAACTCTCTCAGAGGTCCTGAGTACACTTGGGAGCGAGAGGATGAAATCTAGCGAAAGTACCCTCATCTTTTCTCGAACTCATCGGGTAACGCAAACTGAAATCCGGGACGGATTTCCCCATTAGCGGGGGAGACTGTGACAAATGGTAATTTTCGCACTTTATTTTAATAACAAATTTTTATTTATTATTTCTAAACCGAGCATTTCTATGCATAACTGAACATTTTTGAGCATTTCTGAGCATTTCGGGAAGCTATCCCGCGGACTGTAGCTTACAGTCACTGATGATGTTAGTGCAAATATTACGATATTTAAACTAAACGGTTTTTTCGGTTTTACTAATGACAAACATGTAACTTGTAATACATAACGTAAAATGTGCAAGTTACTTGTAAACACAAATCATCAATGCATACTTACATCAACATCTCTCGACGTCTCAAGTACGCTTCAACAGAGACGTAGATTTTCAACCCGTCGTAAATCACTCAAGGTATGAACAAACAAATTTAAACTTGACGGATGATCAAAGAAATAATTTTTTTGTTCTAAACTTCACATTTTTAATGTGACAAAACATTTTTTCAAAAATACATTTTACAAATTATTTTTGAATTAAAAAGAAATGTTTTATTTTTAAAAATAAGTTTAAAATCACCAACAACTATTTTTTTTCCCCAAATCAGCTCCAAACTTCCCCAAATAAACTTTCACCACTAAAAACAAAATTTGGAGCGTCCCTGTCTGGGATAGTACCATGGTACCACTAAATTTAGTGGTACCGTTGGGTATTTAGTGGTACCGTCCGTACGTAACAGCTTGTTTTTTTTTGCCTATAAATAGTGGACCATTTTACACTTCCAACTTGATTTTTTCTAGTTAGTTTTCTCTGGTCTAATCCCTTCTTATTTAGATCATTTTCTTTGATCATTTAGAGAGTCTTAGTTTGTTTAAGAGTGATCCTTTCATCCAACCAAGAGATCACCTTCATTCCTCTACTAGTGCAAGAGAAGAACACATAGTATCACAAAGATACAAAGTGTTATAGTGTTAGTCTAGTGCACTCGTAACACTTGTTACGCGCTTGTTGTATCCTAGCATACACCAAGTTGATTTTCTTTTGAGTAGTTTGTGAGAGTAGATCATTGTGATCTTGTTGAGATCTTGGAGATCTCTTGTAGCTTGTGGGCTTGTGTGTTGATCAAGTGGATCAAGGGTAGATCGAGTCAAGTGTGTTGATTGTGTGAAGTAGTAAGGATCGTGTGGATCGTGGTAGATTGGTACTAGCTAAGATTAGTACTCGACATTTAGCTTAGTGTCGGAAATAAGGATAAGCGACGTTGTACGGTTTTCTCCGCCTGAAGGGAGCTTGTTGATTAGTGAAGTAACTCTCGAGTTGGGTACTCGGGGAGTGGAGTAGGGCGAAGAGGAGCTTCGTGACCGAACCACTATAAATCATCGTGTCCGGTTTGCGCCTTCTTTACTTATCTCTTTACTTTTATTTTAGTCTTTATCGCTTTATATTTATATTTGTATTGCGTTTATGTTTGTGTGGTTTGTTGCTTATATTATGTTGATTATGTTTGTGTCATGGTTTGATTGTGTTTGTGTTGTAGTTTACTTTATACCATCTCTAGATGTTGTATGATCATTGTTGACACTTTTCATATTACGTCACACTTGATCGGGTGTTTGATACAAAAGTTTTTAAGTTTTTAAATAGAAACGTATTCACCCCCCCCCCTACGGTTTCCACAATTGGTACCAGAGCCACGTCGCTCAAATTTTTAAAACAAATGATTTTCAAAATTGAGTACGATCCATGTATCAAATTACCCATGAAGGTGATAAAATATGAGAAGTATTTAGTTGCTTTCTTAGTCATGCGGTTTTGAAAGGAGTGTTTGGGACAAACCATTATTTTGTAGTAAAAGTATTATCGTAAATGTCTTTCTTAGTCCTAAACGTGGAAATGATGCTTAATATATATTTTATATGTTCGGTATCTAGTTTATTAAATTTTACATCTTTCCGTCGAGTCGCTGCACTAAAACAATAAACTGAATCAGGAAACAGGTCACGGTACCACTAAATATAGGACGGTACTGTTATATTTAACGGTACCGTGGGGTATTTAAAGGTACCGTGCATCTGTCTGTCTGTTTTCAGTTTTGGGTCATTTTCAGAAATTCATATAAAATCAACCATAAGTCCGTAGGAGTCGTGTCACCCATCATTTTAAACGAAGTTAAGTCTACTTTCATTTGAAAAATACTTTTATGAATTAGTTCTAAATGAAAGTATATTAGAGTCCTTGATTTTCAACTAAAGGTCTTTTTGGTCATGCCGTTTGCGTAAATTCTTGGTTAAACTCAAAAACGGCGTTTCAACTTTTGAACCTTGACGTGTTTTTAAAGTGACTTGGTAAAAATCTTTGAAATAGGGAGGAAACCAATTCGTTTTCAAATAAAATCAAGCTTAGTATACATTGTTATACTTAATACACAAAATGACGATAAGTATTTTTGTGTGTTATGCTAAATGACTATTTGTTTTTCTTTGTGTCTTAGGATTGTTAGTTAATATTTTTGTGTGCTTATTGTTATCTTTAGTTGAGCTAATTACATCTATAATCACAAGCGTTTTACATGCCTTGTTGCTATGTGTTAATTATTAGTTTTTCAGTTTATGCGTTAATAGGACTTAGACTAGACTTCTTGCACTAAGTTGCTTAATTGATTTTGCATTGCATATAGGCATAAACCACTTTTCTTGCATATGTGTTTTCGACATCTTGCAAGTTTTAAAAAATTTTAGTAACCTTCTTAGGAATAAAAACTAAGTTGGTTGATCATGTGTGTCAAAAGATATTGTCTTACACTATTATTTTTCCAAAGGTTTAAGTGTAAAAAGTATATCACCTCAAAATACTTAACACTTTCATTAAATCCGTAACATGATCTCTAAAACATCACATCCTCTTGTCTTGCTGGACCAAGGGTTTTCTAAACAAGATAAAAGATCATGTTAATACATTAGTATTTAAGTAAAAGAAAATGTATTAAACTTGCATTGATCTAACACACACACAAAATGTTTTAAACATTTAGTCTTTTACGTATGTTGTATAAAAATAATTAAGTTAATTATTTTTATACTAATGAGATGTCGAAAAACTAAGAATATTATACTTAATAATATAAGTAATTTTTCGCAAATAAAAATAAATGACGATATTGAAGTAGTAAGTTAATTTGTCATTAACCTCACACATACAACTAGTATTAGAATAAATGGAACACATTCCTTAATTTTTTTTAATGGAGTGATCGTGAGGATCAAGAAAGATTTCGAGTACATATCAATTCATTATTCAAATTATGATTGATATCATCATCGAATCTAATTGAAAAGTTTTCGAGTATGGACACGAAATTGGAGTCATTATTTGTCTAGCTTCAAGATAACATCAAAATGTAACGAAATATATTATCTTGAATCTACATACTCAATCACACTCGGTTGTTATGAAAATAATGACTTCCTCTCAAGACGAAAATAATATGCATCGGATCATAACTCACACTTGTGTTGAAGATGTCATATTGAGTCTTCTTGTCCAATGGTTGTGTTTCAAACATTTAACTAATATGTTTAAAATATGCATAAAATACACAACTAAGTAGGATTGACAACTTGGATGTTTCATCCGAAATATTCAAGTAATTTACTTTGCAATGCAATTAGTAAATGTGTCATTTCCAAAAAACCAAACACGAGCAAACAAACAACATATGTAAACTTTGCTGATGAACGACTCAACACTCAAAATCACATGTCTAGTAAAAGTGTCACACATAATATGTTATTAACTATTATGCACGTCATCAATCTTCGAGAATATCACATGTATTTCTCTTATCAAAAGATTGACAAAGGGTAACTTATATCTTATGCATCTTATTTTCTTTGTAACATGAATGGTTATGTTACAAGAGAATACACTGCATCTTGTTTAACAAATATAGGATATTAGATTTGAGTGATAACCCAATACAACATGTGTCATTGCATAAACAAGTAAAATTGATCATACACTAAAATACTTGTTTTACTAAGCATTCGTAAGAGTGATAAGTTTCCTCTTAGAAAAGCATATTTGTTGAAAGATACAATATGTCTCATTTGAATCATATATCATATAATACTCACAAGATCTATTGAGGTAAGTAACATTTACTAGATTCTTTTCTCGAGATATGCAAATGAGCATTCTTGAAACAATTTCGATGTAGTAGATTCTACATTGTATCACATTAGAGAATCTCTTGGTTCTAGGAAACCAAATCATGTTAAAATAACATGTAACAACTCAACAAACAAAGATGTTATCCAAGAGATCATAAAATGCACCATCTCCACCAAATAACCTCTAAATCTTAAACACGATATTAAAACATTTTGCTTGCCTTTGTTAGAAGTTGTGTAAGACATGTCATCTTCGTAACCGACTTTCAAAATATGGTTAGTTGAGTCATATTAGGCCATGTATTAGCGAAATAAGCTAATATCATCTTTGCTATACTTCGATAGGCAAATATAGGAATTTGAATTTTTCTAACATGAGAAAGACTACTGGAGAACCTATCGCACTAGAAATTCAATTTGACCTAACGGTTGAATTGCTTCCAGGAGAGAAGTTGGGTTCGTGGTATAACCCGTAAAAATGGTCGTGTTTAGCCTGAATTGAGCACCACTAGTGATAGTCTCATACTCATTCTCTAACTTGAAAATTTTTCATTCCGACATTTGACTAAAGATAGTTTACATCAGTGAACTTTATCTCCCATTAGGATTTCATTTTGAACAAGTAGTAATTAGGATCCTCCTTAGCGAACTTAGATTGCTTGCATCCCACATATGTGTTTCAAAATGATAACATGTTCTCGTAAGATATGATTGAATGTCTTCATGATCTTAAATGCTAAATGATTATCATGTTTTGCATGATATTTTCATTTATTCTTTATGTGCATTTTACATGATTTTTTTAAAATTTTGCACCCACACTATGTCATTTTGGCACATAATGAATTAGGTATGCCTATCACTATGAACTCTTAGACGTCATATAGTCATACACTAGTGTCAAAATCTATAAGTTAAAGCAGTCGCGAAATTGTCCTAATTCCTTAGTCATCATTTCGCCTTCTTCCAAGTAATACACCCTTTTGTCATGGGGAGGTTAGATACAAACCTAGTAGAACTCGGAGTAGGTTTGACAACTTAAATATTTCATCCGAAATATTCAAGTAAGTTTAACTTGCGATCGCAATTGTTAAATGTCATATCCGAAACATCATATTCAAGCCTTTTAACAACATATGTTAAAACGCTCATCCAAAAGCTAAAAGCTAACATCAACCTTCTGGTGACAAAGGACTCACGAGTTGCTACATAAGTGATTAGTAGTTCCGTTCATCCTCGTGTGAATATACACTTCTTAAGACCAAGTATATTCATTTTCGTTAGTTACTTTTATCCCCATAGGTTTGTCATCGTACTTTGTGTCAAGCTCACCTCATAGATAATGAGGATCGAACTTATCCATCAGTTTTAGGGTAGAAAACCAACGTATCATCCCTCTTATGACTACTTGAATATTTTACTGGAAATATTGAAGTCATTCCTTATGTCTCGTCTCATGACTTTTTAAATATTTCACTGAAAATATTAAGTCATCCTTCACATCCCTCTTATGACTACTTGAATACTTCACTAGAAATATTGAAGTCATCTCTCATGTCTCATCTCATGACTTTTTAAATATTTCACTGAAAATATTAAGTCATCCTTCACATCCCTCTTATGACTACTTGAATATTTCACTGGAAATATTGAAGTCATTTCTTATGTCACATCTCATAACTTTTTAAATATTTCACTGGAAATATTAAGTCATCCTTCACATCCCTCTTATGAGTACTTGAATATTTCACTGAAAATATTGAAGTCATCCCTTATGCCTCGTCTCATGACTTTTTAAATATTTTACTAGAAATATTAAGTCATCATTCACATCCCACTTATGACTACTTGAACATTTTACTGGAAATATTGAAGTCATCTCTCATGTCTCATCTCATGACTTTTTAAATATTTCACTGGAAATATTAAGTCGTCCTTCACATCCCTCTTATGACTACTTGAATATTTCACTGGAAATATTGAAGTCATTTCTTATGTCTTGTCTCATGACTTTTTAAATATTTCACTGGAAATATTAAGTCATCCTTCACATCTCTCTTATGACTACTTGAATATTTCACTGGAAATATTGAAGTCATCTCTTATGTCTCGTCTCATGACTTTTTAAATATTTCACTGGAAATATTAAGTCATCCTTCACTTCGCTCTAATGACTACCTATGTATTTCCTCAAAAATATAAAAGTCATCTCTTCTCGTCTAGTCTCGTTCATCTCGTAAAAAGAATTTATTAGGTATAAATTCTCTCCTCGTGTAAAAAAAAAATCTCACTAAATTAGCGAGATTTATTCGTAAAATCCTCTTAAATTCCAATGACAACTTAAATATTTCATCCGAAATATTTAAAGTATATTTAATTTGCGAAATGCAATTAAATGTCATCTCTCGTTCTCGATCAACGTTCATCGAATCCCGTTGGATTCATTCATAAAAGAATTTATTTGGTATAAATTCCTTTAATCTAAGGTCCACAAAAATCACAACATATGTGAAATTTCTTTGTCAAAAATCTAATTCTGGGTCAAAACTGACCTCAGCAGGTCACGGTACCCTTAAATAGGGGACGGTACCGCTAAATTTAACGGTACCGTCGGACCGTTGTCTGCTGAGACAGGTTATTTTGTTTTCAATTCTCACAGTTTCAACCCACTCGCTGTAGTCTTGAACCAGAACCGTCTCCTATCAGAATAGATTCTGCCTATCTTCTAATTCCTTAGCTCTTTCCCCTTTCACTTCCGCATGGTACTAAACACACCATATGTTTGGTTACTTCCGTATCCATTATCTTCTCAACTTATCTACAATTTTCAACCTTCGTTCTACACTACCAATGCTTCTGCATTCCACTCATCTTCCACACACTTCAAGCGAAGAACCGCTAGGATAAGTTGAGATAACCCTTCTTCATCAACATAGATAACCCCACTAAAACCTTATCACTAACCCCACAACCTTGAAGATTTTATCTTTTTAACCCTTAGCATATTTCCACGTAATCACATGCCTCATCATATGAATGTTCAATGAATACTCACAATGATTGAGAAGAGCTACATGACTTCATAGGTGAAGTTTATTGTATGCTATCCACCACTTGTCATAACGTTACTAAGCTCATCGCTTCCGTCAACGTTTGCTTTCCTCTTTATTTTTTTTCCAACACATCTTGTCCGGATGGTCATCGATTAAGGGGGAGCGAAAACACACTCATATAGTCTTTCATCAAACACTCTCAAGAACACACAAATGTGGTTCTTATTCTCTAGAATTCTTTACTAAAACACTCACTGCTTAAGTACCCGCTACTTAGCAAAACCCCAGTCACAAAACCACAATTGGCTCTAGCTTCCTAACCTCTACTCTTGAGAACACTTAGCTATTGGTTCTATACAAGCACCTTCAACCCTCACATCAAACCTTATAACTAAAATTCACTCTTGATAATGATATTTGGTTTCAGAACCTTCAACCCTTATATCAATCCCACTCAAACCCTTTAGCTACACTTCACTCTTGACAGTGATAGTTAGTTTAAGAACCTTCAACCCATCGATCATTACACTCAAACCTTATCACTATACTTCACTCTTGATAGTGACAGTTAGTTCAATAACCTTCAACCATCACAATCATTATACCCAAAGTGTATAACTACACAATCACACGAAATCCTTCATACACCAAATTATCTCTAACTCACATCTAGGATCATCCAAAACTAGAATTCTAGAACTTCGTTACCTCAACCCTGTTAGAGATATTCGCTCACAACCCTGTTAGGATCACATGCACATTTTATTTTTTTTCTTTTAAAATATATCAGGCATCTCATTGTCAGTGAAAACGATATATTAATCTAAACCGTCTTTTAAAATATATCATGCATCTCATTGTCATGCATCTTATGGAATCATTTCCATCTAGGTGCTTATCGTTCACATTTTCATTTTTTTTTGTATAACTTCTATCGAGTCTACTTTATGGCATGACTTGTCATAATAGTAATCATTTTGAGTATGTCTTATCAACAAAATATCATTAACACCAATCATCTTAGGTAGATGATTATGTTGTTCAAAAGGTTTGTTAGAACTTGTCTTCCCAATGACAACTTGGAAGAAGTTATTTTATGTGTCAGTCAACGAACGAATCTCGTTCTTGTTAGTGTGATTGGCTGAACAATTAAAACTTAGGTTTTCGGTCAAGTTGTGACTCTCTAGTGTCTTTGAATTGCATTACGCATTCACATTTTTGTGTCGCTCAACTGTCTTGGGCTTTCTTCGTTGTTTTTATCCCTTTCGGCACACTTTCATCACGTGTCTGACCTCTAGCATACTTTGATACGCTCACATACCTCATCAAACTCATTTTTTTTGGTAGCTACACTTTAACATAGTTTAACCTTTGCATGTCATGCTACGAGCATTCTATCCTTATAATGTTGCTCCTATTCTTTTATATATTATGTTGCACGAAGCTAACCCTTGATGTAGGAAAAGCCTTTGTAAGAATTTGATCAATTGATTCGCTAGATACTAAGGTAAATAAACAAGGGGATTCAATCACCAAAGGGGAGTATTAAGCTAGGGGGAGCTCGGGGGTATTTGAATACATAGCATGGAGTCGTCTTCACAAGTGGTGATAGAAGACTTCACTAGGATGACGCAAGCTCGCCTTTCTGGGGAGAAAGGAAAGTAGTGCAATAAGGGGGAGTAGGGAGTGAATTCAAGGGCGAGCTTGAGGAAACTACGTTTTTGCTTCGACAAAAGGGGGAGAAGGGAGTGTAAACAGGTAAATTTTACATTTTACTGTGTGTTACGGTTTACATATTTGTCATCATCAAAAAGGGGGAGATTGTTAGTGCAAATATTACGATACTTAAACTAAACGGTTTCTTCAGTTTTAATAATGACAAACATGTAACTTGTAATACATAACGTAAAATGTGCAAGTTACTTGTAAACACAAATCATTAATGCATACTTACATCAACATCTCTTAACGTCTCAAGTATGCTTCAACAGAGTCGTAGATTCTCAGCCCGACATAAATCACTCAAGGTATGAACAAACAAATTTAAACTTGACAGATGATCAAAGAAATAATTTTTTTGTTCTAAACTTCAAATTTTTAATGTGACAAAACATTTTTCAAAAATACATTTTACAAATTATTTTTGAATTAAAAAAGAAATGTTTTATTTTGAAAAATAAGTTTAAAATCACCAACAGCTATTTTCCCCCCAAATCAGCTCCAAACTTCCTCAAATAAACTTTCACCACTAAAAACAAAATTTGGAGAGTCCCTGTCTGGGACGGTACCACGGTACTACTAAATTTGGTGGTACCGTCGGGTATTTAGTGGTACCGTCCGTACGTAACGGCTAGTTTTTTTCTTTGCCTATAAATAGAGGACCAGTTTACACTTCCAACTTGATTTTTTTCAGTTAGTTTTCTCTAGTCTAATCCCTTCTTATTTAGATCACTTTCTTTGATCATTTAGAGAGTCTTAGTTTGTTTAAGAGTGATCCTTTCATCCAATCAAGAGATCACCTTCATTCCTCTACTAGTGCAAGAGAAGAACACATAGTATCACAAAGATACAAAGTGTTATAGTGTTAGTCTAGTGCACTTGTAACACTTGTTACACGCTTGTTGTATCCTAGCATACACCAAGTTGATTTTCTTTTGAGTAGTTTGTGAGAGTAGATCATTGTGATCTTGTTGAGATCTTGGAGATCTCTTGTAGCTTGTGGGCTTGTGTGTTGATCAAGTGGATCAAGGGTAGATCGGGTAGATCGAGTCAAGTGTGTTGATTGTGTGAAGTAGTAAGGATCGTGTGGATCGTGGTAGATTGGTACTAGCTAAGATTAGTACTTGACATTTAGCTTAGTGTCGGAAATAAGGATAAGCGACGTTGTACGGTTTTCTCCACCTGAAGGGAGCTTGTTGATTTGTGAAGTAACTCTCGAGTTGGGTACTCGGGGAGTGGAGTAGGGCGAAGAGGAGCTTCGTGACCGAACCACTATAAATCATCGTGTCTGGTTTGCGCCTTCTTTACTTATCTCTTTACTTTTTATTTTAGTCTTTATCGCTTTATATTAATATTTGCATTGCGTTTATGTTTATGTGGTTTGTTGCTTATATTATGTTGATTATGCTTGTGTCATGGTTTGATTGTGTTTGTGTTGTAGTTTACTTTATACCATCTCTAGATGTTGTATGATCATTGTTGAAACTTTTCATATTACATCACACTTGATCGGGTGTTTGATACAAAAGTTTTTAAGTTGTATGATCATTGTTGAAACTTTTCATATTACGTCCACAGATGAAACTGTCTATTTTTGTCCCTAAACGTAAATTATTCTATTTCTGATAGTTACTAACAAGTTACGTTTTTAACTGAAAAGCTTTCTCGCATTTACCGAAAAGCAACCCCACACGCGTACCGACACTACAATATATATGGTAGCAGTCAAATAAATACATTTTTGAGAAAATAATAATATTTTATTATTATTGTGACAAAAACGTCTTTAAAAACTTTATTTTGCGTGTACGTGTCCAAAAACGTCAAAATGGGACTTTACGGTGATATTTAATCTTAAACCGACACACGATACACCAACGAGGAGCAAAATGTTTTCCCTCCCCCACTTGGATGTCGTTTACCGCCCACTAAGCCACACCAAGACAAAAGTTTTGATCTTAATTTGATTATGATTGTGGATGATGACATAACTAGTTTGTTTCTTAATTAAAACTTCACACATATTACTTCACACATTCATTTTTACATCCAAGAACTCCCAAAACTCTCTCAAACTCTTCAACCATTCAAACCATCTATAATTTCAAGATCTACAAAAATCTAGTGAGTTTTCAAGCAATCGGGGTGTACTTTCAAGTGTTTTTGGTTAATCGAAACGTATTGTGGGTAAATTTGGTGCAATTTGGAGTCTTTCTTGGTCCTATACCTCTTGAATTTTTACTAGCATTGTCAGGAAACTCATAAACTCAACTAATCCTGTAAATTACATGTTCTTGTTATGTTTAAAAGTGCTACCAAGTGGTAAATGTTTACGTTTTGTTAAATTGAAAAAGCTAGGTTTTGGTGTATAATTATGTGTGCTCGATTTTTTTGAAGCTTACATACAAATTTTGTTATTTCTTGCTTGTGTGGTAAATCTTGTTGCTTGTGGTGCTAGTTTGATGGTATAAATGTGATTAGTGTTAATTACGCGAGTTTACGACGAAATATACACTTGTGTGTATATATATACCAATCGGCTAGCTTTTGGCAAAAATAAAAATTGGGGTTTTGAAAAACATAAAATTTTAGCTCTAGTGGTGAAATGGTGAAATTAGTGCTTAATGGCTTATTTGGAATAGCTTATTGAATAAGCTATAGCTTATTGTGTTTTGACTTGTTTTGGGGTCTAATGGGTCGTACGACACAAGATTGGGTCGAACCCATCTTGTTTGACTTTTTGACCACATTACTTAATTATAAGTACTTATTTGATTAATTAAAACTTACTTACGAAAACTATTTAGACCTAAAAGGACTTAAAGGTTTGTACCTATTTTTTTGGGCTTATGTTGGTCTCGACACAAAATGGGCCGAGCCCATGTGGTTTCGGAAATGGTTGACTTTTTGACCAAACGACTTATTTTATGTGCTAAATTGATTTTTGAAACTTAACGATATATGTAACGTAACTTAAAAAGGCTAAGTTGTTTTCGAACTAAACTTGGACTTTTGGGCCCATATTGGCCTACTCGGCCCAATAAAGGTCCCGGGTGACAAGAACGAATTTTGGAATATTTTTCGACTTACTATAAATATTTGGACTTATTAAAACGATATATATCGATTAAAACCATTTTGGACACTTTAAGCCCAATAAGACTAATAAATGGACTTTCGGCCCAAAGTTATAGTTGTTGACTTTTGATAGTATTTTGCAGTGTTGCAAAAAAAGGTCTACAAGGCCGATTAATCGCCGATTAGGTGCTACAAGGCCACCGACCTTGCCGATTTATGTAACTGGGTCAAACAAATAAGTCAACCGTGGTCAATGGCGATCAACGGCGGTCAAACTTGCCGAAAACCTATAAATCTTGCCGGAAGTACCCAAAACTCACTGTAAACTTATTTTGATCACTTATAGTAACTGTTTAAGTCTATTACAAGTTATTTTTTAGAAAATACCTTGCCGGAAATACATAAAACTCACCGGAAATACACAAAAATTTCCGGAAATAAATAAAATTTGTCAGTAATGCCAATCCGATTAATCACCGATTAATCCCGCCTAGACCGATTACAAGGTACAAGGTGGTCGACCGCCCGACTACCGATTCGCGATTTTTGCAACCTTGGTATTTTGACTAAACGTCAAATTTTTCTTCGCGACTTATAATTATTTTGGTAATAAACATTAGTTTAATTAAAACGTAACGATATATATTTATAACTAAATATATATAACTTTGGACTAGATTTGTAATTATTAGTAACGTAAGGGTTTATTTGAGTAAATTGCAATACTTGTGAAAAATGGAAAAGTTTGAATAAACGAATGGGTCATGCCCGATTTTTCTAAAATTCCAACACTTAGAATATTTTTGGATAAAAATCGACTAAAAGACGAAATATATTATTTTATTATTAAAAATATTAATTTTTCCAAATTAATATTTTTAGGCTTTATAAAACTTATAAATATATTTTATATATTTATACACTAACACTTTATTTAATTTCTCTAAATTTAATACTTTTTATAATTATTATTATATTATAAATAATTATAATATTTATAATATAATAATACCCCACTATCACCATTATTATTTAATTACACCTTAATATAATACACATCATTATATTAATTTATCAATATCTATTTAGTTAATCATAAGCCCACACGTATTTTCACCGTACACTTTCACCATGAGCCATCACTAAAGAGTCTTTTATGTTAAACCACTTTTGAAATATACCTTACCACACAGCAAGCAAGAAATACACGAGCACTTTGACACACGTAAACCTTTCAAATGAGTCAAAACGCTTATAACACGAATAGTACACTAAGACTTACCATATTGATCTAGGTCGCGTGTCGGAGCGGTAACACTGTGCTATTTGTTTACTAGCAGATTGCAACTGTGAAGGTGAGTTTATATCCTAATTTTTATATGAACTGTTTTATAAACCTTGGGGTGAGAAACATGTAAAACTGTTTTCAAGGACCTAAAACCGAACTTTTGTTTTTACACACTAGTATGCGGATAGCCTAAGTATGTATGATCACACTATTGCCCAATATCATCAACCGTCAATTCCTGCGGGAAGCGCGTATGATATAAATAGATCTATTGGGGGTGACTCCCCCGTTCGGTTGGCCCGGCAGGTAAACGCGAACGTATACCATGTCGGATTTGCCGAGTGTCTGGGGATAAACACTCGCGAGCACCTTTGTTATGCTATGCCGTTTAGGCATATTGTTTGTCGTAGTGTCGGTTGTATGAGTTTAGTGTTAGCATGCGGTTAGTGTGTGCCTGTTGATTTATTTGCTATGGTCCATATGTGCTTATTTACGATAAACCTATGAACTCACCAGCGTTAGCTGACTTTTAACATGTTTTTCTTAGGTGTTTGAGTATGTATTTGATGACGGGATGGCATGGCATCGGTCATAACTACCAGAAGTGTTTTTACACATGAATTAAACTCTGATTGGGACAGTCATGTTAAATGGGCCTTGTTTTATTTAAACTGAACTTGATGTTTGACATTTTAAATTCAAAAATGTAAACTATTCCCAAAACGGATTTTCAAATCCGTTCTCTATATCTGTGTGTTGTGATTACCAATTTAGTAGCACCCAAACATGTATACTTCCGCAAATCCAGATTTTTGGGGGTGTTACATGTTACGTTTCAATGACGGTTCTAATAGATGAAAAAGTTGACTTGAGTTATTTGTGTACCTATGTAGCTGACCCTATGTCAAATGGAACTATTGAACCCATCTCAAGCGTGACCTTTTTAAATTCCTGGCCGTGGTATCTTAAACTTTCAATTTCCTCTACTCGCCAACGAATTAGATGAGTTCCAGTCTTTTTAGCTAGTACCACCGTTCTTCAACATTCTGTTATAAAAATTTTCATCAGTACGTCTATTATATAGTAACTCACATCATTTTGAATAAACACCAAATAGATAATAACATACAAAAAGAGTAGCCCATCCTCTAGACAGGTCTTGATCAGCACTATCCGATTCACCAAGATTACCCCAAGTGACCCTCCTTTTCTTCATCCATCTGCTCACATATGATAGCGATAAGGAAACATTGAGAGTATTATAACACATATCATAAAGTTTATTTACGGTCGATGCACATCAACTAACAACCATACATCATGACACCAAAATAATTCAGGTTGAGTGAATTTAACAATCTGCTTTTTTAGTTGCGCCTTTATACAAACACTTGCGCTATTGTTTTTTTACAAAATAAGTAAATGAAACCAAAACTAATCCTTTTTAACGAACTTATTACCTTTTAACGAAAGCATATATCTTTTGAATTCCATGTTTCTTGTTTCTTAGGCATATAACATTTTGTCAAACACATTGTGAGCACCATTCAACCCGACACCAAACAATTTATTTTGATAACACCTACATCAAATAATATGACCATAACCAATCAACTTGATTTAGATAAACTAATTTTGAAGATATAATTAAATCTTACAGTGAATTGTAAATTGCTTGTAATCTTCTGAAAATCATATTGCAGAAGCGACAACCGTGAAGTAGACTTACAAATGTTGGCGGGCGTGAAGATGACGGCGCACGCTGGTTCCGTCACCAGAGTAACTGTATTTGCAAACCAAAATAAAAACATTCAATATAAACCCCACCTTCAAGAAAAAAAAATCAACAAAAAAAAAACCACTACAAACTTTTTAAATAAAAATCCAATGTTTACTAAAAAAATAAAAAAAACACTTAACACACATGATTCTTTCAATTGAGTTTTCATCTTTATAGAAAACCAATGTCGATTTTCAAATCCAAAGTATAAAAGCCCAATCTTTATAAAAAAAAAATTCCAAACCCAAAAAAATTGAAAACAAATACCTCAAAAGGCTTTGTTGCAAACATCATCACCAAAGCATCCTGCAAAAGAAATCAACAAAACCCCCAAATTAACGCAACCCTAATTTGAAAAAACAAAATAATAAAAAATACTGAAATAATTTAATGAGTAAAATACATGGATGGTCCCTGTGGTTTGTCAAAAGTAATAACCTTCATCCCTCGAAGTTTGAAGTTGCACTGGTAGTCCCTAAGTTGCTAAACAAATAAAACGACCGGTCCTTTAGTTTAACTGGTGTTAAGTGAGTTCCGTTATCTTTAACACGTTAGCTCATTTGGTTAAAGATCGTTGCGTCGTCTATCCTTAATAATAACGATTGTTTATATTTTAAAGTTTCCATATGTTTTTATCAGTTTTTACACGTTTTCGTCCGTTTTTATACGTTTTCTTACGTTTTAATCCGTTTTCTTCCGTTTTTATACATTTTTCACCTTTTGTATACGTTTTCGTCCGTTTTTGTTACGTTTTTATACGTTTTCATCTGTTTTTATACGTTTTCATACGTTCTCGTCCGTTTTCTTACATTTTGTTGATGCAAATAATGTTCTAAAAACGTTATTTATATCTTTTGATAACTTCACGTTTTGATGATAACAAAATGTGAAAACACTTTACGTTAAAATTAACGTAAACGAGTTTTTAGTCAAAATATCCCGTTTCTACGTAAATCACTCTAGGTATAAACAAACAAATTTACAACTTGAAAAATGATCAAAGAAGTGAATTTGTGTTTCAAACTTCACATTTTTAATGTGACAAAACTAGGGATGAGCATTTGGACCCGAATCCCGGAACCGTACTGGTACCGTACCAAAACGGTACCGACTCCCAATACACGGCACGGTACCGGTACCATGAATTGAGCAAAAAAAATTGGTACCACTAATATGGTACCGGTACCAAAGCGGGAAGTACCGAAAAAATCCCAAAAATTGAGTAGTCATATTTTTGAATTAAATAACTTATCCAAACACCTATTTGGCCCGTTTCATGTCAAACAATAGTCATGTAAAACATATGAAAATAAACCAAACGTTCGAAAAACTTATTGTGGAAACTATAGATCCTTCATAAACGCTCCCAAAAATTAAACCCGAACCTATTATATAAGTTTTTGAACGTTTGTATGTTACGAATATTTGGTGATGTATTTATTTAAGTGTTGGTTGCGTTTTGTGCCCCGTCGTGGTTTGAAATCACTTGAAAATGCATGTTTTTCCGTATTTTTTATTGCATTTTCTTGAAATCCTATTTGGTTTAACAAAAAACGGGAAGAACCGTATAGGTACCGATTTCCTGGTACCGAGTACCGGTACCGGATCCGGTACCCGAATCCCATCCGGTATGGTACTGGTACCCACTTTCAAGCTCGGGAAAATATCGGTACCACAAATTCAGTACGGGTTCGGTACCATTCTGGTACCGTGCTCATCCCAAGACAAAACATTTTTCTTAAAAATATACCTTACAAGTTATTTTTGAATTAGAAAGAAATGTTTTATTGAAAAAATAAGTTTAAATATCATAACAGCTATTCCCCCCCCCCCCACCCCCCAAAATCAGCTCCAAACTTCTCCAAATAAACTTTCACCACTAAAAACAAAAAGTGGAGCGTTCTTGTCTGGCACGGTACCACTAAATTTAGTGGTACCGTGTGACATTTAGTGGTACCGTGTCTTTATAACGGTCAGAATTTTTTTGCCTATAAATACCAGCCCTCTTCACAGGTTTTGGGCATCCTTTTTTACACACAACTTTCTGAGTTCAAAACTCTTAACACTTCTTTTAATCCTGATCATTTAGTTTAGTTTTCTTTTGTTTAAAGAGTGATCCAATCATCCAACCAAGTGATCACCTTCATTCCTCTACTAGTGCAAGAGAAGAACACAAGGTATCAAAGAAGATACAAAGTGTTGTAGTTATAGTTAGTGCACTTGTAACACTTGTTACATACTTGTTGTATCCTAGCATACATCAAATTGATTTTCTTTTGAGTAGTTTGTGAGAGTAGATCATTGTGATCTTGTCGAGATCTTGGAGATATCTTGTAGAGTGTGAGCTTGTGAGTTGATCAAGTGGATCAAAGGTAGATCGAGTCAAGTGAAAGTAGATCATTGTGATCTTGTTGTGATCTTGGAGATCTCTTGTAGCTTGTGGGCTTGTGTGTTGAGCAAGTGGATCAAGGGTAGATCGGGTAGATCGAGTCAAGTGTGTTGATTGTGTGAAGTAGTATGGATCATGTGGATCGTGGTAGATTGGTACTAGCTAAGATTAGTACTCGACATTTAGCTTAGTGTCGGAAATAAGGATAAATGACGTTGTACGGTTTTCTCCGCCTGAAGGGAGCTTTGTTGACATAGTGGTTAGAACTCTCGAGTGTGGTACTCGGGGAGTGGAGTAGGGCGAAGAAGAGCTTCATGACCGACCCACAATAAATCTCTTTGTCCCGGTTTGATCTTTCCATCTCATTTCTTTATATTTATTGTTTATATTAGTTAGTATTGTTTAGTGTTCATATTGGTGTTGATTGATTTCACAAAAGAATCGAATCAAAGTTTTTCACAAGTAAGGTTTTAAAACGAATTAAAAACCGGTAAAACTATTCAACCCCCCCCCCTTCTAGTTTTCCACAATTTGTACTAAAGCCACGTCAGGCAAGATTTTAAAATAAATTGTATTTTAAAACTTGAATCGATCAATGGATTTCGACAAATATCAAGAAGGGCAATCTATGCAAAGACCACCACTTTTTGAAACCGATTGTTTTATATACTGGAAAACAAGATTCGAAACATATGTGAAATCAAAAGACATTGATCTTTGGCATATTATTACCGAGGGTGACTTTCAACCGATTGAAAAGAATCCGAAAACTAAAAGGGATGAAATAGTTCCTTACAATAAACAAAGTGATAACCTTAAAAGAAAATTAGCCAAAAATGATGAGGCTAAAATGATGATTTATAATGCCTTGCCGAAAAAGGAATTTGAAAGAATTTTTATGTGTAATACGGCAAAAGAAATTTGGAAAACTTTGTTAGTTACTCACCAAGGTAATGATCAAGTCAAAGAGAACAAAATAGATCTTCTTATGCAACAATTTGAACAATTTTCTATTCTAGAAGATGAATCTATTGATAATCCTTTTGCTAGATTGAATACTATTATTACTAGTCTTAAACCTTTTGATGAAGGTTATTCTAGCAAGAACTATATTAGGAAGTTTCTTAGAGCTCTACATCCCAAATGGAGAGCAAAGGTCACCACCATTGAAGAGTCAAAGAACTTGGCGACATTATCACTTGATGAAGTAATAGGAAACTTGAAAGTTCATGAAATCTTAATCAAGAAAGACTCCGACATAGTCAAAGGCAAAAGCGAGAGAGTTAGATCTCTAGCGTTGAAAGCCAAAAAGGAGTCTAGTGATGAGGAAAGTTCGGATTCCGATAGTGAAGACGAAGAATATGCACTAGCCGTTAGAGACTTTAAGAAGTTCTTTAAGAGGAGAGGTAAGTTCGTTAGACAACCTCGTGATGAAGAGAAGTTGTCACAAAAGAACCGAGATGAGAAGAAAGGAAAGGGTGATAGGAAATGTTTTAGATGTGGAGATCCCAATCATCTCGTAGGAGAATGTCCTAAACCACCAAGAACCAACAACCAACAACCAAAGAGCTTTCGTAGGAGGCTCTTGG
Organism: Artemisia tridentata subsp. tridentata; assembly: GCA_021014915.2. Lineage (NCBI taxonomy): Eukaryota > Viridiplantae > Streptophyta > Magnoliopsida > Asterales > Asteraceae > Artemisia > Artemisia tridentata. The sequence goes on along the minus strand of CP139504.1, from coordinate 152,839,413 downwards.
AGTGATAGCGGTGAAGAAGAGAAGAAGACCAATGACAAAACATGTCTTATGGCTCAAGCTTCAAATGAGGTACATTCCGACTCTTCTTATTATAGTGATGATAATTCTTCAATAGATGATAATAGATTATATGATGAATACAATAAACTATGTGAAGTAAGTTCTAAAATCATAACTAGAAACAAAACACTGAAAGCAACATTGCATGAACTCGAAGTGCAAGTTTTAGAACTAAAAGATCAAGTAAAAAGACTTGAGAAAAATAAAGAAATAGATGTAGGATGTAGGTCATACATATGTCTTCGAGTAGAGAATGAAAAACTCAAAGAAAATGCGTTAAGGATCATTAAGTTTGAAAAAGGGACAAAGACACTTAATGATATGCTTGAAAACGTTAGATATAGTGAACATGCCGGAGCGGGCTTAGGATTTGACCCAAACAAAGCTTCTACAAGTGATACTAAACAAGTAAAATTTGTAAAGGCTGGAGAATCTGAAATTGCAGAGGACGGTACCACTAAAAGTACAGACGGCACCACTAAAATTAGTGGTACCGTGGTACCGTCTGGTGCTAATGTCAGATCAGGATCGATTTTGAAAAATAACTTAAGTCCTAAACCGAGTCACATAGTAGTTAATAATATTGAAGTACCTATTGCTAGTAAAAAGGAAGTCAAAAGTTTTTACAAACTTTTGTCAACCCCCGGACTTGGTTTTGTAAAACCTGATATTAGATCAAAGACTCCTCCACCTAGAAAAACAAATGTTCCTAAACCTTGGTCAAGAACTCCTCTACCGAGAGGTAACTTTAGAAGACAAAGTTATCCAAGCAATTATCCCATAACTTGGAATAACCGTCAACTACAAACTTACTTACCATGAGAAGTGTATCCTCCATTCCAACATCCTAACCAAATGCAACAAATGCATGGGATGTTTAACACTAACAACTTTGGACCCATGAGATATTGGGGACCAAATGTTTGAGCTTTTGTCTTGCTAGATAGATATGGTTGTGAATCGACTTGGAGTCCGACGAATGGAGCATGATTAGTGATTGCACTAATCTCCTGACGGAAAATCAATTCTTGTCTCATCTTACTTAGCTTACAACAAAGGTAGTCACGTCACCTAGTTTAAAAGGCAACACCTCAGGCTAAGGTACGCTTTCTCAAAACCCCCTTGCTATTAGATATATTGAGCATGTAGCATTCTTAAAATCTAACTTAGTAAGCACTAACATAATGGACGTGAAAAGTGCATCCCCAAATGGTTTTGTCAACAAGGAGGTATATGTAGTACAACCTCCGAGATTTGTTGATCTATAAAAACCATATCATGTTTATTTATTCAAGAAAGCACTCTATGATCTTAAACAAGCCTCCTAAGCTTGGTACGACATATTAAAGGCTTTCTTACTTAAACATGAATATACCATGTGAATGGTTGACAACACACTTTTCATAATGAAACGAAATTCACATCTCATCATTGCTCAAATATTTGTCGACGACAATTATATCAGACTCAACTTGTCCAAAAATGTACAATGATCGTTCAAAGATCATGCGTGACAAGTTTGAGATGAGCATGATGAGTGGATTAAGTTTCTTCCCTAGCCCTCATATAATATTACTTGAAGATATATATATATATATAAGACATTTAGATTAGAACAATCTTAATCAATGAAAATGCCTATGTCCGCGGAGACGAATCTCAGAAGAGACGATGAAGGTGAGTACGCGGATAGTACCAAGCTTAAGGGCATGATAGGTAGCTTACTCTACCTAACGGCAAGTAGGCCCGATATCATGTCTAGTGTCTGCCCCTGTGCTCGCTTCTAAGAAGGATCCCAAAACTTCTTATTTTGAAGCGATTAAGTGTATATTCCGATACATTAAAGGCACTATACACTTGGGATTGTACTATCTCAAGGGGATTGGTATAGAAACTATTGTCTATACCAACTCTGATAATGCGGGAGATAATGTGGATCGAAAAAGTAAGAGTGATGTTTGTACCTTCATGGGTTGTTGTCAAACTTCTTGGTTCTCCAAGAAACAAATGACTCTTGCTATCTCCACGACCGAAGCCAAATACGTAAGCGCCGAAAAGGCATGACAACAAGCACTATGGATGAAACAAGCTGTAATCGACTGCGACATCCATCTCAACGACATTCCTATGAAGTGCGACAACCGAGGTGCAAATTGACTTGACCAAGAACCCCATGGAATGCTCATGTACAAAGCACATCGAAGTACATCATCCCCTCCATCGCGATAATGCCCAAAGAGGAATCATTTCTTTCGAAAAGTTTCCCTCAAAGGACAACATCGTCGATATCCCAACCAAACCTCTTAAACGAGAATCTTCTAACTATCTTCGTCTAGATCTAGGAATGATGGAACACATTTCGTGAATTTCATAATTCCCATGTGTTCAAATACGTCCTTCACATCCCTCTTATTACTATTTGAATATTTCAATGGAAATATTGAACTCATCTCTTATATCTCGTCTCATGACTTTTTAAATATTTCACTGTAAATATTAAGTCATCTCTCACATCCTTCTTATGACTACTCGAATATTTCACTAGAAATATTGAAGTAATTTCTTACGTCTCACCTCATGACTTTTTAAGTCATCCTTCACATCCCTCTTATGACTACTTAAATATTTCACTGGAAATATTGAAGTCATCCTTTATGTCTCGTCTCATGGCTTTCTAATATTTCACTGAAAATATTAAGTCATTCTTCACATCCCTCCAAATGACTATTTGCGTATTTCGTTGGAAATAACAAAGTCATCCTTTCACGTCTAGCTTCAACTTTCAAATCCCAATGGACTCATCTCGTAAAGGAGTTTATGACTATCTATTTCATTGGAAATATCTAAAGTCATACCTAATATCGCTCTAATGACTACCTATGTATTTCCTCGAAAATACTAAAGTCATTTCTTGTCGTCTAGCCTAGTCGTTTCCGTTAAAAGAGTTTATTAGGTATAAACTCTTCCCTCGCGTCAAAAAGTCTTACTAATTAAGTAAGATTAATTCGTCAAAAATCAAAATGGAGCAAAAATTAGTCTCAGAAGTGCATGGCTCCACTAAAGTGGCACGGAACCACTAAACATTAGTGGTACCGTGCGTCTGATAGACACGTTTTTCTTCCTCTTTCCCTCTGCATACTCATTCAAAACATAATACCCACTTCCCTTTTGCTGTCAAAACCGAATACCACACCCAAATCTAATTACTCTCCTGTCTATCAAGATCGAGGCATTGCAATTAAAGAATATAAATCACTACAACATCAATTGTAAGTAAATTAACATTAATCTCTAGGGTTTGTTCTTATGCATAAAATCGAATTGGGGTTTTTCAGTTTTGGTTGAATTTTTATGCAATTAGGACTAGGATTAGACAATGTATAACTTACATGATTCCCTAATCATACGATTTGCATAAACCCACTTATATCATATATATTAGTCCAAATTTTACTATTTATATCGGATTAAGATTAAATATTTTTAGTGGAATCATGTCTAGGATACTTGAAATTGGATTAGGAGTCATTAACATTCAAGCTTTTCAACTTTAAGATTTTTGCCGCCAAATTGACGCATTTGCCAAACACCCCAATTCCATTGTTTTCGAAAAATTTCACACAACTAGGATCATGACACATTTTTCGTGCATTGTTGATACAAACTAAAAACGTTTTCGCATGCATACATGATCTCACAAATATTGATCGAATTACATAACTAATATGTACTCTTTGACATATTTGTTTGAGCAAAAGTGAAGTTAGGAGCGTTTGGGTAATCTCATTATTTTTGTTTTAGAGTCGAGATTACCGCACCTCCACATTGTTTGCATATAGGCACACACACTAGAAATGTGATCATCAAAATACAAAAGTTAACATATACATACTTATATATTTTTGTAGGTAACAATGCCTCTTACTGATTACCAAGACACCAAATCCTACATCCCTTCACTAATCGTTGATCCAAACATTCCCGATGAGCAAAAAGCTTATCTTATTAAAGTCTAACATCGATATATACAGGAAGGTCGTGTAGTCGATGCCTATTTTGCTCCTTTGAATGGCATAAATGTATGCTTCCCCGCTATCCACTTTGATTGTTTATATAAAATAAATGATCAAGTTTGTCCTCGTTTCATCCTCGAATTCTATAGTCGTGTTCGTACCTTCAATGATCTTGAGGGTAATGTCTTCCTTGACTTTTGGATTCAAAATGAATATATCGTTTTGACCATCACCGAACTTGGTGACATTCTAGGTGTTCCTTTCTATGGTCAATGTGCCTACACAGAAGACCATTCCTTAGAGTCACTTCACTATCACCTTGAAAGTGAAGGTCCATATCTTACTGAAAATCTCGACCTTCAAAGCCTAAAGCAACATATCCAAATCCCTCGAGTCGCCAACACGTACCAAAAACGTGATGGTTCCATAGTCCACCTTGATCCAAACCGAATATGTCTAAAAGAGATTCTTCCTGATCTCAAAAATTGGGAACTCCTTTTGCATGAAAACGTCTTGTGTCTTGCGGGTAACCGGGATCATGTTCCGGAAAGTCTAGCCCATATGCTCTATTACCTTAGTAACGAGGAGTCATACAACCTCGCATACTATATGGCAAAAAGAATGGCCAACATTCATAGTCGGTCCGATAAGCTTATGTCATACGGCATGTTGCTTACTCGTCTCTTCCGTTGGGTTATGGCTAATTACCCACATCTCAATAATGGCGACTACTTCCTTGTTGATCCCATTATGAAACCTCTTGGTGGACCACAACGTCGCACAAAGCAACGTAGTGACAAAGGGTCCAAACGTGGTCTTAAATCCACCTCCGATGCTACTTTCTCGTCTTCCTCCTTCCGTCATGAATCTCACGCTATGGATGAGGATGATGATGAAGTGAATGAAAAAGGAACTTCTCGTGCTCGTACTCCTTCACCCGACACTTTCTTTCGTAATCTTGACACGTCATCATTCACACCAACAACCGACCTTCCTTACAACAACACCAACCTTTATGTGGTGATGAGAAGTTAAACGACGATGTATAATCGGCAAGTGTCCATGCATGAGCAAACCATCGGGGGGTTCAAGTCAATCGGGAAGGCACTCAAGGGGATCGGGAACAAGATCAAGAAGTTGGGGAAATCGAGAGATTAGACAATGCTAACTTAATTAGTATTAATAACTCAAGTAATATTAAACTATTACTTATGGAGTCTTGGCTACGGCCATTTAACATTAACAAGTTTGGATTAACTTAGTATTACTAACTTGGCATGGGTTACTTTGGATAGTTTATGATGCTTAATGCTTGATTATATTTATGAGCTTTATTTAGTTCATATCTTTTATTTTACATTTTTCTTGCATGCACTAGATGATCATATTACTTGATATGTTGCATCCTTAATAGTAGCCTAAAATTAGATAATCACATGTTCTTGTTTGTTGCTAGTTGTGGCTAGTGTTATGAAAACTATTTGATTATTCTTTAGTGAATTGAGGCAATAGGATTTGCTGCAAATAGTACCCCTAGGATTACCCATTTAGGCAGCCTAAATCCTGCAGAACTGGTAAAAATGTCAACTGCAGGTCACGGCTCCACTAAATAGGGCACGACACCATTAAATTTAGTGGTACCGTGGGTGATTTAGTGGTACCGTCCCCTGGGAAGACGTTTTTAGCTGTTTGCTTTCACTTTTTGACTTTCTTTCCTTTAGAACCTGCAAACATGTGCTGATTCCAACACTCCCAATTCCCTAAACTCACCATCCTACCTATCCTTGCATGCCTTTGATTTGGATATTTAAGCTCTTATCATGCATTCATCTTCCTTACTATCACACATTCATCATAAACTCACCATGTCTTCTACAATGGCTACCACCTCTCACAAAGCAAAGAAACCAAGATTCAACATTAAACCACCCAATGAAATACTTCTCATTGATCTTACACTAGACGATGATGAAGGAATTCATGCACCAATACCCTCAACCAATTCAACCTCTACACCTTTGGCTCCTTCCAAAGCCAATTCAACTAGGCCAACCTCATCATCCTCTTCCACAATTAGGACTACCACACCCTTACTTCCACCTAGTACTGCTCAACCATTGGCACTAACATTCACCCTTTCACCAACAACTCCTTTTGAGCTTGGGTCTAACACATCATCATCTTCCGCCTCTCCATCACCACAACCATTGATGGGTCACCCCATTCTCTACCCTCTAGAACCACATAGCCTAAGTTGTGCATGTTGTCATCACAACCGAAACCTCATCTTCAACCTTAGGGATGAATTGAACTTCATGCTCTCCTACCTTGAACACCTCCTAACACCACCACAAGGACCCATCATACCACCTCCTCCACCTACCAATAGCCCAAACAACTAAACATTTTCATGTTTAGTTTCCATAAATAAAAGTTTAGGATCCCTCTTGTTATGGAAGCAAATCTTAGGGCCTCTTGTCACTAAAGATTTATTTGTAGTTTGTTTTTATATTGTATTCATACATTATGTATGACATTTCTTTTTATCAATGGATGGGCTTTTTATGTGGTTGTTTTACCTTTTATGGTGTTTGGCTATTTAACCACTTTCTTAGTTTATGGGTGGATATTTGTCTTGATTGCTACATGTTAGATATTGTATATGTGTCATCTAACTTTGTTTTGTAGCAAGAACCATTGCTCGATTCCTTGGTGTCCTCTAACTGAAGGGGAGTATACATCAAGGGGGAGCCTTAGCAACCTTTTTGCTTCGACAAAAAGGAGGAGAAATGAGATATAAACTCATGCTTAAAACATGTTAAAATTAATTTTAACTTAAAAGGAGTTTAGGTTTTGTTATCATCAAAAAGGGGGAGATTGTTGATGCAAATAATGTTCTAAAAACGTTATTTATATCTTACGATAACTTCACATTTTGATGATAACAAAATGTGAAAACACTTTACGTTAAAATTAACGTAAACGAGTTTTTAGTCGAAATATCCCGTTTCTACGTAAATCACTCTAGGTATGAACAAACAAATTTACAACTTGACAAATGATCAAAGAATTGAATTTGTGTTTCAAACTTCACATTTTTAATGTGACAAAACATTTTTTTCAAAAATATACCTTACAAGTTATTTTTGAATTATAAAGAAATGTTTTATTGGAAAAATAAGTTTAAATATTATAACAACTATTTCCCCCCCCCCCCCCAACACCCCCAAATCAGATCCAAACTTTCCCAAATAAACTTTCACCACTAAAAACAAAAAAGTTGAGCGTTCTTGTCTGGCACAGTACCACGGTACCACTAAATTTAGTGGTACCGTGTCTTTATAACGGTCAGAATTTTTCTGCCTATAAATACCAGCCCTCTTCACAGTTTTTGGGCATCCTTTTTCACACACAACTTTCTCAGTTCAAAACTCTTAACACTTCTTTTCTTCTTGATCATTTAGTTTAGTTTTCTTTTGTTTAAAGAGTGATCCAATCATCCAACCAATTGATCACCTTCATTCCTCTACTAGTGCAAGAGAAGAACACAATGTATCAAAGAAGATACAAAGTGTTGTAGTTATAGTTAGTGCACTTGTAACACTTGTTACATACTTGTTGTATCCTAGCATACATCAAATTGATTTTCTTTTGAGTAGTTTGTGAGAGTAGATCATTGTGATCTTGTCGAGATCTTGGAGATCTCTTGTAGAGTGTGAGCTTGTGAGTTGATCAAGTGGATCAAGGGTAGATCGAGTCAAGTGAAAGTAGATCATTGTGATCTTGTTAAGATCTTGGAGATCTCTTGTAGCTTGTGGGCTTGTGTGTTGATCAAGTGGATCAAGGGTAGATCGAGTCAAGTGTGTTGATTGTGTGAAGTAGTAAGGATCGTGTGGATCGTGGTAGATTGGTACTAGCTAAGATTAATACTCGACATTTAGCTTAGTGTCGGAAATAAGGATAAGCGACGTTGTACGATTTTCTCCGCCTACAGGGAGCTTTGTTGACATAGTGCTTAGAACTCTTGTAAGATCCCACGAAAATCCGCTATGATAATCCTCATTAATTAAAGATAACCTCGACTTACCATTTGACAACGCCCATTTTTACGGGAAAATTTAAAATTTTCTTTAATATACTATACTCACGACTAACACAAGATTTGGATAAGTCTACATATTTTACATGAACTATTTTCACTTTATTATTATTTTTATTTTACATTATACTGTTTACGAAATACAAATATTTAAACCCTATTAGATTTTATTAACGTATATGCTTTCCGTTAAACTATTTTTCATATTATTTATTTGAAATATATTAATAAACTTGGATACTTTATAAACTCTATATTTCTTTTTACGTTAATCGGTTACTTAACGTTAGTAACTACCGGATCAAACTACATCTTATACCCAACTTATGCTATATCCATATTTAATAAATAAAAATGGTCTGTGTCTTAATACAATTATTACACGCCACCCTTTTATTGAAGTGTGTCTCAAAAACTTACAAGTTATCCCTTTCTAAACTCAGCTGCGTGTTTCATTTTTACATAATACATAAACGTGTACTCCCTTGCTCCATACAACTCTTTTCTTACAATCTACAAATAGATATCATCAGCCACTCTCCTCTCTAACCACTCTCCTCTCCCTCTAAATTATACATTGCATCACCACATCCACTTCACGCAACCATCATCACCAAGAAGACGAGTCTAGAGACCATGGGTGCTGTTTCGGTTTGGGTTGACCACCGTAGCCACCACCATCATCATCACCTCGCTCTTCCTCTTGTCCTTGTTGGGTATGCCGAAACTTATTTTTATCTCTTGCTAATCTTTTTATTTAAATCAGTTTATAAAGTTTTCATTAATCAAGAATCGGATTAAAACGTGTCTTAATTCGTGTGGTATAATTTAATAAGTGGGTTTGGTAGATTTAATTTGATTCGGTTTGATGATAACCCAAGAGGGTTGTATTTGTTGTGAGTCGAGGAACCAAAACAGCCCATAAGGGTGTTTGTTCATCATTTTATGTCCAGCCAAAACAGCCCCAAATGGGGTGTGTTGCTAATTCATTTTCTGGTCCAACTAGGGTGGTTGTTTGCTGCTTAAAACAGCCCCAAATGGGGTGTTTAACTGCTGAAACGCAGCCCCCGACGAGGGGTGTTGTGGACTGCAAAAACCAGCCCAACAAGGGTGTTCGGTTGCTGTAAAACGAACCCAAAAAGACCATGTCATATGCTGGTTTTCCAGCACCAAAAACAGCATGTTTAGTGCAGTTTTTCTGCACAAAAAGGATATGTTTGGTTGCTGATTTTTCTGCACTTATAATAGAGTTTATATGCTGATTTTTCAGCATGTACAATGGAGTTTAATTGCTGATTTTTCTGCATGTTTAAGTATGTTTGGTTTCTGATTTTTCAGCATATGTAAGTGTATGTATTGTGTTTAAATTGAGCTTTAGTATCGGCTCATGTGACCTTTGTGGCTTGCACTTGTTTGGGACACATTAGTGGATTTTTGCTTAAGCATATAGCCTTGTGTTGTGGCTTATATGTCATGTTTTGGCTTACTTGGTTTTGCTCATGTGTGATATGCGGATATGCTTATTTGCTTTAGAATCTAGCCTATTTGATTGTTGTTGTTTTGGCATTCAAGACACCGCAAGGGTGTGCTTGTTGTTTCGGGTCAGCCACCATAGCCCACTATGGGTACATTTGGTTTGTTATCGCGACCCAACTGCCAAGGGAGTGTTTGCGGCTGCAAAACAGCCCCAACGGGAGTGTTTGGTTCGTCGTATTATAGGCCAACATGTGGTGTATTTATCTACTGATTTTCTGCATAAATAGAGGTGCATTTACTTGGTTAGTTGCTGCGTAATGGGCTGTTTGGTACAGCACACTGCAGTCCCACCTTTTTGGCCATATCTAGAGTTCTACAACTCTGATTGATGCGCAGTTTGCGACCACATTTAAGTTTATGTCTTACCTACATTTTATAAAACTGGACCGAACTCCAGAAAAGACCAGAACCATAGGCTTTTTATGATTTAAATCTGGTGTGCAGATTTTGACACCTTTCACCATTTTGGCTCTCATTTACTCATCGGGATGAGTTATGAGGTGCACCACCTGTCGAAACGACCACAAGACAAAGCTCTATCACCCTATCTAATCACCTCATGTCCAGAACTCACTGAGTTGTACAGACTTCCCAATCATTGGACTGTTTCAGAATTTCAGAATTCTAATTTGTACATTGGGCTTGTTTTAGTAAATTTGCAAGTTACAAAACCCATGTGCTATGTCTAATACATATATAATCTTACTTGCTATTTGATTCTTACATGTTTATTTGCCTTGTATGCTTGTGCTATATGTTTTATGGTTGGCGTGCGTTTGTCTGAGTCTATGACTCTATACCACCACACGAATGAGATACTAAACTTTTACAAACATTAATACAAATATTCCACGAAAACTAAAAACGCTCTATCTTTTGAAACTCATACGTATCGATTACTTTCCGCGTGTCATATCTTGAGACAAACTTATATTCATTAGGATTTGCTGAATAAGTATCGTTGTGCGTTACTCCTCACCCGGTTCTGCTACACTCCTTGGCACCATTGTGTTATCTACGTCACTACATTCCAAGGTGAGTCATGGCCTCACTTTTTAACTCTTTATACTTTTTAAACTCCGTGAGGGGGATACATGCTATAACTAAATCACAAGTATTTTTCTATGCTACCTGACTTGATATATGCCTAAGTACTCCATATTGCCATAAGACCCTTTATCATGAGCCATTAATCACTGCGGTGAACGCGAATATAATGAATAGATCTATTAGAGGTTGACGACCTATCCCACTAATACTGTGACGGAATGCTTTTTGCTAGTCGTATTAGTCGCGATGCATTATATTTGAGAAAAATAGGAATTGGCAAAATCACCTATTACTCGAGGGCAAATTCTCATCATTAATTTGGTGGGCTCCTCCGTTTAGGCGGTACTTTGTTAACGTTTGCGTGTCATGAGACTTAGGGCAATATATGAACTGCAATATCAATATTTTAAACTGATTGTATCTCCAATACAATCTTACTTGTGATTGAACTGATATTTAAACTACAAACTCCATGATTTCACTCAACATTATGTTGACTTTTAAGCATGTTTATCTCAGGTAATTAACGGAGCAGGACAAGACACGGAGCGGGCATCTTTTACTCTGATAACTAAATGGTGTAAAATCAAATATGTCATTCTCTCCAAACTATCACATCTTTTTATGGGATTTTCAAATCAAATGATTTACCGTTGTATCAAAAATATTATTTTGAATGACATATAACTTTCAAACCGCCCTTTCCGGGCCGTTTTCTAAGATTTAAACTTCGATCCTCACCGTAACACCCAAATTACTTTTCCGCTGCCACAAACCAAATTTGGGGGTGTTACAGTTTGGTATCAGAGCCTATGGTTATAGAGAATCAAACGTTTTAAAACATCGAACTATAACCACATTTTCAAAATAAATGATTTTACACCTTATCATCTTATGCCTTCCGTGTCTGCAGACTGCCGTGCTCAATACATTACCTATTAAGATTATTTTGTACTAATCTTTACATGCTTGATGTTTATTCCTCACACATTACACACTATACTATTACACACTCAACGTTATATATATATACTCCACAACTATTTCAAGTACCGTACCAACCATCTTTAATCATCTTACTCGTATCTTTATAGATACATGTGAAATAAATCTTTATGTATTTCCAGAAAATCCGCGCAGGAATTATTTTGTTAACCAGTATGAATATTAAATCAGAAATTCTTAAGCAGGATGAGTTGCAATGTCTTTATTTGAATGATTGGGATGCCTTTTATCTAAATAAAGAAATTGTAAAGCGCCGAACCATAAGTTTATATTTCCTTATTTACATTGTTTGGGACGCCTCTCTATGTAAATACCGAATTATAAATAAGTGGGCTTATTTATATCTGTAAAGGACACTAGTATGAAACCGATAAACCATAAAAATTCATCAAACACACAACGTAACTCTCATTAGAACCCATAAATAGTGATACATAGTATTAGTATACGAATTCAAAGCAACACTCCTATCGTAATACTGTCTCTTACTATTCTAACCACTTGCATTAACTACTCTTCACACCAAGACAAACAAGATCTCCCATACCCTAAAAGCCGGGATTCAGCAATTTTCTTTACATACACCGAATCTTCATTCAAATATCTCCATGAAAGAAATCTGATATCAACAAAACTTTTTGTTTAACAAGTAGATTACCCACTCATAATTCTGTAAAATATCTAAATCTAGCAGAGTAATGAGTTCTTTTCCAAGTTGTGTTCGTAACATAACATTCCAACCCCATATTATTCAAACAAACTTGACAGAAATACTTAAACATTACAAACGATACTGAATTAAAACATCACATAAACCTAAACCTAAACTTCAAAGGTAGTCCGGATGATTCCAAGTCTGAGAATTGTTGGAATCATAGCCGTCATCGTAAGGATCAAAGTTCGCCAACTTCTCTTCCTCCCATTGAGCTTCCAACCTGCTCGGTTCCCAATCCATGGCAGGAGTCCAACCACCATCACCAACTGCCACATTCTCCTCGAAACTTGACTGGAAATGATCCAGATGAGGCAAATGTTGTTGTTGCACAACCACCCTTGGTGTAGATGAACTTGATGCACCTTGTTGTAGTTGTGGTTGTTGTTGCTGTGGTGGTAGTGGTGGATTCTGTTGTTGCTGTTGTTGTTGTTGTTGTTGTTGCTGATGTTCAACCCTAGCAGCCTCAACATTCTCTTCCAAACTCCAACGAACCTTGTTAGAAATCTGGTCATCTATTTGATGAACACAAGACCACAGCGATTCGATGACAGCAGCATCCTTACAAGATTCATCATACAAAAACTTGTCGATCACATGCTTCCTACCATCCGAAATGTCTGTGCACTTAGCATAGTTTTCTCTAAGTCGTCGTTTCAATTGTTTCGTAGCTTCAAACTGCAGAATGACCTTCACAATAGCATTTTGACGATCCACGTCACTACCCTCCGTTTCTGCTTTGATGTACAGTTGAATTTGTTCAGCGGTATGTGGTAGCTTACAAGCCATCGAATTGTGTGTGTATAGGTAATACAACCATGCCAATGGTATTTATAAGGGCTTGAAAAATATCTTTCAATTAAGAAATAAAATCGTTCGTATTCAAACGGTAAAACTTTCAAAATCTATGTCTAGTAAAACTAGCAACTAGCTCTGAGATACGTGGTAAATAAAATATTTACTTTGGTTTTCGCAATTCAACGCAAGAGGCAGGAACAAATCGCGTTAAACACGCCCCACCATGACTTAAAAATCCTGAACACGCCACATACAAGTAACACTTTTCATACGATTTGACTACACATCCTCTAGGAAATAGTGAACCTCCTAACGTTCTCTCGAAACTTTTAGGCATTATACGAAATTTCGATAATCTCGAAACTATCTAGTAACCAAATACGTCATGGAACAGGTATTCAACAATCGCCAAATTAAAATTATCCTTGAAACATTTATCTTCGACCCATTGCTAACAACAATCCAACGCACCCTTGTTTAACAGTAATACTTGAACTCAATTTAAGAACTTGAGATTTATTTCTAATCTAATCGACTCATACCCGTTTACTTTGGATCATTCACTTAACAATTTATCAATAATTTCATACGTCTCAATTAGGCACTTACCAATAAATCGTACGTAACAAATCTTTTCCAATACTCGAGCATGTGACAATCAAAACTCAACCTGATTATCATGTACTCAAATGACATCAACAAAAATCATATATGGACTAAATACTTTGTTTAATTTAAGTTCCCAACAACCTCAGCAAACTCAAACGAAACCCCGTCTAGTTATTGAGCCATATTTCATTTTGTGAACTCAACTACAATCAAAACAAACCAACTTTCGTGCTTCTCTTTTGCCCCAACAACGACTAACAAATCCTAAGAAACAATGTGAAAAAAAAAAAAATTTTTTTTTACTACAACACATTTCATCTTGCAGCATATTGATTTCCCCTCCTAGCTCCCGTACTGTACTAATAACTTGGATACTTTGAGAAATAAATACAAACAAGCTATTAACGTAAGACACGGTTTTATATAAAGCAAACCAATTTTGTGTTATCATTTAAGACTTTATCTAACAAGTTTTTCTTTACAAAACTTTAAAGTTCAACAACTATTCTATTAGTCATCAAATTTTTATCCGAAAATCTACAAACTATTTGTTGACGAGTAGCTTACACCATAAAGTTGTGATTTTCAAAAATTATGAATCATGTTTATTTTTCAAACCACAATAGAATAACAATTTTCATTCCAAAAACAAGATTTCGAGACAAAATAATTCATTCATACACCTCACTTTTAGCCAACCTCAGTCCGATCTACATTCATTACCCATTTCTCACTGCTCTATTTATATGAAGTCGAGAAAAATACGAAACTAGAAACTATAAGAATTCACAACAATCTATGGAAAACACAAATAACATAAATTTTATTTGAAACCACGGAAGTTAATACATAGCGAAATGATTAACATCGGAAGTGCTAACAGTACAATAAACACAATGTAAGGCATACAATCTTCAATCGGTTGACCCACCATAGAAGCAACGACCCCCACCAATCCAACGATAGCAAGAGCCACCATAGGATGAAGCACCTTAATTATTCTGCATTATAAACATAACAAAATATGAAAAGTTATGTCGAGAATTATAACTAAACATAAACGAGATTTTATTCCACATTCATTAAAGGTTACATCGACACACAACAAAACTACATTCTAACCACACTAGCCGAGATCCTCACCCCAAAATCTTATCCACATTGATCGCTAAAACCGTGAGAGGTACGATGAACACCAAGGATGTGACGTAGTAATCGGAGTTTTCATCAGGAAAGAAGGCCAAATACATGGCAACAAGGACAATGTACACGATGGCTACAACAATGACGATCGGAGGCATGGTGAAAATTTTTTTTTTCGAAAGGAATGAAGATGAAAGGGATGGGGCGGAAGGATGAAAAAGGAAAAAGGTGGATAAGATATTTATAGGAATAGATGGAAAGGATAAATAAGTGGAGAAGGTACCCGTTATTTTACTATTCACGATCATTAAAATTTCAAATCACTACCACTAAAAATCTCCTAGTCTCAACCATCGAAACCCTAAACATTAAGTGCTAAATACTTCCTACTCTCGACCGCTATGTTCACTATTCATAGACTATAATTTCAATTATCGACCAAACATTCGAATTTATTTAGTCTAGTACTAATAAATGTAGATGAAATCTCTCTTTTGTTAGTCAAACAAGAAATCTCTCAACAACATCTTCCATAAACTCTCATCTCAGAACACCACTTTTTCTCAACATCTATCACGGACTGAACTTCGGGACGAAGTTCAAAATTGAGGGGTAGATACTGTAAGATCCCACGAAAATCCGCTATGATAATCCTCATTAATTAAAGATAACCTCGACTTACCATTTGACAACGCCCATTTTTACGGGAAAATTTAAAATTTTCTTTAATATACTATACTCACGACTAACACAAGATTTGGATAAGTCTACATATTTTACATGAACTATTTTCACTTTATTATTATTTTTATTTTACATTATACTGTTTACGAAATACAAATATTTAAACCCTATTAGATTTTATTAACGTATATGCTTTCCGTTAAACTATTTTTCATATTATTTATTTGAAATATATTAATAAACTTGGATACTTTATAAACTCTATATTTCTTTTTACGTTAATCGGTTACTTAACGTTAGTAACTACCGGATCAAACTACATCTTATACCCAACTTATGCTATATCCATATTTAATAAA
This sequence comes from Artemisia tridentata subsp. tridentata, assembly GCA_021014915.2. Taxonomy (NCBI): domain Eukaryota; kingdom Viridiplantae; phylum Streptophyta; class Magnoliopsida; order Asterales; family Asteraceae; genus Artemisia; species Artemisia tridentata. Next base: position 152,823,345 of record CP139504.1, on the reverse strand, counting down.
TAAAAATGGTCTGTGTCTTAATACAATTATTACACGCCACCCTTTTATTGAAGTGTGTCTCAAAAACTTACAAGTTATCCCTTTCTAAACTCAGCTGCGTGTTTCATTTTTACATAATACATAAACGTGTACTCCCTTGCTCCATACAACTCTTTTCTTACAATCTACAAATAGATATCATCAGCCACTCTCCTCTCTAACCACTCTCCTCTCCCTCTAAATTATACATTGCATCACCACATCCACTTCACGCAACCATCATCACCAAGAAGACGAGTCTAGAGACCATGGGTGCTGTTTCGGTTTGGGTTGACCACCGTAGCCACCACCATCATCATCACCTCGCTCTTCCTCTTGTCCTTGTTGGGTATGCCGAAACTTATTTTTATCTCTTGCTAATCTTTTTATTTAAATCAGTTTATAAAGTTTTCATTAATCAAGAATCGGATTAAAACGTGTCTTAATTCGTGTGGTATAATTTAATAAGTGGGTTTGGTAGATTTAATTTGATTCGGTTTGATGATAACCCAAGAGGGTTGTATTTGTTGTGAGTCGAGGAACCAAAACAGCCCATAAGGGTGTTTGTTCATCATTTTATGTCCAGCCAAAACAGCCCCAAATGGGGTGTGTTGCTAATTCATTTTCTGGTCCAACTAGGGTGGTTGTTTGCTGCTTAAAACAGCCCCAAATGGGGTGTTTAACTGCTGAAACGCAGCCCCCGACGAGGGGTGTTGTGGACTGCAAAAACCAGCCCAACAAGGGTGTTCGGTTGCTGTAAAACGAACCCAAAAAGACCATGTCATATGCTGGTTTTCCAGCACCAAAAACAGCATGTTTAGTGCAGTTTTTCTGCACAAAAAGGATATGTTTGGTTGCTGATTTTTCTGCACTTATAATAGAGTTTATATGCTGATTTTTCAGCATGTACAATGGAGTTTAATTGCTGATTTTTCTGCATGTTTAAGTGTGTTTGGTTTCTGATTTTTCAGCATATGTAAGTGTATGTATTGTGTTTAAATTGAGCTTTAGTATCGGCTCATGTGACCTTTGTGGCTTGAACTTGTTTGGGGCACATTAGTGGATTTTTGCTTAAGCATATAGCCTTGTGTTGTGGCTTATATGTCATGTTTTGGCTTACTTGGTTTTGCTCATGTGTGATATGCGGATATGCTTATTTGCTTTAGAATCTAGCCTATTTGATTGTTGTTGTTTTGGCATTCAAGACACCGCAAGGGTGTGCTTGTTGTTTCGGGTCAGCCACCATAGCCCACTATGGGTACATTTGGTTTGTTATCGCGACCCAACTGCCAAGGGAGTGTTTGTGGCTGCAAAACAGCCCCAACGGGGAGTGTTTGGTTCGTCGTATTATAGGCCAACATGTGGTGTATTTATCTACTGATTTTCTGCATAAATAGAGGTGCATTTACTTGGTTAGTTGCTGCGTAATGGGCTGTTTGGTACAGCACACTGCAGTCCCACCTTTTTGGCCATATCTAGAGTTCTACAACTCTGATTGATGCGCAGTTTGCGACCACATTTAAGTTTATGTCTTACCTACATTTTATAAAACTGGACCGAACTCCAGAAAAGACCAGAACCATAGGCTTTTTATGATTTAAATCTGGTGTGCAGATTTTGACACCTTTCACCATTTTGGCTCTCATTTACTCATCGGGATGAGTTATGAGGTGCACCACCTGTCGAAACGACCACAAGACAAAGCTCTATCACCCTATCTAATCACCTCATGTCCAGAACTCACTGAGTTGTACAGACTTCCCAATCATTGGACTGTTTCAGAATTTCAGAATTCTAATTTGTACATTGGGCTTGTTTTAGTAAATTTGCAAGTTACAAAACCCATGTGCTATGTCTAATACATATATAATCTTACTTGCTATTTGATTCTTACATGTTTATTTGCCTTGTATGCTTGTGCTATATGTTTTATGGTTGGCGTGCGTTTGTCTGAGTCTATGACTCTATACCACCACACGAATGAGATACTAAACTTTTACAAACATTAATACAAATATTCCACGAAAACTAAAACGCTCTATCTTTTGAAACTCATACGTATCGATTACTTTCCGCGTGTCATATCTTGAGACAAACTTATATTCATTAGGATTTGCTGAATAAGTATCGTTGTGCGTTACTCCTCACCCGGTTCTGCTACACTCCTTGGCACCATTGTGTTATCTACGTCACTACATTCCAAGGTGAGTCATGGCCTCACTTTTTAACTCTTTATACTTTTTAAACTCCGTGAGGGGGATACATGCTATAACTAAATCACAAGTATTTTTCTGTATGCTACCTGACTTGATATATGCCTAAGTACTCCATATTGCCATAAGACCCTTTATCATGAGCCATTAATCACTGCGGTGAACGCGAATATAATGAATAGATCTATTAGAGGTTGACGACCTATCCCACTAATACTGTGACGGAATGCTTTTTGCTAGTCGTATTAGTCGCGATGCATTATATTTGAGAAAAATAGGAATTGGCAAAATCACCTATTACTCGAGGGCAAATTCTCATCATTAATTTGGTGGGCTCCTCCGTTTAGGCGGTACTTTGTTAACGTTTGCGTGTCATGAGACTTAGGGCAATATATGAACTGCAATATCAATATTTTAAACTGATTGTATCTCCAATACAATCTTACTTGTGATTGAACTGATATTTAAACTACAAACTCCATGATTTCACTCAACATTATGTTGACTTTTAAGCATGTTTATCTCAGGTAATTAACGGAGCAGGACAAGACACGGAGCGGGCATCTTTTACTCTGATAACTAAATGGTGTAAAATCAAATATGTCATTCTCTCCAAACTATCACATCTTTTTATGGGATTTTCAAATCAAATGATTTACCGTTTTATCAAAAATATTATTTTGAATGACATATAACTTTCAAACCGCCCTTTCCGGGCCGTTTTCTAAGATTTAAACTTCGATCCTCACCGTAACACCCAAATTACTTTTCCGCTGCCACAAACCAAATTTGGGGACATAGTGTTAGAACTCTCGAGTGTGGTACTCGGGGAGTGGAGTAGGGCAAAGAAGAGCTTCGTGACCGAACCACTATAAATCTCTTTGTCCCGGTTTGATCTTTCCATCTCATTTCTTTATATTTATTGTTTATATTAGTTAGTATTTTTTAGTGTTCATATTGGTGTTGATTGATTTCACAAAAGAATCGAATCAAAGTTTTTCACAAGTAAGGTTTTAAAACGAATTAAAAACCGGAAAAACTATTCAACCCCCCATACTAGTTTTCCACACATTTTCATATGTTTTATCCGTTTTCGTCCGTTTTTCTTACGTTTTTATCCGTTTTTTGTCCGTTTTAATATGTTTTCGTCCGTTTTTATACTTTTTCTTACGTTTTTATCCGTTTTCTTTTGTTTTAAAACGTTTTAGACCGCTTTTATATGTTTTCGTCCGTTTTTGTTACATTTTTATACGTTTTCATCCGTTTTTATACATTTCCATACGTTTTCGCCCATTTTCTTACATTCTCATACGTTTTATCCATTTTTTACTTTTCTTTCGTTTTTATATGTTTTCGTCCGTTTTCATATGTTTTTATCCGCTTTTATACATGTTCGCCCGTTTTTCTTAAGTTGTCATACGTTTTTATCCATTTTATACGTTTTCTTCCGTTTTTATTAATTTGTCACGCGTTTTTATCCGTTTTATACGTTTTCGTCCGTTTTTATACGTTTTCGTCCGTTTTTCTTAGGATTTTATATGTTTTCGCCTGTTTTCTTACATCTTCATACGTTTTCTTACGTTTTAATCCGTTTTTATACCTTTTATTCGTTTTTATACGTTTTCGTCCGATTTTATACGTTTTTATACGTTTTCGTCCATTCTTCTTACGTTTTTATCCGTTTTTATATGTCTTCATATGTTTTTCTTACAGATAAAAATGGACGAAAACATATAAAAACGACCCACAAAATTGACGAAAAGTTATTTGTGCACTTTAAATTCATTTTAACGACATGGACAAAAAGTTATTTGTGGTCCATTTTTATATGTTTTCGTTCATTTTTATCCGTAAGAAAAACGCATGAAGACGTATAAAAACTGAAAAAAATGTAAGAAAAACGGACGACAACGTATAAAAACGTACAAAAACGTATAAAAACGGACGAAAATGTACAAAAACGGAAGAAAGCGTATAAAAACGGACGGGAAGTATAAAAACGGATAAAACGTAAGAAAAATATACGAAAACGTATAAAAACATATGACAACTTAAGAAAACGTACCAAAATATATAAAAACGGACGAAAACATTTAAAAATAGAAGAAAACGCATAAAAACGTAAGAAAAATGAATGAAAAAGGATAAAAACATATGACAACTTAAGAAAACGTATGAAAACTTAATAAAAATGGAAGAAAATGTATGAAAACGTATAGAAATGGATAAAAACGTATAACAACTTAAGTAAAAAGGGCGAACACGCATAAAAACTGATAAAAACGGGCAAAAATATATAAAAACGGACGAAAACGGATAAAAACGTAAGAAAAACGGACGAAAAAGGATAAAACGCATGAAAATGTAAGAAAACGTATAAAAACGTATGGAAACGTATAAAAACGGATGAAAACGTATAAAAACTTGACAAAACGGACGAAAACGTATAAAAACGGACGAAAACAAAACGAAAACAAATAAAAACGTATAAAAGTGGCCGAAAACGTGTAAAAACGGATAAAAGGATATGGAATCTTTAAATTATAAACAGCCGTTATTATTAAGGATAGACTGTTAGACCCGTATCCCGGATACAAATGGGCCCCACCCTAGATGAAATTGACTAAGAATAATGTGTTTGACTAAGCGGATAAATGATATTTGAGTAAGTTTGACTACGACTTTTATAAATTCAAAGACCTTACGTGATTGGCTAGTCAAACCCGATAGTCAATCTAATAGTCAAGTATGTATTATATACTTATAGAAGATATCATGTAAAATGAAAATGGACTTAAGGGACTAAAGTTGTAATATGTTAAATGTGTTATAAGGTGTTATATTATGGAATGTGGCCAAAGTATAAGATAAGAGACTTAGGGGACTAAATGTGCCAAATGGCCAAAGTAGTGTAAGTAGATAATTAGATGTGGAGAATTCTAGAGAATTGGAGAAGAATGGAGTGTGTGTGCTAGGTGGTTCGGTTATAAGAAAATAAAGGGAAAGAGATGGGTCTTGATGGTCCAAGAATGGAGAAGATTAAGGTCTTATGCTAGGGGTTAAGTTCTAGCATCAATTAATCAAGTAAGTAATCCCCATCTTGATTATGTTAAGGTTATGGTTTAGGAGTAAAATGGGATTTCATCATATGATCAAGGTATGATCATATGATGATTTAGAAAGAATGATGAGTATGTTTGATGGGTTATATAAACCCTTGATCATGCTTTTGATGTATTATGTTAATAGGTGTTGATTTTAGAGTAGATGATGATGATGAAGAATGGTAATGATGGAGGATGGTGATGATGATTAATAGGATGCTTATGTTCTTGTTAAACTTAACTTTGAAAGCTAATGCAAGTAAACCGGTTATAAGATGAGATTGTAATGATTTCATTATATTATGTGTTATGTGTTTATATGTTAAGGTTAAAAAAGGGATTTGGAATGTATGTGATTATGTGAAAATGGATATAAGGTTAGTATGGCCTAGCTTGGAAAGGATGTGAAAGTGAAAGTATGTTTAGATGTTAATGATGTAGAACATGAGGCTTAAGTGGCCAAGGTATGTGTTAATGTTAATATTGTAATGGTTTGATGGATATAATGTAGGATATGTGAATGAATTATGAAATCATGTTGTAATCGTTTTACTTACTAAGCATTCGTTCTTACGGTTTAATGTTACAATGTTTTTTAGGTTCATTTGATATGCAATGGCTTGGATTAAGGTTAATGTAGAATCGTTTATAGCTCGAGGTTGTTTAGACCTCATATTATCTAGGAACAATAACATTGAATAAATATGATACGCAGCGGAATAAACAATAAGAACATCAATGTTATGAACAAGGTTTTTCATTCATATGATTCACATAATCACCACAATTCTAGATGATCAACTCTAGAACGGTTACTCAACAATAATAGGAATCAAAGATCCTTGAGGTGAAAACCATAAACCCTAGACGTTTTTCTATGACAAAATGCCTAGACACACACACTTTTTTTTAGTCGACTACATTGTTACAAGACTTAATTAAAACCTACGTACCCAATGTCTCTTTATATAATAGAGACATCTAGGGTTTACATAATACAATAAGGAATGTCTTGTAAAAAGCTCCATCTTTTGTAGAATTCCCTCTTGTCACTTTAAGTCCTTCATGTTTCATTCTTCTTGTTTTGTATCATCAAATTAATAAAACCCAACAATCTTCCCCTATTTGATGATGACAAAACAAACACGTTCTTGTACGAACTTCCCTAGACGAAGTAGAGAAATTGAGATAATTAAATCTCACCATGAATGAAACAATCTTCCAAGCTTCCCCTTAAGTCTTGATTTCCTTTGTACCATGCAACCACCATATCTCTTCCCCTTTTTGTTATAATCAAATAGGGAACGTATGCAAATATGATCTTTACCACTACAAACCAATACCACACATCCAATTCATCCTTCCAATGTCTCAAATTACCCTCCATGAAGTTTTTCGCACTAAAAATGAACTTGAAACAGTAGAAATCTAAACCATCAGTAGTAATACTAATCAACAGTAGTAAGAATCAAAAACTTCCCCTCGAGTGGTGCATGAACATCAAATGATTAAACACATCATAAGAATAAGCTTCCCCTGAAACCAATGTGTTAATCATCTTCATGATTCTTCAAATCTGTAGGCTCCTTGTAATGATCACTAATGAAGAAAACTTGATATACCAAACTTGAAACCAAAGTAAAATATCCCAAACTCGTTACTTAAGCTTGCACTGTTGTTGATTGAAGAACGATATAGAGAATTTGGTGTTGCTGAAACAAATCTCTAAGTAATCTCTTGAATTTATCCACATCGACTTACTTCGTGTGACACTGAGCACTACAATGTAACTCCTTTAAGTGATAGTTAACTAGGTCTTCGTCCATCCACCCCTTGACCTATGAAAACTAGATAAACCAAGTCCCAATCATAAACCATATATAAACAAGCAAGTCACCAATCAATAGCTAGGAATATTGATGATGAAATAAGTAAACGCCTTCGTGAACCTCACTTCAATCTCAAATAAGAGATAAACAATTTCTCTACGTAATCACTTGTCAATAAATCCAAAAACGAACCTTTTTAATCTTTTAAGAACATTTAAACCAAAAACCAAAACTTTTCTGTGAGTGTCTTCTATCCAAATTCATAACCTGCCACACACCAAATAATCTTCAAAACTAATATGTGTGTGTTGTCCGATATATGAAAATCAGTCGAGAACTAAAACTGTCTTTTGACTGATATCAGACCAAAACAATCTACATCAGTCCAAAACCTTCTAAATACCAACGCATACATGTATCTTCCTTGTTACAAAAGTATCTCCACAACTTGTGCTAACAATAGTAATAAGTATATGCAGCACCATAATCCTTGTGGCAGTACTATCATGATCGTAACAGTGCAAAGACTAGTAGCAGTATTAACCCTCTAAGCCCAGCAGTAGAAACCATCACTTGGCAGTACTAAGTTGATGTAGACAGCAATATTAAGTTCCGAAAACAATCAGCAGCATTAACATGTACTACTAGGAGCATTAACTAATAACGAGAAGCAGCGTATAAGAATCAGCAGTAGTAAGTTTCCATCGAGCACCCAACTTAAATAGATAATGGAGTTTTTGAAACCCTAGCATCCAAACTGTCGTGAAAACTGCTCACCATCAGTATACACATTAAGACTTCATCCAAAGTGACATCACACCAGTAGTTCCATTCGACCAAAACAGCTCCTCCATATCAAGAATGTTGTTCCTATTAGGGTTCGTCATAAAATCTACATTCAATTTACCAAGACTAGCATGATAACTATGTTCAGATTCTAACTTAGGGTTTCGAACAACCCTAACAGCCTCCGTTGTTAGGCGACCCCAACGTTCCCTTGACAAAGCATCCATGTTGACCATTATTTATCTCTCAAACCCTCCATGTCAACCATCATTTATCCTTCGTACAGCAAAAACAATGTAAACACAGCCAACAAACAAAGATTAAACACTAACCATGCCAGTTAGGGTTTATAACGAGCAAACCCAGAAAATTCTGTCGACAAAGAATATGAAGTTGCATTCGAAAATATAATAACCGAATAGATCCAAAGCATAACCACCGACCCACGATCAGTATGAGATTATTAAATTATCATCGTCCCTCAATCTTGAATAAAAGTGATGATATATGTCGGTTTAGAAGCCATCATGCACAAGTCGATAACTTCACGGCTCCACTTATTATATTCGACCAATTAATTAAAAAGAAGGTGTACAAGGTTACCTTAGCAGAAAACGACAAAGAGAATGTATATTGTTGCCACATAAGTCGATACCCTTTAATTTTTAATAACCCTTTAAAAACCAATTCGTACCTTCTTCAAAACTGCTTCTCTTCAACAGTAAACCTTGTAGATCCTACATATCACGAGCTCCTAAGCTCTGATACCACCTGTAGAATCGTTTATAGCTCGAGGTTGTTTAGACCTCATATTATCTAGGAACAATAACATTGAATAAACATGATACGCAGCGGAATAAACAATAAGAATATCAATGTTATGAACAAGGTTTTTCATTCATATGATTCACATAATCACACAATTTTACATGATCAACTCTAGAATGGTTACTCAACAATAACAGGAATCAAAGATCCTTGAGGTGAAAACCATAAATCCTAGACGTTTTTCTATGACAAAACGCCTAGACACACACACTTTTTTTAGTCGACTACATTGTTACAAGACTTAATTAAAACCTACGTACCCAATGTCTCTTTATATAATATAGACATCTAAGGTTTACATAATACAATAAGGAATGTCTTGTAGAAAGCTCCATCTTTTGTAGAATTCCCTCTTTTCACTTTAAGTCCTTCATGTTTCATTCTTCTTGTTTTGCATCATCAAATCAATAAAACCCAACAGTTAAGGTTTGGTTATGTGAAAGGTAGTAAGCTAAAGTATTGCAAGTAAGTAGGAGCTTAGGTAGATACCGAGCTCAAATGTCAAGTTTGTACCCCCGTGAGTCATTTAATGGTTTGTAATGGATAAACAAGTGTCAAAACGTGTGTAAAGATTGGTATAATGAATTGGTGGTCATTTGGTATGCTAAAGTGTGTTTTAAGTGTTTGAGGTAAAAGTTATAAGGGGTGTTTGGAATAAGCGTGGATATATCCATTTTGGGTTGTAAACGGGTTGAATGGTTATGGAAACGGTCATTTATGTTATGTCAAAGGTTTTTGGAAAGTTTAGTGTAATATGGAAGTATTAAAGGTCGTTTGTTGTGAAATAGGTCAAAATGGGTATATTATACGTTTATTTGTAAAGTATCATTCCGAAGTGTCAATTGGGTGATGTTATTGAATGGAAATGATGTTTATGATGTGTTAATGAATTCTGGAAGTTTTGGTGTTGTTTCGAGTTATAGAAGTTGTTTTCCGGAAATTATGCAAATGTGGAAATTGTCCAAAAGTGCAGGTCAGAGACCATACAACCGTATGGTATAAATGCATACGGCCGTATGCTCTAAAAGACAGAAAGGGTGCAATCTGTTTACATGGCCATACCACCGTATGGTATTTTTCCATACAGCCGTATGGTGCTTTCCCATATTTTGTTGGTTTTGTTTATTTTGTAGAAAATGAATCGTAAGTCGTTAGAAGTCGTGTCACCCGCCATTTTAAAGGTAATTGAGTCTAGTTTCATTTAAAAATGGTTTCAAGGTCTGAATGTTTATATATTTTTTTCAATGGTCAAAAGAGTAACATGATGTCCGTAAAGTTGGGTCGTTTCCGCGTAAAGTTTTATATTAAGGTCAAACCGGGCACAGGGTGTAACATAGACGATGTAACGATCTTTAACCAAAGGGGCTAACGAGTAAATGATAACGGAACTCACTAACACCAGTTAAACTAAAGGACCGGTCGTGTTATTTGGTTACCAACTTAGGGACTACCAGTGCAACTTGAAACTTCGAGGGATGAAGGTTGTTACTTTTGACAAACCACAGGGACCATCCATATAATTTACTCTAATTTAATTGAAACATACATTTTCATTTAGGATAACCAGATGATTGTATCATTTTTTTCCCATATGATTTCGAGTGGTGTGTATGTAAAAATAAAAAGGAATCAGATCTAGTTTTGTGCATAAAAACAGAGGGTGTGGCTATGAGAAACCTTAGGACTGTAGATGGTGATATATGGCAATCACACAACCATCCGTTTGGGTGCACTGTGCGTTTTACTGTACACCCCCTCATAGACGACTGTAGCAACTACATAACTCGTATGATCGGATCGGGGATGGTCGGTGTGTTGATGTTGGATCATCACCCGGTTGTGAGATAGAGGGAATAAGGCGGGTCGGGTACCAAAACACCATTTCACAAATTGGGCTTGAAATAACCCGGGAGAAAAGCATTTGGGCTCCAAAGCCGGCTTATTGTTAGTTTGATACTCCCTCCGTCTCAATTTATTTGTCAGGAGAGAGAAAACACAAAGTTTAATAAAAGTGGGGCCACTTTAATTTTCAACCACTAAAATAGAATATTCCTCCACTATATTCTCTAGTTTTTACTAAATAAGGAAAGTGGACAATTAATTTGAGACATCCATAAAAGGAATATGGACAATTAAATTGAGACGGATGAAGTATAATTTATCTCAGAGGTGATGTTATACATTTTCAACAAGACAACAGTTCTTTGTGTTTTGATCATCTTAGTTCTGATGAAATTACTTTCCAATTTTTTTAGTCCAATTTCTGATTGTGGGGATTTCTGGTTCAGTTTTGTAAAATTGCTAGTGTTAATAAGTTCTATTATACTACTTCCTCCGTCTCAAATTAATAGTTCACGTTTCCTTTTTCGGAAGTTTCAATTTAATTGTCCACTAAAATAGATAAGGAAGTTTGATCGAGTTTACTATATTACCCTTAGTTGAAATTAATATTATAAACTTTAAACAAAAAATTAATGAATAGTTAAGGGTAAAAGTGTTATCAAGTAAGAGTGATAAAACAATAATAATTAGAGTTAACTACATTTTTGGTCCTTGTGGTTTACCGGGTATAACGATTTTGGTCTAATAGTTTAAAAAGTAACGGATCCTATCCTATTTTGGTCGACCCGTAACACTTTTGGTCCATTTTTACTAATGCCGTCAGTTTGACTTTCGTTGACTGTTAAATACAAGGGTATATTTGTCTTTTCAAGAATTGTTACATAAACACAGATGACCATCACAATGACTACACTAACATAACTCGAAACTACAATACATCTAAAACCAATAACCACAAAAAACATACTATCAACAATCAACACCAACATCCACAAACCTTAAAACACAAATATCATTAAAATCATATAAAAATTCAAACCTTCACAAATCAGATCTCACAAACCAATCCATAAACACAAAAAAACAACTATAAAATAAATAAACATAAAAGAACATTCAGATCCAATTAGGGTTTATGACAACCTTAAAGGCGGCGGCGGCAGAGTTAGGACGAAGGTCAGAAGAACCAAAATCAAAACGAGGAGCAGTCGATGTTCTTCCTCTGTTACCACCACCTCCTGGTCTTAAACTCAATACTGTTAAATACAAGGGTATGAGTTAAAATCATGAAGAACAATTTGGGTTTCAAAGTGTTCTTGTTAGGATATGGGATTTTGGATGGGTGCGTTTGAAAAAAAAATGGGTTCTATGGTGATGGGGTTTTTGTTGAGTTTGATGGTGGGTTTCACAAATGGTTGGATGCGAAAATTTGTGGGATATTGTTGATTTTTTGTGGGTTTTTGTTACAACCCATCTTGTTTTTGTTACAACCCATTTTTGTGGATTTTTGTTATAACTGTGTTTGTGTTATAACTGGGTTTTTATGAGTGGTGATAATTCTTCCAACGCTATTGAATGGGCACTCGCAGAAATGATCAATGAGCCAAGGATTATGGATAAAGCAATTCTTGAGCTCGATTATGTGGTTGGAAAAGATAGACTCGTACAAGAATCTGATTTGGCATTCCTTAATTATATCAAAACATAATATGTTTTGTTTGGGATTGTAAATAAATTTTTTGTTTGGGATTCATAGTTGGTAAATGGATAGGATTTTTGTCTGTGAGTGTTTATTTTTTTTTGTTGTTTTTATAGATCCAGATCTGGGTTTGTTTATGTGGTAGGGTGGATGTTGTGATGTATTAAAAAAGATGAAGGAAGGGCATTTTAGTCATTGTACATAATCATCCGAGGGTATTTTAGTCATTTCACTTTTTTTTAACTAGTCAAACTAACGGTCAACTAAAAATGGACCAAAAGTGTTACGGGTCGTCGGATTTTGGACAAGATCCATTACTTTTCAAACTATTTGACCAAAATCGTTACACCCGGTAAACCACGAGGACCAAAAATGTAGTTAACTCTAATAATTATGTTATTTTTATACTGTTTATTTTTTTTATCAAAAGACGACGGATAGTGTATTATATATCATGCTTGTACGAGGCCTCATGCTAGTACATAATAAAGCTTTTAGACTATCTGTACTGGGGCGTTTTAAGCCCCTATAGCGCCCGAAATTTGCTCATAACGCCCCTACAACCAAAACATGAAGGCGCTATAGCCCAAAAATAAAAACCAGGCGTGTTGTATATAACACCCTTGCCTCTTACACTTCTTTTGACTATTTTGCTTTTTGATTCTTTTCATCCAATCAAATGAAATGAAATGCCACAAACGCATATATATATATATATATATATATATATATATATATATATGTTACTTTATTTCTTTATTTTTTTTAAACCAATCAAATGAAATGCCACATGGCGCAAAACGTCCTTACTACCACTACATCACTTTTTCTACCAAGCCTCAATATGACTCACACTGTCAAATGACGCAAAACGCCCCATCCTCTCTTACACAACACTACACATGATCTTACAATTTACAGAATCTTAAAAAGGCTAACACCTGAAACCTCAAGAAAAACTACCAAAACCTTTTGCATCCTATACTATTATAGTCCTAACTAATCTACTTATTTTCCTATTTTACAAAAAATATAAAAGAGATGTTCTTCTATAACATGATGATCTACACGCCAACTCATCCTCCCAAAATTCGTAAACCCATATATTCTAACCGTGCTTATAATCAAACCATCAACAGTTGATCATCAACGTTCCGAGCTTAAGGTCTTTGAAGGCGTCGTTGAGGCCGCACGTTCAGAAACAGAAATATCGATCGCAAATGAATTTCAAATATTATCATAAACTAAATTCTCTTTAGAAATTATGTTGGAAACATGTAATTCTAAAAAAAATACAAAATCATACTAGTTTAATTTGTTTATGATACCTGATGCATTAATCACTTCTGAGCTCTTCATTAACCGTATTCGTTTGCATGATTCAACAAACATCCTATTAAATCGAAAAAATCATTCGTTAAGCCAATTTAAAGTGAAAACAGCTTATATCTTATGTTAATATATGTCACATGAAAACTTACTTCCATGGAACATCGCCAACTAACATCCAATCTCCGTCTCTATCTTCATACGTTGGAACGTACTCTATACCATTTACCGGATCCACGAGCTTCTTCTCGTTCAAAACATTCCCTATAACAATTATTCGTTACATTAGCTAATCGTTCCGTTACTTGTAAAATTAAGAACATACTAAATAAATAACTTACTGTATTATGTACTTACTGATAGTGAAACATGAAAACAAGTCTTCAAACGCACACAAAAGTTGCTGATAGCTTGTGTACATTTCTAGATCGACCTTTCTTAGATAAGGTGCTCCATCCACAGCCACTTTTACGTATTTGCAACTGCTCTTCGTTACGTTCTTTCGATAAGAATTGACTGGCGGCCATCCTACCACTCGTTCCCTGAAAAATTTGTATATTAGCATATTGAGTACACTTGACTAGTATATATAGTTCGTTTTCTGCTTTTACCTTCTTTTTTTTTACTGAGTATGATTACTTTAACATTTACATGCAATGGTAACACAAGTCATGACATGTTTAACATATCCTTTGACAGCATCTTTCCTACTTTATTTGCCCAAATGTAATAAAATTTAGAGCAAGTTACATGAATGATCATTAAATGCAACTTTTGTTTTCATTTCTGTCTTTCAATAATTAGCTTAACTCTTGATTCCAAATAGATTCATTTCTACCCTAACGGGTAAAAGCCAAGAAACCAAAAGTGAAAATATAAGAGTGAAACTTAGGTTCATATATGCAAAAAAGTATTAACAAGTGACAATTTCAGGAAATTTCACAACCAACGACCTAGTACTGACTCACGTGATGTACTCACAAGATGTCAGTTCAAACCTCACTAGATACACAAAGCGAGAAAAAATAGTTTGAAGTACTATATATATATATATATATATATATATATATATATATATATATATATATATATATATATATATATATATATATATATATATATATATGAGTCAGTTAGCCTTAGTGTATACTCAAACTTACTTTGAAGGAGGAGACTTTGTGACCACCGAGCATTCAGTGTCGAGTTGATCAGTTCGACCCAGTTTAAGATCAACCATATCAGAAAACCTTCGCTTTGATACCAACTTTTGAGTTTCACCCGGTAGTCCTAACGTGAGCTCGGTATCATTGAAATTTAAGCTACCCACGACATCCATGGCTGCGGTACTAGGTTGCTCTAACGTGATATTGGATGTTTCAGATGACATGTTGTTTAATGTTTATAAAAAGTTGATGAACAAATGTTGAACAAACGTGTTATGAAGTTATATAGAGTGACACAATAATTTATCGAACCATTAAGATATTGCCACGTGTTATGTTTATGACGAGTGGTTAAGATTATGCCATGCAACATAAGGTTGTGTTTCCATGGTATTTGGGGTGTCTCTCGCCCATGGATCACGACCACCATAAGTGATACGATCCCACCAAAAATATCTTTATGTATTTAAAAGATGAGTTGTTGAATCAATTATAAGGGGTAAATCTTTCAAAAAGCATCATACTTATCGTAAAATTTTATTTCGCGTTGCGAACAAAAATTGTGTAGGTTGTGAGTAAAAAAGTTAAATAAATGGACTCATTTTAAGCATTATGACCATTTTACCCTTTTAAGTTACATAAATGGTCTCTGTGGGTTTGCGAAAATTGCATCCATCGTCCTTACTCTAAATTACATAAATGGTCCATGTCATTACACTAAATTGCGTCCAACGTCCCTATTTTTTTCCGAACTACATTTTTTTCTCGAAAATATTTTTTTTAGAAACTTTTTTTTGAAAATTTTTTATTTAGATTTTTTTTTTCGAAAAGAATTTCTAAAAATTTAAAATTTAATGGAAAAAAAAATTTAATTTTCCAAATAATTTTTTAGAAACTTTTTTCGAAATTTTTTTTTTTAGAAATATTTTTCCTGAAATTTTTTTTAAGAAAATTATTTTTTTTTTATCGAAAAAGAATTTTTTTTAAATTTAATGGAAAAAAATTCTAAAAAAAAAATTTCAGGAAAAAAATTTCTAAAAAGTTTTTTATTTTGGAAAAAAGTTTCTAAAAAAATTATTTCAGAAAAAATAAATGAAAAAAAAATTAATTTCGAAAAAATATTTAAGAAAAAGAAATGATTTCACGAAAAAAAATTTATAAAAAAAATAAAAAGAAATGATTTATAAAAAGAAATATTTAAGAAAAAAATTAATTCCGAAAAATATTTAAGAAAAATAAATGATTTCATGAAAAAATAAAATTTCTAAAAAAAATAATTTTATAAAAAAAATAATTCCGAAATAACATTTGGAAAAACAAATATTGCTAAAAAAATTATTTTAGGAAAAAAGATTTCGGTAAAAAAAATATTTTCGAAAAAAAAAGTTGGAAAAAAATATTTGAAAAAAAATAGGGACGTTGGACGCAATTTAGCGTAGGGACATGGACCATTTATGTAATTTAGTGTAAGGACGGTGGATGCAATTTTCAAATAATCTAGGGTAAAATGGTCATTACATAATTTTTTTTGTCTTTAGTACTTAAAAAGAGTCCAATTATGTAACTTTTTTACTCACAACCTACACAATTTTTGTTCGCAACGCGAAGCAGATTTTTGCGACAAGTTTGATGTTTTTTCAAAGATTCGTCCCCAATTATAAATATGATACATTTTTCCGGTTCAGGTTATCTAGGAAGAACGATCTTCTGACGTGTTTTAACTGAGATTTTTTGAACCGTTTTTATTGTTAGTCACCTTCAGATGAATAGTGAGGTTTGAACCCTAATACTTTATAAACTGGTCGGGTACCTAACTATTAACATAGATGGAAGTTGACAAATTTAATTAGAGAAATTAAACTGTAACATATTTGTTTTAGAAGTACTATAGATTTAACTATTATCATGAACTTCGACTCCTTGGAATTTTTTTCTTTATGTGTCCTCTAAATAAGAGATAACAAATCCTATTAGACACTTTTAATTGAAGTCTCTTGACAACTTTCAAGAGATATCAATTTAGTGATAATTAAAGCAAGAAATCATGTAGAAAGAAAGAATGGGATCCACATGTCGGGATCTTATTAGTTGTTAAGCGTGTGAAGATAACCTAACTTTATCATAATTACCAAGGTTTTTAAGATCGGGATCCTACCTAGGATCGTTTTCGTCTTTGCGAGATCATGATCGTAAGATCGGATCGGGATCCTAAGATCCTACTATAATGCTATTTGTAACACCTAAAAATCCAAAACGTGTAAAATGACCATTTTGCCCCTACCAATTATAAAATTACTTAAAAGCTTATAAAAGTACCGAATCGATCCCAAACTTCTGGAAAAGAACAAGACATGATATAAAATAATTTTAACAACTTTGATTAATATTTATAAAAGTTACAAAATTACCAAATTGCCCTTATTGAACCGATTAGCATAAAAATCAAATAATTAGACTTTAAAAGCAAATAAATTACATTTAATTGGAAATTTAAACCACATTCATTGGCCTTGAATATTTCCGTGATTTTGGGAGCTGATACCCTCCCCTTGGACGCTCCTTTACCCTTAAATAAAATAAGATCCACAAAACCCTAATTTTCTCTAGAGCCGCATAATTGAAAACACACAAAATAATTCCTCAAACCTTCATCCGATTTTCTGGAACTAAAAGAGCATTTTTCTGGTGTTGTTCGTGAATTAAGGAAGCTAAGAAAATTGGGTTTAGGTCGTGGGAGTCTTTCATTTGATCGCTAGCCCATATTCTTGTTCGCTAATTACATCCGAAGGTAATTCCCAAATAAATTCATTCGACTCTTGTTAAATTCGTTTTTCATTTTTCTCTTAATCCTCATATGATATATGACCTGGGAAAAATATCTACAAGATTTGTAGATCGCTCGGTTGATCGTGGGAAATTCTTTCTTGTCGAACAATACATCCGAAGGACTAAAATTCGTACAGCCTTACCACGCGTTCTAAATTCGATTTGGTAATTTTCTCATGTTCTCTATATCCTATAAGTCGTATATAAAATATATAATTCGACCATGCAACCTTAATCTAATCGCATGAATTAAAATGCATAAAATACGTATAGAACTCATTATATGATATGCGAATTTTTCTGGATGTTATAATCATTTTTCATGGACTCTATACGACCTAAGTAACCTGGGAAAAATAAGAACCTGAATATTTGAAGCTAGATTTGATCGTGGTAAAATATTGTTCTATCGCTAATATGGGAAAAGGATATATCGAATGAAATATAAACCCTAGCTTCGATTAGGGTTAAGTTAAGTATGTTTCTGGAATTTAAAAATGCAGTTAATGATGTGCCAATGATTGATAATGATTGAGTCATGTGATACAAATTGAATTAGGGTTTGTCGAATTGGGATTTAATGCTTGTAATCTGATATGAAGCCATTATTGTGATATCTTTACCCTTACGGGTTGGGGTGTTACAATTTATGGTATCAGAGACAGGTTATCCGAAACCTTAGAGCTTAGGCTCGTGACCTGTGAGGATTGGGTAGAACTTAGGTTTCCTTTCGCGCACTCTTTTCCTATTTTGATCTGTCATCTGCTCTGTCATATTCTATCTGAGTTGCTAATCCTTTTTGTAATCGTTCAGATGGTGAACACGCGCTTTAACGAGTATGATGCTCCAAATTTCGAAGCCATGATTGCTGAGGCTTTGAAAAACGTTCTCCCTGACCTTTCTGCTCAGGTGGTGACCGAGGTCACCGACAGACTCCGTAGTGGGGCAGGTCCTTCTGGAGGTGGTGGTGGCGGTGACCCACCCGCTCCCCCACCGGTCGGTATTCATGTGTGGATTGAGCGGTTCAACAAGCTCAAGCCTCTTTCGTTTAAGTCCGCTGCCACTCCTCATGAGGCAGAGGACTGGATTACGCACGTGGAGAAATTGTTCAGGGTTCTCGGATGTGCTGACGAGTTTAAAACTCGTTTGGCTACATTCAAGCTGGAAGGTGACGCTCAGAATTGGTGGACTGCTCTTGTACAGGCAAAGGGGGAAGATTTTGCTGAGACTTGTTCGTGGGCAGGGTTCATTGAGGTGTTTTATAAGCAGTACATTCCTATGGCAGAAAAGCTGAGATATGAGAGGGAATACGGGTCGATTCGTCAGGGTGATCAAGAGTCTTCAGGAGACTTTATGCAGCGATTCTTACGTCTGGCCAGTTTCGTTGGGCCAGAGGTTACTGGGGATGCGGTTCGACAGGCTCGTCACTTCAAGTGGGCTCTTAAGGGATGGGTGTTAGACCGGATTGTTAACACTCCATTTGAGGATGTGGCTAGTGTTCAGGATGCTGCGCGCAACATTGAGTTGCTGCATGAGGACAGGAGATCTAATAAACGTGATAGGGATGGCAACAGGGTTGATACTCGGGGTCAGGGTCGTCAGGACCAGAGACAGGATTTTCGAGGTCGTCAGGACCATGGGCAGGATCAACGGGGTCGCCAGGACCGAGGTGGTGATTATAGGCGTCAGGATTCTAGGAACCAGGGCCGGCAGGATTATGGTCGGTATGGTGGTGACCGTCAGGGTCAGGGCCAGGGTGATAATAGCAGGCGTAGGGATTCTCAGCAGTATCAGCAGTCAGGATCGTCAGGCCAGAAGAAGGCTGTGGAGACTCTACCTCCTCCTCCGTTATGTATTACATGTGGGAAACCACATCCAGGTCCTTGTTATAAAGCTTCTGGGGGTTGTTTTTCGTGTGGCTCTTCTCAGCACCGGATCAAAGATTGCCCCAAGAAGAACCCCATCGTGCCAGCAAACCCGACTAGGCCAGCTCCGACCATGGGCCGAGTGTATGCTACTACTCGGGACCAAGCGGCCAACACATCAGGTACCATTACTGGCATACTTTATATTGGAGATCGTACGGCTTTTGTATTGTTTGACACCGGAGCTACTCATTCCATTATATCTGTAAACTTTGCTAAGAAACTTAATCTGGAACCAAAACCATTAATAAATCGTATATCAATCGCAACCCCAATGAAAACCCAAGTGATTATTGATCATGAATATGTTAACTGCCCTCTACGTTTCGATGATCGTGTTCGTCCTGCAAATCTACTTCCCATTAATATGACCGATTTTGATGCGATTCTGGGCATGGATTGGTTGGCTGATCATAAGGCTACCATCGATTGTTATGCCCGCAAGGTGATCTTCGGCGATATTCATCATCCTGATTTCATTTATCATGGTTCCCAGCCTCTGAAATCCGTTAAGATTATTTCTGCCATGAAAGCACGAACTCTGATATCTCATGGTTGCCAAGGCTATTTGGCTTCTGTTAAAGATTCATCTGTAGAAAGTCCTGATGTTGCTAGCGTTCCCATTGTTCGGGAGTATGCTGATGTATTTCCTGATGAACTTCCTGGCCTTCCTCCGGCTAGAGAAGTTGAATTTTCTATTGATCTGATTCCCGGTGCCGAACCTATTTCTAAGGCTCCGTACCGGATGGCGCCTGTCGAATTAAAGGAATTAAAGGAGCAATTGGAAGAGCTATTGGGGAACGGTTTTATTCGGCCTAGTGTTTCGCCCTGGGGTGCTCCGGTTCTTTTTGTGAAGAAGAAAGATGGGTCTATGCGGCTGTGCATTGATTATCGTGAGTTAAATCGCATTACCATTCGTAACCGTTATCCGCTTCCTCGCATTGATGACTTGTTTGATCAATTGCAAGGAGCCAAGGTGTTCTCTAAAATCGACTTGCGATCTGGTTATCACCAATTGCGAGTTAAAGAGCAGGATGTTTCTAAGACTGCTTTCCGTACCCGCTATGGACACTATGAGTTTCTGGTTATGCCGTTTGGCCTAACAAATGCTCCTGCTGTGTTTATGGATTTGATGAACCGGATCTTTCATGAATTCCTCGATAAGTTCGTCATTGTTTTTATTGATGATATTCTGGTATATTCTAAATCGTCTGAGGAGCACGAGCAGCATTTGCGTATTGTTCTGGGTATTCTGAGACAGCAGAAATTGTTCGCAAAATTTTCTAAGTGTGAGTTCTGGCTTAACCAAGTCGCTTTCCTTGGTCATATCGTGTCTGCAGAAGGCATCACTATGGATCCCGCTAAGGTTGAGGCTATCACCAAGTGGCCGAGACCTACCACGGTGACTGAAATTCGGAGTTTTCTGGGATTAGCTGGTTATTACCGGCGTTTTGTTGAAGGGTTTTCTAAGTTGGCTTTACCTTTGACTCAGTTGATGCGGAAGGGTGAAAAGTTTGTATGGACTGATGAGCGGGAGCAGAGTTTTGAGGAGTTGAAAAGGCGATTAGTATCTGCACCTATTCTGACCTTACCTTCTGGTTCTGGAGGTTTCCAAATTTATAGCGATGCGTCTAAGAAGGGTTTAGGCTGTGTGCTTATGCAACACGGCAAGGTGATTGCCTATGCTTCTCGGCAATTAAAACCCTATGAAGAAAACTACCCAACTCATGATCTGGAATTAGCCGCGGTTGTTTTTGCCTTAAAAATCTGGAGACATTACTTGTATGGTGAATCGTGTGATATCTTCACCGATCATAAGAGTCTCAAATATATCTTTACTCAGAAGGAGCTCAATATGAGGCAGAGGAGATGGTTAGAGCTTCTAAAAGATTACGACACGAACATCCAGTACCACCCAGGCAAGGCTAATGTAGTTGCGGATGCACTTAGTCGTAAGTCTGGGATGATTGCTAGCTTGGAGATTGATTCGCATGTTCTTAAGGATTTGGAGCGTTTGGATGTCGAGTTGTGTGTTCGGCGTGACGTTGGTTACTGGGCTAGTTTGAAAATTGAGTCGAATCTGATGTTGCGTATTAAAGAGGCTCAGAAAGATGATGGTGAACTCTGGGCTATTGTTCAAAATATTGAAGAGGGTAAGCAAACAGAGTTTAGAGTTGATGATAACGGAGTTGTTTGGTATGAGGACCGTTTATGTGTGCCTAATGATTCTGATTTGCGTGAGGCTGTTTTGACTGAGGCTCACAGTTCTCCTTTCTCTATACATCCTGGTTCTACCAAGATGTATCGGGATCTAAAGCAACACTTCTGGTGGAACGGCATGAAGCAAGATGTGGCGTTATTTGTTGCTAAATGTATGACCTGCCAGCAAGTTAAGATTGAGCATCAGCGAGCTAGTGGTCTGTTGCAACCTCTGGAGATTCCTACTTGGAAGTGGGATGAGATTTCCATGGATTTCGTTTCTGGTCTGCCTTTGACCCGTAAAAGACATGATGCGATTTGGGTGGTCGTCGATCGGCTAACTAAATCTGCTCATTTCTTACCCATCAGTATGACCTATAGTATCAGTAAGTTGGCAGAAATCTTTCAGCAGGAGATTGTCAGATTGCATGGTATGCCTTCATCTATTGTTTCTGATCGTGATCCTCGTTTCACTTCACGGTTCTGGAAGGGACTTCATAAAGCTTGGGGCGCTCGCCTTAAGTTTAGCACCGCTTTTCATCCCCAAACTGATGGTCAGTCGGAGAGGACCATTCAGACATTGGAAGACATGTTACGATCTTGTGCCTTGGAATGGATCGGTAGTTGGGACGAATATTTATGTTTGGTGGAGTTCGCGTATAATAATAGTTGGCATGCCAGTATTCGGATGGCTCCTTTCGAGATGTTATATGGGCGCAAGTGTAGAGCGCCGGTTTGTTGGAACGAAGTAGGGGAGCGTATTATTGAGGGTCCGGAGTTGGTTCAGGACACCAACGAAAAGGTAGCCGTTGCTAGGAGAAGTTAAAGGAGGCCCGTGCGCGTCAGAAGAGCTATGCTGACAAGCACCGTCGTGACCTAGAGTTTAATGTTGGTGATCGAGTATTTCTGAAAGTATCTCCTTTCCGAGGTGTTAAGCGTTTTGGAATTAAGGGCAAGTTGAGTCCTCGGTTTATTGGTCCCTTTGAAATTCTGGATCGTATTGGGGAGGTCTCTTATCGTCTGGCTCTACCTCCTCAGCTATCTCATGTGCATAATGTTTTCCATGTATCTCTTCTGAGGGGATACAACTACCATCCATTGCATGTGGTGTCTTATCCACTTGATCAGATTCAGCCGGATATGTCTTTATCTGAAGAGCCGGAGGCTATTCTGGACCGGCAAGAGCGGGTCATGAGGAATAAAGTCATTCCATTCATTAAGGTTCTTTGGAAGAATCACCCAGAGCGCGAGGCTACCTGGGAGACTGAGGAATCAATTCGCGCTAGTTATCCTCACTTTGTATTCTGATCTGGTATGTCTTTGTCTTGTCTTCTGTTTCATTTCATCTGTACCTTTTTGCAAATTTCGAGGACGAAATTTTTCTGTTAGAGGGGAAGAAGTTGTAACACCTAAAAATCCAAAACGTGTAAAATGACCATTTTGCCCCTACCAATTATAAAATTACTTAAAAGCTTATAAAAGTACCGAATCGATCCCAAACTTCTGGAAAAGAACAAGACATGATATAAAATAATTTTAACAACTTTGATTAATATTTATAAAAGTTACAAAATTACCAAATTGCCCTTATTGAACCGATTAGCATAAAAATCAAATAATTAGACTTTAAAAGCAAATAAATTACATTTAATTGGAAATTTAAACCACATTCATTGGCCTTGAATATTTCCGTGATTTTGGGAGCTGATACCCTCCCCTTGGACGCTCCTTTACCCTTAAATAAAATAAGATCCACAAAACCCTAATTTTCTCTAGAGCCGCATAATTGAAAACACACAAAATAATTCCTCAAACCTTCATCCGATTTTCTGGAACTAAAAGAGCATTTTTCTGGTGTTGTTCGTGAATTAAGGAAGCTAAGAAAATTGGGTTTAGGTCGTGGGAGTCTTTCATTTGATCGCTAGCCCATATTCTTGTTCGCTAATTACATCCGAAGGTAATTCCCAAATAAATTCATTCGACTCTTGTTAAATTCGTTTTTCATTTTTCTCTTAATCCTCATATGATATATGACCTGGGAAAAATATCTACAAGATTTGTAGATCGCTCGGTTGATCGTGGGAAATTCTTTCTTGTCGAACAATACATCCGAAGGACTAAAATTCGTACAGCCTTACCACGCGTTCTAAATTCGATTTGGTAATTTTCTCATGTTCTCTATATCCTATAAGTCGTATATAAAATATATAATTCGACCATGCAACCTTAATCTAATCGCATGAATTAAAATGCATAAAATACGTATAGAACTCATTATATGATATGCGAATTTTTCTGGATGTTATAATCATTTTTCATGGACTCTATACGACCTAAGTAACCTGGGAAAAATAAGAACCTGAATATTTGAAGCTAGATTTGATCGTGGTAAAATATTGTTCTATCGCTAATATGGGAAAAGGATATATCGAATGAAATATAAACCCTAGCTTCGATTAGGGTTAAGTTAAGTATGTTTCTGGAATTTAAAAATGCAGTTAATGATGTGCCAATGATTGATAATGATTGAGTCATGTGATACAAATTGAATTAGGGTTTGTCGAATTGGGATTTTATGCGTTTGGAACATTTAAAAACTATAGGGTGTAATTCGTAAATTCTGAAACTTATGGGTCAGTTTTGTAAGGTTTATCTAACTGTGTCGAATGTGAATAAAATATAAAATGAAGGGCCTATGTGTAAATATGAGGTTTAAATGATTTAAATTGTAATTTATGAAAAGTTGTTAAATCGAATGGAATTTAATTAAACTAGGAGGGCTTGTTTTGTAACTTTTAAAACCCAAGGGTTACTTTTAGAACTTATTTTGGGATGTGTCCTATTCGAATAAAATATGAGTTAGGGGTGTCATGTGTAAATTTTAGAATTAAAAGGATTAAAATGTTTATGTGATAAAGTGTAATTCGATTTTGTAAAATAATTTAAAAGAGGGACTAAACTTGTAATTTCTGAAAAGTTGAGCATGATTCGAACATAAAAATATAATGAGGATGAAATATGAAATTTTGGGAATTTATTGGACTAATGGGTAATTATTATTAATTAAAATGTGAAAATGGAAATTAAGGATATAATATGTAACTTTGTAAACTAAAAGGACCTAATGTGTAAATTCTGTAAAATTGAGGGTACACTCTTATAATATGATAAAATAAGTGACCATTGTGAAATTTTGATGAATTAAGGGTCTAAAGTGTAACTTGTGAAAGTAAAGGGTGTAAAGTGTAAATTGTAAATCTATAAGGACCAAATAAGTAAATGTGATAAAAGATACCCTAATTCCAGAAATAATGATTTAACTATGAATGTTGACCCAACTTTCTAAATAAGGAAACTTTCTAATTTTGGAAACTTACTAAATCCGGAAACTGCTAAAAAGGGAAAGTTACTTAAAATGGAAAGTCAGTTAAAACCTATTGTAATACTCTTCTACTCTCTTAGGTGTGAAGAAGGAGAGATCCTGAGCTTGTCAGTGTTTGCTATTTCTGGTTTTATTTTGCTTGCAATAAGGTACAGATACTCTGCCCTTTTTCAGTAAGGGTGTCCTATCTCATGGTTATGATTCTGATTCTGATTCGTTTAAGTTTTTCCCAAAACCATTGCTATGAACCCTTTTACTATGAACCTTTCTGGTTACACTCTGATTTGGACCTTTGTTATTACATCTGACATATCTGTTATGAACCATCTGTTATGGACCATCTGATTTGACCTCTGATATATGACCCTCTGATTATGATATGTTATTTGACTCTTAGTTTGATACCCGAGCCATTTCACTAGGCATGGGGGTTCCATGTCCGTGTCATTGATGCACCAATGGCATGACTCTAGGGCGGTAGAGTGATGTTCCGCCACGTCCCCATTCTGTTTATGATATGTGCACACTACTATGATTATGGCCAATATGATATGTTCTGGGGGGCGTATGGATGCATCCTAGATCTGTTCTGTTAGTGGATTTTAATTATATATGTGATATCTGTTCTGGTGACTGGTGCTTGTGTGCTATACACGCCTTTCACATTTATCTGGGAGCTGATCACTCCATTTGATACATGAGGACACCCCTCATATTATCTGGTTACTTAAGAGGCATCCCCTCTGGATTATGATGGTTATTATCTGTTCTGTTCTGGGCTCGTGGTGGATGACTATCCTATTCTTCTTTTATTTTCTGTCTCTTGTTTATACCTTATGACTTTTCCCCATGCACCATATTCATTTCCATTTCATTATTATTGCTTTGTATATGTATCTGTTCACTGGGCTTTTTAAGCTCAGCCGTACGTTTCTTTTCATGTACGGCAGGTATTTAAGCTTGGATCTGGGTTTTAGCTTTGGGGATGAGAGCAACTGTGTGAAGCTTTAATCTTAGCATTCTAGTTATACCATTTCGGATTCTGTTTCTGTTATGCCATTGTTTAGGCATTTTGGATTATGTACTTCGGTTTATTTCTGTTTGGACATAAGTTGTGTTGACTTATTTCCTTTGACCATTTATATTATGGACTTATAATGTTTTGGATTTAATGCTTGTAATCTGATATGAAGCCATTATTGTGATATCTTTACCCTTACGGGTTGGGGTGTTACAAAGATCCTACTATAATGCTATTATTATTTAATGATGTTTGTAATATTATTCAAATCTACAAATTATTATATATTATAAACATGAAATTATATGAATATTTCATGAAAATGTTGTCATAAATTATGAATATAAAATGGTTAAGAAGAATCACATGTTGTTTTTTAAATTTTATAAAAACGTAACCATAAATTTGTAGTTTTTTTGGTTTGCGGTTCGAGAAAAGTAAGATCGGATCGGAGTAGATCTTATGATCCTATGGTCAAGATCGGGATCCAATAAGATCTTAAGCTTGTTAAGATACTACATAGGATCCGGATCATTTTTGCTTCGTAGAATCGTAAAATCGTAAGATCCAAAGATCAGAATCGGGATCTTAACAACTATGATAATTAAGGTTAACAACCTTAATTTAGGGGTGTAACAAATGAAAATATGTAATCAAAGAGCTTGTATTTTAATGGTATCTCATGTTGTATGATTGTGAGTTCAAGTTCTACTTAAAACATGTGAGATAAATTTGTACTATAAATCTTGCGAGATAGTTAAAATTGACACTATAAAGAAAAAAAGAAAAGTAAAAGTAAATGATAATAAGTAAAAAAATTCCAATAAGTTGCTAGAGAGATTAAGACCTAAATCCTTACTAAATAAGGTATACTTCTTTCGTCCTAAATAAGTGTCTTCCGACAAAAAATACACACTTTAGAAAAGCATAATATTTCTACTTTCTAGTCAAATGATAGTTTTATCTTTAATTAAATTAATTAATGTTTTTTTTGAATGTTTGTAATATTAATTTTAAGCAATTGTCTCAATCTATTTTTTGTAGTGAAGAATTAAATTGAAATACACTAAAAAGGAAACGTTGTCTAGAAGGAGTATTATATTTTAGGGCAAATACCACCAAAATGTACTAAACTTGACACATTTTCTAATTCTGTGTAGTGATCTTTTTTTTTCAAATAAAGTAACAAACTTTCTATTTCCGACAATTATGTGTACTCGTTGGCTGCCGATGCCAAATCAGCTGTCCGTGCCACGTGTCAATGCCACTTGGATAATTGCTTTTTTTTTCTTTTTTTTTTTCGAAAAAATTTCTAAAAAAAAATTTGAAAAAAAATCCTAAAAAAAAATTATAAAAAATTCTAAAAAAGAAAAAAATTTCTAAAAATTTTTTTTCAGAAAAATTTTTTTTTTACAATTTCTAATAATTTTTAATAATTTTTTTAAAAATTTATAAATTTTTTTTTTACAATTTCTAATAATTTTTTTTAGATTTTTTTTTTCGAAAATTTTTTTTTTAGAAATTATTTTCGAAAAAAAATTTTAGAAATTTTTTCGAAATTTGAAAAAAAAGAAAAAAAAAATAGCAATTATCCACGTGGCACGGGGGGATGAGTTGGACATTGACACGTGGCACGGGCAGCTGATTTTGCATGGGCAGCCAACGAGTACACATAATTGTCGGAATTAGAAAGTTTGTTACTTTATTTGGAAAAAAAAAAAAAAAAAAATCACTACACAAAATTAAAAAAAAGTGTCAAGTTTAGTACATTTTGTTAGTATTAGCCCTATATTTTATTGTTGGAATGTTATCAGCTATAGAAGAATCCGTGTGGGCTTAAAAATACAAAGACATTACACTATGGCTAATAAATAAATAAAACAAGGGTTGATCATCCAGATAATTATATGAAATTTTATAATTGTGTGTTGTGACTTTATTTGAAGGTATATTTGACTAGTTTGTTTATTGGTTACCGCTACAATTGTTTTGCTTGATTGATTTGATGAAGCAAGAGCATCCACAATGCTCAAAGTTTTTAATGACTTGAAGCATTTAATGCATTTAATGCATTTAATGCATAGTATATTTATTAGCTAAATTTTTTGAGAAAGACTTAATGTTTGTCAAGTATTTATAAAAACCTTTACAAAAAGCTATTGATACAATGTTAATAAAAAAAAAAAAAAATCTAGTGATACAATGCAAAAAACAAATCTAAAAGGCTTTTTAGAATAGGGAAAACTTTTTGGCAATTTGACCCATTGTGGGTGCTCTAAGTAAATGATCATGTTACCTAGTCGCTCAGTACATTAAGGGGGTGTTTGTTTAAGATCATATGTGGGCTTATAAGCTTATTTAATTTCTGTTTATCTTTTAAAACTTTTATTTTCTGACTTATTTTAAGACTTGTAAACTTATAAAAGATTATTATTATTTATTACCCTTTATAAAGTACTAGGATTTTCACCGTGCGTTGCGGCGGGAGTGTTCGAATACGAAATTATTGATTTTCGTTGCGCTTTGTCGCGGAGCTCAAGGGAGTAACTCTGTAACGGATCGATAACCCCAAGAACAATTTTTGTATTTTTTTTAAAATATTTTGTGAAAATTTTCCTAACATTAGCATTTCGCTGCGAAGTTAGTGATCAAGGACTGACTTTGCAACATATGTATAACATGAAGGACCAATTATGTAAATTATGTGAGGACTAAATTTGCAACGAACCTCTAAGATGAAGGACCAAGTGCGTATGGATTTTTTTAAAAATGTTAAAGATAACGGTTGTTAGTTACTAAACGTGAAGTTAGTGATCAAGGACAGATTTTGCAATGGATGTATAACATGAAGGACCAATTATGTAAATTATGTAAGGAATAAATTTGCAACGAACCTCTGAGGTGAAGGACCAAGTGCGTATGGATTTTTTTTTTAATGTTAAAGATAACGGTCGTTACTTAACGGCCGTTAATACTGTACATTTCACTGTGTGATGTGAGTGCTTTACACTGTAGTGCTACAGTAGTTTTGCTACAGCAGTGGGCGGGGAGGATCCTGATAAATGTTATATTGTATAATAGTTAAATAAAAATACAAAGACAATTGGCTAATAAATAAATAAAATACTAAAATAGTACTCCCTAATAAAAAAGACATAAAGCGTGTATATTAAATAATAAATAAATGGAGAACTGGGCTGGGCCCGGAGACAACCATGTGAGTGTGTTTGTTTGTCGGGTTTAAAAAGGGGCCCTTGTTTTTGGACCGTTTCTAAGTTCAAACCGACACGTGCGTCTTCTGGATATCTTGATTAATTATGGTGTTCCTAATCCTTTTTACCACATCCAAAGTGTCCTAGTTAAATATTTAGTTAAGTTAAAAGAGATGTTTTTATATGAACGTTGTATATTGCCGAGACTTAAGTTTCGAGAATTAGTTGCTAATGATAAGCGTTCTTGATAACCAACGGCGCGTAGCAACGAGCGGAGGCATCTTTGCCATAAGGTAGAAGGTTCGATCATTGACACCCCATAATTACAATCGTTGAGTGAGTCAGATATGCCCCCTGGCAGTCAATTGTGGGTCGTTTCGAATTATCAGATATCACTCAATAAAGCTTGTTGATAAAACATATAAGTTAATGTATTTGAGGTTGTGAGGATATTTTACTTCGCATTAATAAGAAGTGTTTAACAATGAATTGTGGGAATTGTCTTAGATCGTTCATTTTATTTATTTCTTTCTATATATATGGTTAATAACAAACAGTTTAAGTTCATTAACTATCTTAAGATGATTGATTATTTTCGGTGATCAGTAATTATAACTTATTGTTCTGAAGTAAATACTTATAATTTTATATTTTAAACGATGTGGTGTGATTATTTATGCTTTCACTTGTACAATGTTACCTACTGTTGGAATATGTGAATCATAAATCTATAGACACATAAACATCAAGACACGCACAGCGGAATAAAACAAGATCTATAAACATGTAATTAATTAACTAATATTTAAATAGATGCGTACCTTAAGGTTTCTAGCAAGAACAAGAAACCAAGTGAACACCAAGAACAAATAAACCCTAATATGGGTTTAGTATAGATCGACCACTTATGTAGTCGAATAGGGTAACGTAACAACAAGCTAAAACAAGCTTGTACTTCGTTCTTGTACACACGTAATACTAGCGTTTGAATGGGAAAAGCTAGGTTCTAATTCCACAAACAAACCAAACACTTTAATGTGTATATTGGATCGAAAAATCCCTAGGGAAAGGGAGTTTAGGATCGGCCAAACACAAGAGAAAAAGGAGAAGAAGAAGTTAGGTTTGCTAGGGAATTATGACTAGAGAACTAATGAATACAAGGGTTGTATTTATAGGCTCTCTAAACCTTGTTCCCTACTCCAAGCAACCATTCTTTCCTTTCTTAATAAGGGGCGGCCGAACATAGGATCAAGAAGGGTTTCTAGATCCTTCTTGACATGTATTTTTGTTGGTCCCTTCACACGATTAGAATTAACTAGAAAGTTAATCTATTGGTGTTAATGACGAATACAATGTTTAAGGATTATTCTAACAGTTATAAAACGTGAATGTAAAAACAATAATATTTTTCAACGTTTAAATTCTTATTAGAAATAATTCCAAGAATCTATACCCAAGTGTTTTGCGGAACAAACACTTGGGATTGAATAGACAAGGGTATGGGGTGTCTCCTATCGAAACTCAAGTTTTGCTTGAGTGGTAACAATATACCCTACTGAGCTATCTCAGTGAGTTGTATACTCTTTGTAGGAGAGAAGTTCCTTTGTAAAAGTTCAAGACTTTAATTATACAAAGCACACTTTAACTTCTCTCACAGTTGCTCTATTTATACACAAGTATTCTAAGTATAAGTGATTAAATATAATACAAGTTGTTGAGGTTGCGTGTCTGACAATTACAAATAGTAATTGTCATTTCCAAGAACTAATAGGAAATGGGCTAAATAAGTCTTTGGGAGTTGTTGGCTGACACTCCATGACTTTTAGCCGCAATAGGGAAGGTTGAGTCTGACAAGAGAAGAGTGTTGGGTTTACACTCTTATCTTCTCAGATCTTTTCCCTATTGTTCCCGCCTTTTCTTCAGGCGTTGGTTCCTCAGTCATTCAATCACTTTGTTAGTTGAGGAGACTGGGGTTCAGTGAGTTCTTATCCAATACTCACTGAATCCATCATCTTCTTCTTTGGCTTAAGTCCTACTCAGGGAGTACCGCCTTCCTGAGTAGTGAATCCTTCTTCTTGAATTCGCCTTAAGTATCCTGAAGATGACTCACTGAGAGGCTGTTCTCTCAGTGACTTGAATTGTTCTCGGTTTAAGTTAACACTTAGTTAATTTGTGTCCAAATCATGTTCGAAGCATTCTTGGGTTTTACATGACCCAACAATCTCCCCCTATTTGGATATAAATTATTCCTAAGTGTTTTGATCAGATATGAGTGAGCTAACGACTTCTGCTCATACTGAATGTACTAGAATGTAAATAAGGACACTGAAATAATAAAAACATCATCTTATTAATATCATTTACAAGTCCTAACAAAACTAAGTACAAAAAAAAGGATAGTGTTGGGTATTCAGGCAGGTCATCAGTTCAACTTGATTCCAAGGGCTTCAAGCTTGGGCTTCTTCGACTGCAGCTCATGTTGGTCAGGATGTTCATTGATTTTTCTTTTCAGGTCATGACAAAACCTCACATTCTCAGGACTCTTGAGTGGAGAGGCCATCATTAGAAAGCCTAGCATTGCTTTGATCCCTGATAGATCTATATCACTCCACCTCTGGAAGGCTTTGTCACCAAACTCATCAATGAAGAACAACCCTCTTTCAGGCTGTTCAATGACCATATTGTTTCTGAAAGGAACACCTTCAGGGAGAGCCCTATTGCAGTCAAGACCAGGAATCTTGATCTCAGGCTCAGCTTCTATCTTCTTTCTTTTCCTTGAAGAAGACTGAGAGGAAGTAGGTTGTGCAGATTCAGGGAGAAGAGATTGAATGCCAAGTTCCTGAGGTGCTGCTGCCAATCTTTCATACCTCAGACTCAATGACTTCATCAGATTAGGGACCACAACATTTGATTTCTTTGCTATTAATGGACCCAACTCGTCCAATTCAGTGATCCCAAAGTCAGCGAATCTGAAAGGTGAATGAACGTCAAAGTTTCTCTTGTCAGCACCTCTGTAGACAGTGACAACGGCAGGATTGGTGTTTCTTTGAATATGAACATCAGTGATTGGTTCTGGCTTCATCCTTTCAGTCATATACCACTGATATTTCTTAATCCTATTCTGCCTGATCTCTTCAGCCCTTTTGGCTCTTTCCTCCCTTTTCTGCCTGAGAGTGGTCATCTCCTCAGACTGAGCTTTCACAAAGGTCATACCACCTTCTCTTCCTGAGAGATCCTTAGCCTCAAGACCAATTTTCTCAGCCTCTTCATGAACAACCTTGATTAAGGCAGACTTGCTTGCCTTCTCCTCTTCCTTCAACTTCTTCTTTGCCTCCTCTTCCTGAAGATAAGTACTGAGTTCATCAGCTGAGAAGTGGTAAAGAACTCCATCAATTTCATATGGGATCCTGAGTGGTGATTCAGGATCCTTTGCAACCGTGATAGGTGCTGGTTGAGGCTCAGGCTCAGTGAGAATGCCTTTGCCTTTATCTTGATGGGAGGAAGAGGCTTCAGGAATGTCTTCCTTAGTGTGAGAAGGAATCTCCCCCTCAGTGTGAGAAGGTTGTTGGCTTTGGCTTGAGACTCCAGTGTCTTTCTCCCCCTCAACTGTTGCTTGAGCCATGGTGATAGCAAGAGTTGGAGTCACTGGAGTAGTAGGACCTTTGAAGGCCTGATAGATCTCAGTCATCATTGATTTGATGTCCGAGGTGTCTTTTTGAAGACTTGAGATCTGATCTGCCAGAGAAGCCTGAGAAGCCTCGATGCCTGACATCCTTGACCCAAGAGACCATGCCAAGGATGTTGAAGATTGTGCCCAAGTACCAAGATGTTTTTCCTGAAGACCCATGGAGGTCCTGATTGAGTCCAAGGAGGTAGTAAGACCCTGAAGTTTAGAATCCTTCAGTAAGCTGAGGAGATCATGGATTTCAGCTGACTGCTTCTGATAAGTCTCAGCAGCTTGAAGGATCTTTTCAGTGAGTATGGGGTCATCCTTAACAGCTGACTGAATAGTACCAAGGCTTTTGGTGATGCCTTCAAGAGAAAGATTGAACTTCTGGAAATGAAGATCAATAGCTGTCAGGGAATGTTTGGTGTCTGATTGGATTTCGATCACATCTTCATGAAAACTTTCAACATCTGCCTTCAGGTTGGCATAGTGAACAGCTGCTTCAGTGTGTTGATCAAACATCTCATCAGTGAGACCAGTGAAAAGAGCATTGTTGGTCTTCAGTAGGAATTTGACCAACTTTCTTTCAGTGAGGGGAAGAGAGTTATCATACTTCTGGAGAATGTCAGTAGATGAATCAGAAGATTGAGAGCCTGACTCTTCACTTTGGCTTGGAGAGGACTGATGTGATGGATCAGGTTGTACATCAGTTTCCATATCCTCTCCTGCCTCAAAAATTTCTTCTTCACTCTCTTCCCTGAGCTCTTCATCAGACTCCATAAAAGCCTGATAGTCCCCCATGGACTCAATACCCAAAAAATCAACCGGCTCCTCTTTATAAAAAAATTTGCCTTCGGTTTGGTCAGGTCCTGACCCCTTTGTCATAATAACTGAGTGGGTTGTCTCTGCCTGACTAGCCATAATAACTGGGGTAACACCAGCCTGGCTTTTGGGGGCAGTTCCTGAAAGACTGGATCCGCCTGAGGGGTTGATGGGTTCCATATCAGCGGGTTGTTTCTTTCCCTCTGAGTCTTTGTCCCCCTTAGCACCTTCAACTACTGATGGGTACTTCTCAGTAGTATCACTAGGTACTGATTGTGAGAGTTTGTGGACCCCCTTCCCATCAGGATTGTACTGTCCTTCAGGGGATTTAGGATCCTTTTCTCCCTGAGATCCTGAGGGTGATTGCTCAGGAACGTTAGCGGGATGTGAGTGTTTGTGGGTCCCCTTCTCAGTAAGGTAGTGCTGCCTTACCGAAGATTTAGAACCCTTTCCTCCCTTGGGAACTGATTGTTTTTTGACAGCTCCTTCATCGGGATGTGAGGGGGTGTGGGTCCTCTTCCCAGTAGGGTGGTGCTGCCCTACCGAGGGTTCAGGACCCTTTCCTCCCTTGGGCACTGATTGTGATTTATCAGTACCTTCATCGGGATGTGAGGGGGGAATGCTTCCTGATCCCTCTGACTTGTTTATGTCAGTTGGACCATGTGGAATGGGTGTGCCCGAGGTCACTGAGGATGATTGCTCAGTGACTTCCGTTGGCCTTTGTTTTGAGGTCAAGAGGGTCTCAGAAATGGGTGTCTCAGAGGTCTCGGCCTTTTTCAACCTCTTTTTAAGGTTGAGTTGGTTTTGAGGATCAGTCTCAGTGGCGAGTGGCTTGGGTCTAACCACCTGGCTGGACTGACCCTTCTTTGTCTTCTTCACCTTTTTGGTCGGTGAAGGAACTGGAGAGATAGCGTCATTACCCTGAATGACTGATTGCATGTATTCAGTCAGGGCAATAAGTGTAACCTCACTGATGCCACTAGTGAAGTTTGACTTGTGCAGTACCTCAGGCTTCGTACCTTCTGCATCAGTCCTCACATAGTCAGAACCGAGTAGGTCCTGAAGCACACAGGAAACAAATCTAGGATAGGACATGTGCCTTTGCCTATGTTTTCCTGAGAGCTTAGCAACGAGGTCTCGGAAGATTATTCCCCCGATGTCTATTTTTGTACCCTCAAGGAGACTGAACAACATCAATTGTTGTGATGAGTTCAACTGTTCCGTAGAGGATTTATTTCCACCCAGGACCTGAATGACAAATGTCATCAGTATCCTCCAAATAGGGTGGAACCATGTTTTGACTACTGGAGCCTTTTCCAGTAAGCCTCCCACAGACATTCCTGGACGTCTGGGGTCATGGGGTGCAAGAAAGATCAGTTCATTCTTTATGTCCTGATCAGTAGGGTTGGGAGAAAAGGCTTCAGCAAAGTCAAGGCCTGTGGCTTTGATGAATGCTGAGTAGTCAAAGGAGAGGGTTCTACTCCCATTCATCACCGTGAAGGTGATGATTGACTCTTTGGTGTCTTTGGGGCTGGTTGCCACAGCCGTACACCAGAATTCCCTCAAATAGTCATGGTAGATGACTGAGGGGGTATGTGTGAAAGCCTTTGCAAGAAAACAATTACGAAGATATTTCATAACGTTCTTGTAGGCTGGGTAGATTTGTGGATATGAGAAATTTCCCACCACATTATTTTTGGTTAGGTCTACACCCTCCATTGTGAAATCCACGTTGGGGGCATATTTCACAGCTTTAGAAGAAGCCATTTATGGGTAAGTCTGGGTTTGACTAAGGTTAAAGGGGTTCTAAAGCTTAAGAATGCACACACAATTTGTTTTTGAGAATAAAAATGGCAGAGTTTTGCTTAAAATTCTATAAAAACGTGTGTATGTATTCTTCTGGTTGGGGTATTTATAGGAAAGAGGAGATGGGGGTGTTTTGGTCATTTGAGCACATCTTTATTTATTCAAAAAATTATTTGGAAATTGGTTTGAATAATAAGTTTTGGGATCCGCATTTAATGCCAACACTCCACTTTCCTGGTTTGGCGCAACAGTCGAGGTGAACAGTTGAGCAGTTCTGCAAAAGTGCAACTTGCAGAGATGAGTCATCACATATTTGAAATGTGATTGGAGAGGCATTTAATGCCAAGTGGGAATGTGGTGGCCCATAGGTGGAAGCCAGAAAGGCTAAAAAAGAATAAATATTCTTGAATTAAATATGTGTTCAGTTACCAACCTCGGACATTTACTAACTAGATACTTAGAGCATTTAAGTTAGTATTTAATGTCCTTTTCAGGGTCCTGAATGACTTTTCATTCAGTGATTGGTTTTCAGGGACTTGGGATTAGTCACTGATGACTCAGGAATGAGGAATGATTCCTGAGACAAGGATTCAGGAACTTGGGTTTAGTTCCTGAGGAAGAGGCTTCAGTGAGATGTTTTCACTGATATACATATTCAGTCAGGGACCTGAGATGTTAAGAATTTACACTTTTAGTTAGAAGAGAGAAAAAAAATTAGTCAGTGGACTGATTCTCTATATCCAACATTCCTAATTCAGCTTTCAGTCTTGTGAAAGTTGGTTCATCCAAAGGTTTGGTGAAGATATCAGCTAACTGATATTCAGTAGGAATGAAGTGTAATTCAATGTCACCATTTATGACATGGTCCCTGATGAAGTGATATCTGATATCAATATGTTTTGTTCTCTGATGAAGAACAGGGTTATTAGAGATTGCAATTGCACTTGTGTTATCACAAAAGATGGGTACCATCTTGTACTGAATTCCATAGTCACTGAGTTGACTTTTCATCCAGAGTACATTTGCACAACAACTAGCTGCAGCAACATATTCAGCCTCAGCTGAGGATAGGGCAACTGACTGTTGCTTCTTAGCACTCCAACAGACTAATTTCCCACCAAGAATTTGGCAAGAGCCTGATGTGCTTTTTCTATCCATGTTGCATCCAGCATAGTCAGAGTCTGAGTATCCTTTGAGATCAAGTCCTGAGCACTTTGGATAGTATAATCCAAGGTTAGGAGTGCCCTTCAGGTACCTGAATATCCTTTTCACAGCAGTGACATGAGATTCTCTTGGGTCAGATTGATATCTGGCACATAGACATACTGAGAATTGGATATCAGGCCTTGATGCAAGTAGATACATCAGTGATCCTATCATTCCTCTAAAGAGAGTTTGATTGACTGGTTTACTAGTTAGATCAGGACCAAGGTTGTTTGGGGGAGCCATGGGAGTTTTGACTGAGGCACAGTCACTGAGATCATACTTCTTCAGTAGATTCTTTACATACTTCTCTTGACTGATAGTGGTTCCTCTATCAGTCTGCTTGATCTGAAGACCAAGAAAGTATGTCAGTTCTCCCATCATGCTCATTTCAAACTTCTTTGCCATTAGTTTTTCAAATTGTTTGCAAAGTTTGAAACTTGTTGAGCCAAAGATGATGTCATCAACATACACTTGTACTAGTATGACATCATTATTTGTCTTATAGATAAACAATGTGTTGTCTATCTTGCCTCTGACAAATTTGTTTTGGATTAAGAAGGCTGAGAGAGTCTCATACCATGCCCTGGGAGCTTGCTACAGTCCATAAAGGGCTTTGTTAAGCTTATAGACATGATCAGGAGACTCATGGCTTTCAAATCCAGGAGGTTGCTCAACATAAACTTCTTCTTTCAGTGAACCATTTAAGAATGCACTTTTAACATCCATTTGGTATACCTTGAAGTTCATGTATGTAGCAAAAGCAAGGAAGATCCTGATGGCTTCCATCCTTGCTACTGGTGCAAATGTTTCTTCATAGTCAATGCCTTCCAGTTGATTATAGCCTTTGGCTACAAGTCTGGCTTTGTTTTTAATGACTATGCCATTTTCATCAGTTTTGTTTTTGAATACCCATTTCATGCCAATGACTGAGACATTCTCAGGACATTTGACCAAGGTCATTACCTTGTTTCTGTCAAATTGTTCTAGTTCATCATGCATGGCCTGAACCCAACTTGGATGTTTAAGTGCTTCTTTAACACTTTTGGGTTCAATTGTGGAAATGAAGTCCACAAATAGGCATTCATTGGATGAGGCTGCTCTCAGTTCAGCAGCCATGCTTCTTGTAAGCATGCCTTCAGAAGGCTCACCAATGATATTGACAAGTTCTATATCCTGGGATTTGGTCCAACTATCCTGAGGTCTTGGGAGTGGGTTAGAACTTGTAGAAGCCTGATAGGTATGATCAGGATTAGACACAAGATTTCCATTTCCTTGTGTGTCTAAGTGGGTTGAGTCATCACTGAGATTGTTTGGGTCCTGAGTATTTTGTTCAGACTGAAGGATATCATCAGTACTTGTATGTGCTTCAACAAACTCAGTGATGGTTGGGTTTGGTAGGTTGTGAGGGATAATGTAGTAGGAGAGGTTAGCATCTTCTTGATACTGAGTAGAAGAGTTGTTTTCAGATAGATATTCATCAGGAGGATATCTAGAAGAATTATCAATTCCTATCTCTTCTACTGAGGCAGTTGAGAATCTGATTGTATCAGTGCTCTCATCAAAGGTAACATGAAATGTTTCCTCAGTCTGCTGTCTCCTTGTGTTGAACACTTTGAAGGCTTTTGAGACAAGTGAGTATCCCAGGAAGTATCCATCATCAGCTTTTGCATCAAATTTTCCTAGGTGATCCTTGTGATTATGAATAAACACAGGACACCCAAAGACATGAAAGTAGCTGATGTCAGGGATTCTTCCTTTGAATAACTCATATGGGGTTTTCCCATGTCTCTTGACAATTATGGATCTGTTTTGTGTATAACAGGCAGTTTTGACTGCTTCAGTCCAAAAATGGTTGGAAAGGACTGATCCACATAGCATTGTCCTGGCAGCTTCAATAAGTGTTATGTTTTTCCTTTCAGCAACACCATTTTGTTCAGGTGTGTATGGAGAGGAAAAGTTTTGGGAAATACCTTTCTCATCACAGAAACATTCAAGTTCATTATTTTTGAACTTAGTCCCATTGTCAGTTCTAATTTGTTTGACCTTAATGTCATTTTGATTTTCAATGTTCCTGACAAAGGACATGATTGTTTCAGCTGCCTGACTCTTTTTGATCAGGAAAAATACCCAGGTGTATCTTGAGTATTCATCCACTATGACCAGAGTATACTTCTCATGGTTAATAGACCTTGGACTGACAGGTCCAAATAGATCCATATGAAGAAGATGTAGGCAGTTTCTGATGGAAAAGTTGGTTTTGGTTTTAAAGGATGCTCTGTGATGTTTACCTTTTTCACAAGCTGAGCATGGTTTATCCTTAGAAAACACAAGTGATGGTAAGCCAAGGACCTTGTTTTGTTTTACAAGATTGTTAATGTTCTTAAAGTTCAGGTGGGTTAGTCTCTTATGCCAAAGCCAGTTGAGTGCATCAGTGGCCTTAGCAAAGAGACATGTTCCATCCTGAGTTAGACTTGACATGTCTAATACATAAACATCTTGTCTCCTTGGTGCAATGAGGACAATTTCCTTATTTGC
The DNA here is from genome assembly GCA_021014915.2 of Artemisia tridentata subsp. tridentata. NCBI lineage: Eukaryota > Viridiplantae > Streptophyta > Magnoliopsida > Asterales > Asteraceae > Artemisia > Artemisia tridentata. The sequence continues at coordinate 152,783,933 of CP139504.1, read as the reverse complement.
ATTGAAGATGGTTCCTTGCTTATCATCGAACTGAACTATGTACTTTGCATCACATAGTTGACTGACACTGATCAGATTGTACTTAAGACCATTTACATATGCTATCCTAGTAAAGACAATACCATTGCAGTTAACTGAACCATAACCTTCAGTGAGACATGATGAGTTATCAGCAAATATCACTTTGGGTCCTGGTTCTTCCACATATTTGTGCAGACACTCCTTAACACCAGTCATGCTCCTTGAACATCCACTATCTAGATGCCAAATAGGGTCCCTAGCATGTTTCTGCACAAATAGTAAACTAGGTCAGTTCTTTCTAGGACTCCATTTCATGGAGGGTTTGGTATTGTAGGTCCTTATGAAAGTATTAATTGATTCATGGTCAGTGGTTGAGTGGATTGAGCTACCACATGTTTTGCATTTGGTAGTAGGGGTAGCCTCAGTAGTCTGAGAGGATTGCTTCATTCCTCTTCTTGACTGAATGACCTTGTCTTTTCCTGAGGATTTCTGAGTGGAGCTTTCACTAGATTCACCATGTTTGTCATATTGACAATCGTCAGGATGGTGGTCATTAAACCCACACAAAGGGCAGGGAGGAAAAGGCTTGGCCTTTTGCTTCTGTTTCTGTTTAGAATCAGAAGGGTAGTTCAGGCACTGAGCCTTGAGTCCTGAAAAGTTTGACATGACTGAGCATTGTTTATGATCAGAGGTCCTGTGATCTTCCTTTTTGCAAATCATGCAATAAAGGACTCTATAGCAATCATCAGTGAGATGATTTGTATAGTTGCATAGCTCACATCTTTTCTGGGGTTTGGTGGGTTTGGGGTTGGTTTTTGAGGAAGTTGGTTTTTGTTCCTTCTTGGATTGAGAAGATTTCTCAGAAGATTCAATCTTCTCTCCTAGCTTCCTGACCATTTCAGCCAACTGATCAATTTTTGAGTCAGGGCTTTGGGTTGTTTCTTCAGAAGGGACTGAAGTTGATGAGTCATCAGTATTTACTGAGACATCAAGGTTTGCTCTCTTCAGGATGGTTGTTCCCCTTCCTGATCTCTCCTTAGGAGAGTGTGGTGAGAAGACCATAGGTGGGAGGCCTAGGTTAGGTGTAGCACCCTGAAGGGTATTCAGTGGAGGAAGTGGAGGGTATGATTCTGATTCAGACTCATCCAAGGACTCAGTGATTGGTTCAGTGAGTTCAAGCTTACTGAGTTTTTCAGTGAGTCCTAGCATATTTTTCAAGGCCTGACTTTCAGGAAGCAAGATCTTTCCAGTCTCAAAGTTTGGTAACTTACTGACTGGGTTATCCCTGACAATCCAGTCATTTGACTTGGGAAGCATTTCTTGCTCAAAAGATATGCCAGCTGGAACAAAGTTTAATTCATTTTGACACATAATTGGATCAACCATAAGAGGGTCAATGCCAATGGTTTTCTGAGAGATTAATCCCATAGTGTCAAAAACCTTAGGGTTCTTCTTGGTCCAGCTTTGAATGATAGCCTTTTCTTTGTTAAGTTCAGTTTGAAGGACTTGGTTTTGTTTCAAAATCTCAGTGTTCTGAATTTGTAGAGTTATTGTTTCTAGTTTGGCTTGCTTAAGTACAAGCAGTTCATCTCTACATTTGTTCAATTCTGACACAATATTGTTATATTTTGAAAGCAAGTTAAGTCTTTGTTCTTCAACAAACTTTAAATCAACACAAATATAATTCATGTAAGACTGCCAATCAGAATCATCATCCATAGAAAGTAAGGTATTTACCTTTTTCATGGTGATGTTGACCCATTCTCCATTTCTAGCATGGCCTTTTCCCACAGCCATCTGATCCTCTTCTGAAAGTGCCATCAGTGCACTAACTCTTATTTCCTCATCTGAGGAAACTTCTTCATCATCCCAATCATATGCTTCAGCTATTAAAACCTTGTTCTTTGTCTGAATAGGTTTAGGTGTTTGAACAGCCTGAGACAATATGGGGTTGGCTTCAAGAAGTGCAAGTTTAGCTTTGATATTCCTATATTTTGTTTCAAAATCCTTTACACCCTTGTTTTGGTATTGTTGGGTGGACTGAAACATTTTAGGTTGAAACTTGCTAGTTCCTGAAAATTTGTAAGAGGGTTCTGAGATAGTTTTAGAATAACAGTCCTTAGCAAAATGACCCTTTTTACCACATTTAAAGCATTCTGTGATTTCATTTGCTTTTGATTTTGTAAAGTTGGACTGATTTCTTTTGATGAAACGTTTTGAACTAGCAAGGAGTGCCCTCTCTTGGAATTCCAAGTTCAGGTCATTCAGGTATTCCTCATCAGTCCTTTCATCAATTTCTTCTTCAGAAACCTCTTGAGTATCCTGCACAACACCATTAGAATAGAAAGCAGTTGATATGGGTGTTGAGGTTAAGGCCTTTTTGGACTCATGTGTTTTTGAGTCAGGGTATCTCCTTGAGATCAAGTTGTCTTCATAGACAAACTTCCCATAAATTTCAGGGAGCTCAAGGGTCTGAATGTGGTTAGCATTCCTCAGGCCTTGTGAGAAGTTGAGCCACTTCTCAGGGAGACTGTTGACAAAGCCAACATTTGTCTCATGTTTGGTCAGTACAACACCATCATTTGATAATTCATTTATCAAAGTTTTGTATCTGGTGTAGGTCTGTGAGAGACTTTCAGAGTCCTTTGCCCTGAAAGTATTATACTCAAGTTTAAGGTCCATGACCCTATTTTCCTTGGTATCTGAGGGACCCTCAAAGCTGTTTACCAAGTCATCCCAAGTTTGCTTGGCTGTTAGACAGTTGATGACTGATTCCATTATATCGTCAGGAAGACATGATATAAGGATGCTTTTCAGGCGTTGGTCTTGATTGACCACCCTCCTCTCATCTATGGTCCATTGGGCTTCAGGCTTGTTTAGCCCTGTGCCAGTCTTAGGGACAAATGGGCCATCCCTGATACAGGTGATGTAGTAGGGTTCCATACCAGTAAGATAGCAAATCATACGCTTCTTCCATTTGCTAAATTTCCCAGTTTCAAGTCTGGGTGCAACAGCTGAGTAGCTGCCACCCTTTTTGTCGACTAGCTGGGGTACATTGATATCAGCCATAGTAGGATCTTGGTTTTAAAAACCTAGAGCACTCTTGGTTAGTTTAAAAGATTTTATAAACCAGAGGCTCTGATACCACTTGTTGGTCCCTTCACACGATTAGAATTAACTAGAAAGTTAATCTATTGGTGTTAATGACGAATACAATGTTTAAGGATTATTCTAACAGTTATAAAACGTGAATGTAAAAAACAACAATATTTTTCAACGTTTAAATTCTTATTAGAAATAATTCCAAGAATCTATACCCAAGTGTTTTGCGGAACAAACACTTGGGATTGAATAGACAAGGGTATGGGGTGTCTCCTATCGAAACTCAAGTTTTGCTTGAGTGGTAACAATATACCCTACTGAGCTATCTCAGTGAGTTGTATACTCTTTGTAGGAGAGAAGTTCCTTTGTAAAAGTTCAAGACTTTAATTATACAAAGCACACTTTAACTTCTCTCACAGTTGCTCTATTTATACACAAGTATTCTAAGTATAAGTGATTAAATATAATACAAGTTGTTGAGGTTGCGTGTCTGACAATTACAAATAGTAATTGTCATTTCCAAGAACCAATAGGAAAGGGCTAAATAAGTCTTTGGGAGTTGTTGGCTGACACTCCATGACTTTTAGCCGCAATAGGGAAGGTTGAGTCTGACAAGAGAAGAGTGTTGGGTTTACACTCTTATCTTCTCAGATCTTTTCCCTATTGTTCCCGCCTTTTCTTCAGGCGTTGGTTCCTCAGTCATTCAATCACTTTGTTGGTTGAGGAGACTGGGGTTCAGTGAGTTCTTATCCAATACTCACTGAATCCATCATCTTCTTCTTTGGCTTAAGTCCTACTCAGGGAGTACCGCCTTCCTGAGTAGTGAATCCTTCTTCTTGAATTCGCCTTAAGTATCCTGAAGATGACTCACTGAGAGGCTGTTCTCTCAGTGACTTGAATTGTTCTCGGTTTAAGTTAACACTTAGTTAATTTGTGTCCAAATCATGTTCGAAGCATTCTTGGGTTTTACATGACCCAACAATTTTCATACATAGTCCTTCTAGTTAATATTTAACGTCCGTTAACCAAACTCCGTTAAATACTAACGACCGTTAAGTGTTTTATTTGTGAAATGAATAATTAAATCATCAATCTATATTTAATTATTCAAACCATTGAGACTCTTACGTATTGTGTGCAATCTCAAAGTCTCGTGTTCGAAACTGGACATACAAATACTAATAATTATCCATAAACTCTAACAGCTCCCACTTGGATATTCATTAATATATTAATGACATGGGTTAGTCTAGCTTAACAGCCCCGATGCCCCAAGATTGACACGAGTATGGTTTTCCTGGAAAAACCAAGTGATGATTTAAATCATCATACTTATCATTTTGTTTCTAATACAGTGTTAATATGGATATGGATCTAAGTCATTCCATAATTAACTATTCTGTTTCTCGTTATTAATAATTGATCAAGATTACCAAATCATCTGAACGTCTTCCAGATAGACTTTGGGTGTGGCCACACAAACATCTTGTCGACCCTACAAGGGGCCCAACAGTATTATACTTCAAAAAAAATTTGAAGGAACAAATCTTTTCTTGACTACGAGCATAACCCTTGAACTTTGCATCACCTCTGAAAATAGCCCTTATAACTACCAGTTACGGATAGTGATGAACTCAAATAAGTACATTTTATTATCATCATTTATCCTATTTATTTGACTTGTTTTATTATATTATATATGAGAATCGATGCATTAATATTTACTTTAGTAATTCTCAGGTAAAAACAAGCATTATGTGAAACTTGGCGATTTTGGACTAATTATGGAGCAAAACAAGCGAGATGTCAAAAGTATACTGAAATCCAGAAGATGCGCCGTATCTCACTCAACAGATATGACGCAATATCATACTTAGATGAATTCGAAGACCATTGCCTGACTTTGAAGAATGCGCCGCATGCAATTATGTCATGCGCCGCATATGAAACTTTGGTCAAAGAAGAAGATCAAGCTCGTTCTACTCCAGATACGCCGCAATATACTTCTAACATACGGAGTATCACTATCAAGATTTCACCAGTTACAATCCAAGACAGCTAAAGTACATGCGCCGCATACAAAGATCAAGTTACGCCGCATCTGAAGACGGTGTACGAATATTCCTAAATATATTAATCTTGGACCCCACGCGAAGTTAAGTCAATGCGCCGCATCTATCAACTCAATGTGCTGCATCGATCCCTCAGACGGAAACTATAAATACCCCAAGGTCAGACGAATTTAGGAGACCTTAGACCTTTTAGATAACCCTAGAGCCGAATTCAGACGACCAAGCAGCACAAGACACACCTCAAACAAAGATACAAGAGCTGTAAGAAGGTCCTGCATGTATTCAATTCATTAATTAGTTTTGCTTTATTGTTTTAGTACGCTTTAATTCATCAGGATTGATGGGCTTGTGTCATGTGACTACGGAAGATCATGCACTCCCCTTAATATTGCTTTCCCATTAATTAAAGTTTATATGTTGATGTCTTTGGTAACTTTTATTAGTGCATTGATAACCTCTGTGTCTAGCTGAGTCTTGCTTGGGTCGCCATGCCCCTTCCTCGCCTATTTATTAGAGACACTTAAATAAATAGGATAGACATAAGTAATCATTAAGGGTTTACTCGCCGATAAGATTAGAGCCAACGAGAAAGGTTTAATTATATACACTTCATATAAAACTAGCAATAAAACAAGTGACAAGCTACTTAATTATCAGGACAGGTCTTCTTATTGTCTCGAATATCTATCTGTGTACGTGTGTGCTAATCGCTGATTCGTGTTCATTAGTTTAGTTTTCTATTTAATTATAACCAAACCGTGCCAGTCTCTCAGGCTGAACCCCCTTGCATTAGATTAGGTTGTATAACTAACTTAGGATATTAAAATACCGATTAGAATAACTAGATAATACGTTCCACTCTTAGTGATCGACACTCTGCTTACCATTATATTCATACTGACCGGGTACACTGCTCGTTAAGTGTGTGTGTTATTGATAAGTCGGCTAAATATAAATTTAAAACTTGAGTAGGCATTAATACTGCTAAACCGCAACGACACATCACGCGCATCAAGTTTTTGACGCCGCCGCCGGGGAGTGAATTGTTATTATCTGTTAATTTGATTTAGTATTTTAATTAGGTTTTTCTTTTTAGTTTTTTTTTAGATTCTAACCACTAACCCTGTTGTATATTAGATAGATTGCATTCATTGTATAATTTGCATATTTACTGTTTTTGTGTGTTTTTGTTTTTTGTAATTTTTTTTTTCTTTTTGTTTGTTTTTCTTTTTTGTTTTTCTTTTTTTCTATTTTTCTGCATTCTGCTGTCATTGTATTGTGCTGATACAAACGATACGGCGCATCTGTTTTCACAGATACGGCGTATTGCGTTTAATTTTTATAAAATACAACGCATTTAATAAATTCGAGTACGACGTATCTTTCCCCAAGATACGGCGTATTCTGTTTTTAATAAGAAATTTTTCTAAACCCTAACGCCATACGACGCATCTGTTTTAACAGATACGGCGTATTTTCTATTTAAATTAAAAACAGTTTTTCGAATTATTAAACAGAAGCGACGCATCGATCTTTATCGATACGGCGCATCTACTAAATCAAAAATCTTGTATTTTGAAACCTAACGAAAATACGGCGCATTAGCTTTTGTTAATACGACGTATTTGATTTTAATAAATATAATCGATTTTTTATAATTTAAACTTGATACGGCGCATTCTAATTCATAAGCGGTGTATCTGTTTTCTAATAAAAGTCTGATTAAATTTTAACGTAATAAGATACGGCGTATCCAACTTTCTGGATACGGCGCATCGTTTGCAGATATCAGCAACTTTTATTTTTCGTATTCCGTTTTCGTTGTTAATTTTCTGATATCATACTTTCTTGAACATACCCTACTGATGCTTTTGTGATGATTTCATGAAGTGCATGACCAGGAGTTCAACTAAGAACTTGATTAAACCTTTCGAAGATCCTGAATGAGCCTTACATTCACTTAAAAGGCTTTTCAACACAAAAAGCTTTGAAATTTCAAGTTCGTTCGAGCTTGATTACTTTTCTGAAGAGAAGGAGAAAGAAGAAACAAAAACAATGACGGAAAACACTACTATGGAGGAATACATGAACAAAACCCGTGCTGATTACAGTTCAGGAGTTGCTAGACCGAAGTTTGATGAAAAGTCGAAGTTTGAGTTGAAGGGTCAGTTTCTCAAAGAGCTAAGAGAAAATGCTTTCAGTGGAACAGAACATGAAGATGCTAATGAACATGTTGAAAAAGTTCTCGAGATTGCAGATTTGTTTACTACAGAAGGAATCTCTGACGATCAACTTATGCTAAGAATCTTTCCAATTTCGCTTAAAGGAGCTGCTAATAAGTGGCTAAGGAATGAACCTGCTAGTTCAATCACAACATGGGAAGATTTGAAGAGCAAATTCCTGAAAAGATATTGTCCACCTGCTAAAACTGCTAAAAAGATGGAGGCTATCAACAATTTCAAGCAAGAGCCTGATGAAACTCTATATCAAGCTTGGGAACGATTTAAAGACTTATTGATGAAATGCCCTCAACATTATCTAAGTCCAATGCAGGAGATAATATTGTTCTATCAAGGATTGGACATGCCTATTAGACAAATCTTGGATGCTAAGGGAGTTGTGCCTCAAATGAGTGCAGCCGATGCTAGAAAAGCTATCCAAGAAGCTGCTGATCACTCTCAAAAATGGCACGACGGAACCTCTACTAGATCTAAGAGCAGCACTAATTTTGACGGGTTTGCTGCAATTCAAGCTCAATTGGATAAAATTAGTAGAGAGATGAAGAAGCGTGATGATAAAGTTTATGCTGCCCAAGTTGGATGTGAAAAATGCGAAGGACCTCACTACACTAAAGATTGCCCTAAAAAGAATGAAAGTGAGACTTTTGAAGAAGCATACTACACACAATTTGGACAACCATTCCAACCTTCAGGAAGATTTAGGGAAGCTGCTCCGGGATATTATCAAAAGAACAACTATAATCCCACTTATCAAGAAAGGAGGCAGACTTTGGATGACACTCTAAAGCAAATTATGGCCAATGCTGCTAAAATACATGAAGATAACACCGCTATGATCAAAGAAATCCGAGCCTCAACGGATACTATAACAAGAAATCAAGGAGCTTCGATCAAAGCATTGGAACAACAAATCGGACAAATGAGCAAGGTTCTTCAAGAAAGGGGATACGGAAGTTTACCTAGCTCAACTGAAACTAACCCAAGAGATCATGTCAAGGCCATATGCACTACTGAAGAAGTCACGCCTAACATACCTTTTCCAAGAAGATTGATGAATGGTAATGATGCTGCAAAGCCCGAGTTTTTCTTTAATTCTTCAATCAGTTTAAGGAGGTTACTCAAAGAGAAGGCAAAGATTGAAGAGGAGATCAAGGCTACAATGAAAGAAGAGAGCTCTGCAACCGAATTACGTGCCTTGCCTCATAAAGAAAAGGACCCAGGAAGTTTTACTTTACCTTGTTCAATTAATGATATATCTTTCAATAATGCATTAGCTGACTTAGGAGCTAGCGTTAGTGTTATGTCCCTTAAGACATTCACTACCCTAGGACTAGGAAAATTAGCACCAACTAAGCTGCTTATTGAATTGGCTGATAAAACGGTAAAACGACCTGAAGGGGTTGCTGAAAATGTGCTAGTTAAGATTGAGAAGTTTGTTTTCCCCGTAGACTTTGTTATATTAGATATGCCCGAGGATGTTAAGATTCCTTTAATCCTTGGAAGACCTTTCTTGTCTACCGCCCATGCTAAGATTAATGTGTTTAAAAGAAAAATCTCATTAAAGGTAGGGAACAATAAACTAGTCTATAAGTGCCAAAATCCTGCTAAGAGCATAATTAGAGGCGTCTATGTGCTAGGATTAAGAGAACGTATGGACCTCGATCTAGAAGCTAGGCTTATGGGAGAAACATTGATTCAAAACAACTCAACTAATCCTAATCATAAGAACCTCGAGGAATTTATTGACCTTAATGTACCTACTGAACTTAGGCGCGATATTGTTAATGATTCTGACGATGAGTGGTATGATTGCGAAGTGATTAACAAACGTAGGAGAATAGTTGAGAATACAAATTTGAATAATGATATGTTTATTGAACTACCACCCCACCTTGCATATTTATGCCTATATAATAATAAGAATTTTCCGTCTATCATTTTGTCATCTATGCCCGAAAGGGACAGAACTTTGTTTATACAGATATTAAAGAAGAATGGCGTGGATATTAAGGACGAGCAAGGAGTGTGCAATATTATTGGACTGGCGATGAGGGAGCGCGATGCTTCCGACTCTTTCAGTAATCGGTATTAAGGAGCTGAACATGAGTCTAACTTGAAGACTCTGGAATAAAGACAAGTGCTGACCGGGAGACAACCAGAAGGAAAAAAATTTACTTTTATGTTCTGTGTCGAGTCTGTCAGACCTGCAGAAGATGCGGCGCATCTCCATCATAAGATGCGACGCATCACCTGCACTGGTCATATCTTATTTCATTTTCTGCATTTTTATTTTTGACTTTAAAACTTTCTGTCAGTTTATTTAATGCGGCGCATCCCTGGTTAAGGATGCGACACATCTTTTATTCTGATTCGTATTTATTCCAGGCTCGATACGGCGTATCTTCTTCCATAAGATACGGCGTATCGACTGACCTGATGATTTACAGTTTAATTTTTTTTTTAGGTTTTATTTTTACTAACTACTAATGTATTATGCAAGTTTGAACCTTCTTAACTCAGGTGTGTTAAAGTCTAAATGGTATTATAGATTCCTGCATTTTTGTGGATACATGATTTATGAAGCTTAAACGTTCTCATCCACAAGAAAGTTGATTTTTGCTCTTATACGAATAATGGAGGATCATACCGAGCAAATCTCAGGGGAGTTTTTCTGTTCTAATTCTTTTATTTTCCAGTTTTTAACCTTTGACACAAACAACGAGGACGTTGTTCAACTTAAGTGGGGGGATGGAGAATTAGAACACTTACTTGTCCTAAACTTTTTCAAAATATGCTTAAAATGCGCTTAATATATCAAAATTTAAATTTTTTTTAGCATGTTTTTGTTTAAAGTCTAAATTACATAACCGCATACATAACTCTATTCTTTAAAAAATATTAAAACTTTAGTGTGCCGGTGACTTGTAAACTTTAGAACTTGGCTTGTATACTATTCGAGACCACCATAATGAGTATTATCTATATAATTGGAGTGACTTGTCTAAATTGGTAAATTTCTAGGATTACACCCAAATAGCCTTTATATGTTATGTGATATTAACTAACTACACTGGTTAGTTAACCCCCATATAAACCCTTTGTTTACTCTCACTTTTAGAGTAAGATACCCCTAGAAAAACCCTCAGAGCCATTCCTTTCGTTACTTACACCTTTGTTATAATGTTTCGATACACCCTTACACCTTAGCCTACCCTGTAGATTAAAATCCGTGGTTAATTGCTTTAGGCAAAGTGTGTTTCCTTACATTACCTGTGTTCGCGTGCGTACTTCATTATCTTTGGTTAGGTCGAGAAATTGCACAATGCAATTGGTATGAAAGTAAATATTGTATAACTTTTAGTTTATTTTTCGTGTGTTTGCTACTTTCACTATTACAGTTATTTCTGAAAGTATGAAGAGTATGGAAAAATTATCCAGAAAATAGTGATAGAAAAGTTGTGAAATTTTACACATATATGTTGATAAAAAAAAAAAAAAAAAAAAAAAAAAAAAAAAAAAAAAAAAAAAAGTTGGAAGTTTGTTTTAACCAACTTATGTAAAGTTTTGTATTAAGTGGGAGATATCACCACTATTTGTTGTCGTATATGATATTTATGGATTGAATGGGAGTTGACCGTTATGGGAACGCCAACTAAGGTTATTCTTTGATTGAGATTTTGTTGAGTATAATTCGTGTCTACCTAAAGCGTGTGTTTCAAGTGTTAAAGCGTGAGTTATTCAATGATATGAGTCTTATTCATGGGATGGTTGGGAAAGTGATTAACCACACTTAGGATTTTAATTTATCTGTTTTGTTTATTTTTCATTTTACACCAATTTGTATCCCAAATATTATCCATACCCTATATCATTCTTCATCCAAACCTTTGATTTATTGAGATTAGGGATTTGAGCAATCTTAAGTATCGTAGTCGTGGATTCGGCTATGTATTTATGATTTTGTCGCCCTTTTTGATATAATATTATTGGTAAAGATTACTTGGTCCTATCTTTAGCCCATTCGAGTTAAGGAATTGAGCAATTGCAAGTATCGTGGTCGTGGATTCGATCATGTATTTGTAATTTTGTCGCCTTTTCTAGAATATGAGATCGATAGAGATTAAAAAGGATGATCAACCCTTAAAAATCAAACCCTTTTTACCGCTTTAGACTTGTTACACCTTGGCTTTAGTGGGGGAGATGCGTATACTTGCCAAGCCTATGATAGAATATTCGTCACGACTAAGCAACTAAACGATTTAGAATTGTTTTACATTAAAAATTATTTTGGTTTCTACTTCGTTAAGTGTTTGGTTGTGTAATTATGACAAAACGAATACGTGCTTAAATATAAAAATAAATCCTAATATCTTTTAGGATACATTTTCATATGATTAATTCTAAGGTTTACTTGGGGACAAGTAAAGTTCAAGTGGGGGGATATTTGATGAACTCAAATAAGTACATTTTATTATCATCAATTATCCTATTTATTTGACTTGTTTTATTATATTATATATGAGAATTGATGCATTAATGTTTACTTTAGTAATTCTCAGGTAAAAACAAGCATTATGTGAAACTTGGCGATTTTGGACTAATTATGGAGCAAAACAAGCGAGATGTCAAAAGTATACTGAAATCCAGAAGATGCGCCGTATCTCACTCAATAGATACGACGCAATATCATACTTAGATGAATTCGAAGACCATTGCCTGACTTTGAAGAATGCGCCGCATGCAATTATGTCATGCGCCGCATATGAAACTTTGGTCAAAAAAGAAGATCAAGCTCGTTCTACTCCAGATACGCCGCAATATACTTCTAACATACGGCGTATCACTATCAAGATTTCACCAGTTACAATCCAAGACAGCTAAAGTACATGCGCCGCATACAAAGATCAAGTTACGCCACATCTGAAGACGGTGTACGAATATTCCTGAATATATTAATCTTGGACCCCACGCGAAGTTAAGTCAATGCGCCGCATCTATCAACTCAATGCGCCGCATCGATCCCTCAGACAGAAACTATAAATACCCCAAGGTCAGACGAATTTAGGAGACCTTAGACCTTTTAGATAACCCTAGAGCCGAATTCAGACGACCAAGCAGCACAAGACACACCTCAAACAAAGATACAAGAGCTGTAAGAAGGTCCTGCATGTATTCAATTCATTAAGTAGTTTTGCTTTATTGTTTTAGTACGCTTTAATTCATCAGGATTGATGGGCTTGTGTCATGTGACTACGGAAGATCATGCACTCCCCTTAATATTATTGCTTTCCCATTAATTAAAGTTTATATGTTGATGTCTTTGGTGACTTTTATTAGTGCATTGATAACCTCTGTGTCTAGCTGAGTCTTGCTTGGGTCGCCATGCCGCTTCCTCGCCTATTTATTAGAGACGCTTAAATAAATAGGATAGAAATAAGTAATCATTAAGGGTTTACTCGCCGATAAGATTAGAGCCAACGAGAAAGGTTTAATTATATACACTTCATATAAAACTAGCAATAAAACAAGTGACAAGCTACTTAATTATCAGGACAGGTCTTCTTATTGTCTCGAATATCTATCTGTGTACGTGTGTGCTAATCGCTGATTCGTGCTCATTAGTTTAGTTTTCTATTTAATTATAACCAAACCGTGCCAGTCTCTCAGGCTGAACCCCCTTGCGTTAGATTAGGTTGTATAACTAACTTAGGATATTAAAATACTGATTAGAACAACTAGATAATACGTTTCACTCTTAGTAATCGACACTCTGCTTACCATTATATTCATACTGACCGGGTACACTGCTCGTTAAGTGTGTGTGTTATTGATAAGTCGGCTAAATATAAATTTAAAACTTGAGTAGGCATTAATACTGCTAAACCGCAACGACACATCACGCGCATCAGATAGCGTTAGACTACCATACAGAAAATGAGCTACATCCTCGGAGTTATCTGGTATCTCAAGTCTGAGAATAAATATTCATGATTTACTTAATGACGACGATCCATAAAGTACAATCATGTGGTTGGGATAAGTCTTATATTCAATTTATCCAATATTGAATATCATGTGATATTGGTATCTCAACCTTACAGTACATTCTACCAATCATCACATTTGTCTTTATTTAATGATATTACCATATCATTAATCGACAACGGACAATTTAGAATAACATAAGTTATTCACGGATTTAAACATGCAAATATAGGATACAATATTAACAAATGATAATAAACGTTATCCGCACTTTATTTCATTAAAAATAATATTGTTTATGCATCCCTTATCCAAATACTAAATAGATCAATGCATGATAATACCAATTAATGAATTATGCCACAAGTCATGACAACCATACTTTTTGACAAGGCATAAATCAATTAATGTTGATCTATCGAAATTTTGAGAATACTTATTTCAATAATGAAATTCTTGTATATGTGCATTCATCCATCATGATATTGCCACATAATATTTCATAAATTGCATGACATCCTCAATCGCAAATTTATGACAATTAAACTACCAAACCTTGTAGTTAAAGTATTCTAATTCTTTGTGTATAATGCAGCTATGCTCATACTGAGCATAACTAGTACACATGGTCTCCTAATAAGGATGAGCTCCCACCATGCCTAGTATTGAGTGTCATCTCAATCTTACCAGCATCATTGTATCCAGACAACAATATGCTATTTTCAAGTTCCGTAAACTTTTAACATTCATCATGTAATGTTTGATATCTTCAAATCTATCAAGATTTGTCAACTATATCAATCATGTAACAATATGTCATATGGTTCACATTTAGAATTTTAGAGCAAATCCAGGCTGAGGATGTAAATTCTAAACCATATCCATTACACTTAGCTATCAAATAATTTTCAATAGATACTAATGTTGTCAATTATCTTGCATCCAAGCATGATATAACAAATAACATGATGTACATGAAAAATCCCTGTGCCTTTGATTTCATTCATGTCATATCTTCTTCAAAGATATGTATCTATCTAGCCTTTCTAATAGATTATCATGTTTATTAGAATCAGTTATCATACCGCTTATGTTTATAATAATAAACATATACTCCAAGGTTTTATTTTCTAAATTTCCATGTGAAGTTTCATTCCAAACTAAGACTTAACATATAAATGTTTATGAAATGTTACTTCCTATATGTTATACAACATATATGAAATAAGAAGATAAATATAATACTCCCACTAGCTTTCAGGAATATCAAGAAATGTCTTATTTTAATTATAAATCAAAACTAGATTTAATAACTAAAATTAAGTATATCTTCTAAATGCATGCATTAATCCATTCACAAATGATTTGCATTTTGTATACTACTAAAGATTATTTGAATTCAAATACTCATTTCAATTACTTTCCGTCCTCGCACAAGTAATTTCCCAAGAAAGAGTTTTGATATTCCATTGTTAATTTCATATAAATGAAACTAATAATGACAATCATAATCTTTATATATTTAATATGCTTAGAAAGAATTTCAATCACATTTAATTGCTGAAGTGTGATTGATAATCTTTTCACATATTAAATATGTATACAAATTTGTACATTATGATTTCTACACAAGAATTTAAATCTCTAGGATTTTCATTTCCTTTGTAGAAATTCATTTCCATTCTATAGTGTTACTATAGAGTTTAAGACCAACTACGTTTCCAAACTAGTTATCTTTTTGGACTGCATCTTATTATTCATAGTATGAGTAATTTTCCAAATAAACATTTGCAATTTCTCAACATGATCAACAGATTCACCATGATCCTGTTACTCATAATTCTCAACATATTCTATAAATATTTGAGATATCATTGCGGATCTATGAAATGAGAATTCCATCATTTTGAGATTTAACATTAACATGTTTAATCCTCATTATGATTTGCTAGTGTATTTAGTAGATTATTATCTTATAATTTTATCTTATCAAGATAAAATTATCCCACTTGCCTTATACAATTTATAGATTAACTATAAATTCTTAGCAAATAGAGCAACACAACATTGTTCTCTTTTTGGGACTTTACAAATACATATTGACAGTTCCTAACCTTAATTTGTTAATAACCTACTCACAAGTAGTTTAACAAATTCTGAACTTCAATTTTCAGACTTAATGTGATTAATCACATACCATAATAAACGGTGTCTTGTTTAATCTTCTAGGTTGGAGTCTAATTGAGTACATCAATCTCTTACCTTACAGTCAAGAGAATCCTTCAAATCATATTCCTTTATGTTGTTGCTTGCACACAATAAAGATTTCTCCCACTTGTGCATGGAACAACATCACGTCTCAGATAAAAAAACACGTCATTAGTTTGCCTATTTGATCAATATGATTGTGTCATAGATATAAGTAGATATAGAATCATCTCGTCTAGTAAGGAAACGAACACGACTATCCTTAATACCACAAGTGTCTATAATTGAAAAGTATTTTATCTCAAGAGATTCTAGAGATAATCTAGGTTACTACCAAGATATCAAGACTTGTAGCTCCCCCTGTGTTAGACCCGTTTCCCGGGTGTTGGGACCCCACCCTAGATGAAATGGATAAAGACCTTACGTGATTGGCCAGTCAACAAATGTTGCATTGTGGTCAAACCCGATAGTCAAAATATGACTAAAGTGGTTATGTAAAATATGATGTGTAACTAAAGGGGCCTAAGTTGTCATTGTGGTAAGTATGTTATAAGTTAGTTGTGTCCAAATTAGATTGAATGAAACTTGAGGGGCCATCTTTGCCATTAGCCCAAACTTGTATTTTAGCTAAATAAATCCAGGAGATTCTAGTCTCCTCTTCATTATTCTTGAGTAAGGAAGTCCGGTTCTAGTGAGAGTAGAAAGAGAGGGAAAGGATGAAGATGGAAGTGTTATGATGATGATTATTCAATGGCATGATCTCTAGCCATGATTCCCCTTCAAGTAAGTAGCTATGTTCTTGATGATTATAAGTTATAGTTAGTGGGTTTTCATCATATGATCAAGATATGATCATATGATGATATGATATGGAAGATAAGTGTATTTGATGGGTTTTGATAACCCTTGTTATGTTATTATTGTTATGTTGTTAGGTTGTGGTTATGACCGACGATGATGATGATGATGGATCATTGTGATGATGATGATGTTCTTGATATGTTTAGCTTGGATTAAGGTAAGTAAAATGATGATAGCATATGTTATATGGATTTCTATCAATATGTGTTATGTATGTTTATGTTAAGGAAGATGAGCTTGGATTATGATTATGTGATGCCATGAATATGGCCTATGCTATGAGTTGATGCTATGGATTATGTGGATGTTATGTGCTAGATGAGATTGAGTAGTAAGCTATGATGTAAGTGTTTATGTTATGATGATTATGTGGATTGAAGTATAATTGTATGTTATAGTCGTTTTACTTACTAAGCCGTTGTGCTTATGGTTTAGTTGTCTAACCGTTTTGTAGGTTGGCGTGCTTATATGGATGATTTGGATATATGGGTAAGGCTTGTTTATGCGATATGGGTAGATTGGTAAGAATGTAGAGTTAGGTAGACACCGGGCTCATGTGTAAGTTTATACCCCCGTTAGTCTTTTATGGGTTGTTAAAGTGTAGCCGCATGGCAAAGTGTATGTCAAGAGTTGTATGACGATTTGGTAGTCATTCGATAAGTCAAAGTATGGTTTATGTGTTTTTGAGTAAAGTTAAAGGGGCGTTTGGTTTAAGTATAAACGTACCCATTTTGAGTAGTAAACGGGTCAAGTGTCGTTGAAACGTGTTTGATATGTTAAATAAATGAATTTGGTCAAGTTTGGTGCAAAATGGAAGTTGTATGGGTTGTTTGTAGTGAAATGGGTCAAAACGGGTTATTTTGCATAACCCGTCTCATTTGTAAAAGTACCCCTTCGGGGTGTCGTTCGGTAAATGTTTCTGTATGAAAATGAGCCTATTGATATACCAAATAAATCTGAAAAGTTTGGTTGAGTTTCGAGTTAGGGAAGTCGGGTTTCCGGCCGGGGATTTTGGAAAAAAGGCCTTCTGATGAACAGTAACCGCGGCTGGCAGTTTTTCCAGATTTTGGTAAACTTTGAAAAATCATATCTTTTAATCCGTAAGTCGTCACGGGTCGCGCCACCTATCTTTTTGAAGGTAATTGAGTCTACTTTCATCAAAAAATAGTCTCAAGTTCTGAATGTGTACGCATTTCTGTCATATTGTAAAAGAGTACAGCGGGTCAGTTTTGGTTCAAGTATTCCCGCGCAAAAAGTTTTAAATTTTGGTCTAAGTGGGCACGGGGCATTACAAATTGGTATCAGAGCTTCAGTTTAAGTGAATTAGGTTTCCTTTAGGTTGCCTAGACTTAAACCACCCGTAGAAGCATTTGACGTAAGTGTTAGATTGGGCGGAAATTGATTGCTATGTGTTAGACGAATTATGTTTTATGTTAGTTGAGCCTATTGATGATAGGTGATGTATGCTTGTGATAGTGTTGTTGTGTTTGAGATACAAGTCCATGGGGACTTGAGATGTTTAGATGATTAGTTGACCGCGCACCTCGGTTGGTGCCGGTGATTTGTATTGCAATTATGTGATTGTTTAATCGAGTTATAGTAATAGAATGCGAGTAGCCATGCTAAGCGGTGTTAGAGACGGGTTAGTAAGTGAACTAAGGTTTATGATGCCTTAGTTATGAGTTCGGCTATTGCTTACGGCTAGTTAGAATGTCGAAGCTTAGACATAGATTGATTATGCGATATGATGTATGATGCCATAGACTTCATGTTTTGATTATGTTATGAATGTTTTAACACTTGTTGGTAAGTGTTAAGTGTTATGATATGATTGTTTATGTGATGTTAAGTGTTATCGTTTATGCAATGATAAGTCTATGGTAGTTGATTATATGTGTAAGTTTTATGTGGTGTTAGTTGATTATATGTGTAAGTTTTATGTGGTGTTAGTTTATTGTATGTCTAAGTTTTATGTGGTGTGCTTGAGAGCACGATTGCATAGAGGTGTATGAGTTGAGATAGATGCATTGGAATGCATGTTATGAGTTGACCTAGTTGTGGTCGGTAAAGTTAAAAAGGAAACATTGATATGTAAAAAGAGTTAAGAAGCATGACAATTATTTGAAAAAGCATAAATGCTTAAAAAGATTTAGATAAGTAAGAAATGAATAGCGAAGTATGTGGTAGTTTGATGTTTTGAGAAAACATGATTTATATGATAATGAATAGATGCTTGAAGGCATGAATTCTTATATGCTAAACTAAAATGAGAAAGTTAAAGAGTATAGTTAAGTCGTGATGAGATCATGTGCAAATAAAACATGATAATTAAAACGTGTTAGTAATAAAGGAATAGAAGTGATGAATGAGATGCCGATTGTGCTAGAAGTCATAAGTGACTTGAAGTGTGCTAGAAAGAATTGTAAAACACGAATATAATCATGCTAATCTATATATTGAAATGTGTATGATGAGATTTGTGATAGTGTTAAAGAATAAACCTATGTAAGGTTTATATGCGTAAGATTTAGATAGACTAAATGAAGTGATAGTCTAATTTAGAGAATATGGTCAACAAGGGGTTGACGGGTATTAGTAAGAGTGTGTTGTAAGAACACGTTGAGATGTGTAAGTTGTAATGAATAAGCATTATATTTAAATTGTCTAAATAAAAATGGCACATAGTGAGTGTATGAGTCAACTTTGGGTTGGCGGATGAAAGATAAGTTGCCTTGTGAAAATGCAAAGATAATAAATGGGCAAGTGTTATATAGAAACTTGTCGAGATGATAGTAAATGTGATAGTGAATATTGAAATTGCTTAAGGCAGTGAAAATTGAATAAATGATAGTGTGCCTAATTATAAAAGTGCATGAAAGATAAAGCGAGTAAATATGATAAGACATATATAGCTTGGATCCAATGCTCTAGTTATGGTATCCTTCGGGATAGCCTAGCTTGCCTTGTGGCATGGATGTTAGCTTGTCTTCGCGGCATGGTTGTTAGCTTGCCTTCGCGGCATGGTTGTTAGCTTGCCTTCGCGGCGTGGTTGTTAGCTTGCCTTTCATGGCATGTTGTTTAGCTTGCCTTTACGGCATGGATGTTAGCTTTCCTTATGGCATAGATGTTAGCTTGCCTTACGGCATGGATGTTTAGCTTGCCTTTACGGCATGGTTGTCAGCTTGCCTTACGGCATGGATGTTTAGCTTGCCTTTATGGCATGGTGATTAGCTTGCCTTTATGGCATGGATGAAAGTTAGTGAGATTGGATCCAAGGCTAGAAAAGATGGAAAGTAAAACAAGTACGAATGTTATGTTGGAAGCATATGAGTAGGACGGTTTATGGTTTCTTGATTTAAATGGATTGGGACGCCTTTTCATTTAAATGAAGAACTGTAAATCGCCGAACCATAAGTTTATAATTCCATGTTTACATAGATTGGGACGCCTTTTTATGTAAATAAAGAGTTATAAATGAGTGGACTTATGTGTAGCCGATATGACATAAGTACGGATAGTGATATGAGAAGGTGAAAACTAAAACATATTAGACGTCATAAGAAAAGATAGATATGAATAAAACTGATAGCAGTGTTAAGGTAATGTGTGAAACCTTAAGATAGACGTCTAAAATGAGTTATGCATTAAATTGATAAGTTAATTGATGAGTATTCCCATAATTTAGTAAGAAAGATTGCTTAAGTGTTGCGTGTGAAAGATTTTTGAAGGTGCCGTTTGTATGGTACTTTGTATATTTTGAAATAAGTTGCCGGATTTTGGCATAGATACGTATTTGGTAGTATGTGGAATGTGAGATTGGCCGGTATAAAATGCTATGTCATGTTAGTGCATGGGCGTATGTCGTGTTTATAGTGATGAAGTTTGACTTATATAAAGTCAAAGTAGTAAATTTCTCGTATGACAAGTCGTCAATTCTGGGAAATCTTAGAAAAGTTTGCGATGAGAAATGTGCTTTTAATGAATTATGAGTTATAATCATGTATAGTAAGTTTAGAATTTGCACGATCATTTAGATCGTTGCAAGGAAATGGCTTAGAAAGCATGAGAATAAGGACATGTATATGTTGCGAATTGGTTTTGGACAGTAATAGACGAGAGATTTCGGGGACGAAATCTAAATAAGGGGGGTAGAATTGTTAGACCCGTTTCCCGGGTGTTGGGACCCCACCCTAGATGAAATGGATAAAGACCTTACGTGATTGGCCAGTCAACAAATGTTGCATTGTGGTCAAACTCGATAGTCAAAATATGACTAAAGTGGTTATGTAAAATATGATGTGTAACTAAAGGGGCCTAAGTTGTCATTGTGGTAAGTATGTTATAAGTTAGTTGTGGCCAAATTAGAATGAATGAAACTTGAGGGGCCATCTTTGCCATTAGCCCAAACTTGTATTTTAGCTAAATAAATCCAGGAGATTCTAGTCTCCTCTTCATTATTCTTGAGTAAGGAAGTCCGGTTCTAGTGAGAGTAGAAAGAGAGGGAAAGGATGAAGATGGAAGTGTTATGATGATGATTATTCAATGGCATGATCTCTAGCCATGATTCCCCTTCAAGTAAGTAGCTATGTTCTTGATGATTATAAGTTATAGTTAGTGGGTTTTCATCATATGATCAAGATATGATCATATGATGATATGATATGGAAGATAAGTGTATTTGATGGGTTTTGATAACCCTTGTTATGTTATTATTGTTATGTTGTTAGGTTGTGGTTATGACCGACGATGATGATGATGGATCATTGTGATGATGATGATGTTCTTGATATGTTTAGCTTGGATTAAGGTAAGTAAAATGATGATAGCATATGTTATATGGATTTCTATCAATATGTGTTATGTATGTTTATGTTAAGGAAGATGAGCTTGGATTATGATTATGTGATGCCATGAATATGGCCTATGCTATGAGTTGATGCTATGGATTATGTGGATGTTATGTGCTAGATGAGATTGAGTAGTAAGCTATGATGTAAGTGTTTATGTTATGATGATTATGTGGATTGAAGTATAATTGTATGTTATAGTCGTTTTACTTACTAAGCCGTTGTGCTTATGGTTTAGTTGTCTAACCGTTTTGTAGGTTGGCATGCTTATATGGATGATTTGGATATATGGGTAAGGCTTGTTTATGCGATATGGGTAGATTGGTAAGAATGTAGAGTTAGGTAGACACCGGGCTCATGTGTAAGTTTGTACCCCCGTTAGTCTTTTATGGGTTGTTAAAGTGTAGCCGCATGGCAAAGTGTATGTCAAGAGTTGTATGACGATTTGGTAGTCATTCGATAAGTCAAAGTATGGTTTATGTGTTTTTGAGTAAAGTTAAAGGGGCGTTTGGTTTAAGTATAAACGTACCCATTTTGAGTAGTAAACGGGTCAAGTGTCGTTGAAACGTGTTTGATATGTTAAATAAATGAAGTTGGTCAAGTTTGGTGCAAAATGGAAGTTGTATGGGTTGTTTGTAGTGAAATGGGTCAAAACGGGTTATTTTGCATAACCCGTCTCATTTGTAAAAGTACCCCTTCGGGGTGTCGTTCGGTAAATGTTTCTGTATGAAAATGAGCCCATTGATATACCAAATAAATCTGAAAAGGTAATTGAGTCTACTTTCATCTAAAAATAGTCTCAAGTCCTGAATGTGTATGCATTTCTGTCAGATTGTAAAAGAGTACAGCGGGTCAGTTTTGGTTCAAGTATTCCCGCGCAAAAAGTTTTAAATTTTGGTCTAAGTGGGCACGGGGCGTTACACCCTGAAATAAAGATCACTACATGAACTTATTATTCAGTAATTACAACACTATGCTCCCACTGGATTTGACAGCATTATAAATGTTTCAAGACTAGTAAAAGCAAATAGCCTGCTGTTTACTTTCCTACACCTTTGATGGATCCCTTACGTAACACTACTAAGGTACTCAAAGAATGTATTCTACTTTGTCAATGATGGAATATCCATCAATGCAATTAACTTGAAAGAATTGGGTATGCAATTTCTTCCTTAATTAGGTCTACCATCCCCATCATGGTATATATCACCCTTAAATGGTTAAAGCACAACAACTAGATCAATCATCCTAGTTTGCCTTTTACCAATCATGCGGTATTTAGTCTAACTTCTAATTTCAATAACTCCTAACCATGCAATTTCTTAAGAAATTTGCCATGAGTTATTTCTTGGAATTTAGACAATTCTAAATTTTCTATTATACCTTTCATATTCATGAAAAGGAATAGGATTAAGTCTTACTCTTCACACGAAAAGTAGACTAGGTTTATTCTTTCAGTTAAGTTGACTCTATCCAAAGACCCCTACGGGTGCAGATCAACTTTTCACTAAAGAATGCCCCACGTTTACGGTTTTAACGTTGCATTAAATACATTAAAAGAATTTTCAAAATTCAATTTTAGTATTTTTGATAATAAAATTTTCAAGAAAATTAAATACCCATTGTAAATAAACATTTAACCATTTAATTTTCACTAAAAAATTAGGATCCAAATTGACGTCGTTTCATTACATCAGCTGAGGCTGCTAGCAATGAAAGTACTCAATAAGGTAGAGCTACACTCAATTGCCAATATACAATTGCAATTCCTAGAATCATGGGACTTACATATTTTGCCAACAACAGTTGCAAATGTAAGCATGTTTCATCCCCAAATCTTTATGCCTTGACGTCGTTCCATCACATCAGCTGAGGCTGCTAGTGATGAAAGTGCTCAATTAAGTTAACCAATTTAGAAACATGTAAATTGACGTCGTTTTATCACATCAGCTGAGGCTGCTAGCTATGAAAGTACTCAATTTACACTTTGATTCTCATTCTTTGAATCATTACATCAGCTGAGGCTGCTAGCAATGATAGAATGTCATCTCAGGTGTTTCCGTATTAATTGGGTGGCATATAACTTAAATTTAAGGGTATAAAATTTTGATGTGTGTAATCAAAATATGTACAAAGATGTCATGCATTCATCTTTGTATCATATGTTTTCTACAAAACCATTTACTCATTCGCAGATTAAAATCAACAAAATTTTAATTGACGGCTTTGAGAAACTTACAACATTGCCTTAAGATGCTTCGTACTTTTTCATGGTGTACTTGGTAAGTCTAATATTGACGCACAGGCAAGCGGAGAGGCAAACGTCGGCCCGAAGGCTAATTAAAAACGCGCCCCTTTTGGATGACAATTTAATGTCAAGCCTCCTTATACCCACTTTATAGTTTGTCAATATTAGGTCCGCCGCTTCGACCATTTTTGTACAGTCGCATCAATCAATTAAAAACTTTAAGATTTAAAGCTTAAAACATTTATGTAGTAAATTATTAAATTGTTAGTCTCGCCTGGGAGCAAATTACCGTGCGAAGCGAACCATTATCGGCACATAAGACTTGGCAATAAATAATTTACCACAAAGGTTTCATAGTTATTAGGTTCATTTATTTTTTATTAAAAAAAAATTACCCTCTTTGATGTTTACAATCCATCATAATTAAAACACAAAGATCAAGTAATTAAAAAATAAATAAACACTTAATAACACATATATGATCATTAACAATATCATATAGCCACATGCAAACCTTTTGATAAATCCTATTAATAATTTCTATGTGAATTTTAATGTATGTAATTAATAAAACTCCCATTGGTTTTCGAGCTCATTGTGCCCAATGGACCACAGACGCCAAATAACTTGGCCGCGTAAGTTTTAATTAATTAGATACCACATTGCACATAACCAATTTATTAATATATTTAATTAGGGTCTTCTCTAATTTTAGATTTATCTTAAAAAATATGTAGCAATTAGACATCAATTATCATGACAAAACATGCATGTTTTTGTCATGAATCCCCATATTGCACTTATAATCATGTAAACACATATTATCAAGCCAATCATGTACGCATACTAAATTAATGACATCACTAATGTACTCATTAATTTTCACATAAAATTGCATGCAATCCTAGGGTTTTCTACAAGATTTTAACAATACATAAACCCTAAATAATAGTTGGTAATCGACCAACAAGAATGAATTAGGGTTTTCATAAATCTTAAACCCTATAATTTTTAAAAGCATGTATCTATTCACATAGGTTCAATTTTATGCGTTTAGTAATTAATTACAATGTTTAAACGGGCTCTTGATGCCACTGTTGGAATATGTGAATCATAAATCTATAGACACATAAACATCAAGACACGCACAGCGGAATAAAACAAGATCTATAAACATGTAATTAATTAACTAATATTTAAATAGATGCGTACCTTAAGGTTTCTAGCAAGAACAAGAAACCACGTGATCACCAAGAACAATATAAACCCTAATATGGGTTTAGTATAGATCGAACACTATGTAGTCGAATAGGGTAACGTAACAACAAGCTAAAACAAGCTTGTACTCCGTTCTTGTACACACGTAATACTAGCGTTTCAATGGGAAAAGCTAGGTTCTAATTCCACAAACAAACCAAACACTTTAATGTGTATATTGGATCGAAAAATCCCTAGGGAAAGGGAGTTTAGGATAGGCCAAACACAAGAGAAAAAGGAGAAGAAGAAGTTAGGTTTGCTAGGGAATTATGACTAGAGAACTAATGAATACAAGGGTTGTATTTATAGGCTCTCTAAACCTTGTTCCCTACTCCAAGCAACCATTCTTTCCTTTCTTAATAAGGGGCGGCCGAACATAGGATCAAGAAGGGTTTCTAGATCCTTCCTGACATGTATTTTCATACATAGTCCTTCTAGTTAATATTTAACGTCCGTTAACCAAACTTCGTTAAATACTAACGACCGTTAAGTGTTTTATTTGTGAAATGAATAATTAAATTATAAATCTATATTTAATTATTCAAACCATTGAGACTCTTACGTATTGTGTGCAATCCCAAAGTCTCGTGTTCGAAACTGGACATACAAATATTAATAATTATCCATAAACTCTAACACCTACTTCCATGATTCTACTTATGCACACATGCATCTTTCAAGTCATCGTAATTAAGCCTCACCCAACCAAATGGGTTTGTAACCAGAGCCTCACCAATGATTCCCCCTCCCCGATGCACGACACTCCTTATAGTGAACCGAGTGGCATATTCTAGCTGGCCTAAGCATTATCTACGAGACGACGGTCATCTCTTTGTTCCATTTTCTAGTGTAATGATTCCACCATGTGTGGTAATAAGAGTTTTGCGGTAATCTATTTTGTTCTCCCTTTTTAGGGTTCATGTGTTGTATTAGAGTACCTACGGACTCTACGTACATCCTCTCATCAATCCCCTTACATATATGTATTGTTGATGATTTCGTTGTACAAACGGGATTCACAGATGTATCGGAATGATATGAAATTTTGATTAATTTGATTTGGTTATTGAAGTAGTTTGGACACGTGATGCTTTTAAGCGATCTCTAAAATAAACAACTTGTTAGTTGTTACATAGTTTATATCATTTATGTGGACTTATGGCATGTAAAAGTAACATATATAAACACATTTTTGCCGTAAACATATGTTTTAAGTTCGCTATTCATACATTAAACTGACATATGAAAACAGTGCACGTTAGGAAGATTAGAAAATGATGGAATTTTGATTCCTTCGTTTTGTGCAAAGAGATTGAAAATGTTTACACTTTCTCATTTTATGACCAAATTCGACTAGTCATGACACATGATGTTTTTCGATTTATCAGTCACGATGCACGTGCTTTTATGGTCTTTAATCACATTCCAGTTTTGGCTAAACAATGCATGCAATTGCATTTAAATCTTTTTCTAGTTTTAGAATGCCGCTATTGTAGGAAATTAAAATTAATCTATAATAATTTTAAAAGAGTGCATTTTTGAGAACCAAAAAAACTTAACTATTTGCGTTAGATACATTGTATGAAGAGTAAATTGCACCGTTCGTCCCTGTGGTTTAGGCCAAATCCCACCGTTCGTCCCTGATCTTTTTTTTTCACCGTTCGTCCCTGTGGTTTATATATGTAGCACCGTTCGTCCCTATCTAAAAGATTTGGCCTGAAACAATGTAACACCATTCGTCCCTATCTCTAGAGATAAGGACGAACGGTGCTACATATATACACCACAGGGACGAACGGTGCAAAAAAAAAAAAAGATCAGGGACGAACAGTGGGATTTGGCCTAAAACATAGGGACGAACGGTGCAATTTACTCTTGTATGAATTAAAGAAGAAAGACACTAAATAAGTAAATATGTCTACCGATAAATCATGATTAATGCACCATCTGCTGAACTTGTTTCAAAACAAGTATAACTTGACCGTTTGCTTGAAAAGAGTATAATAATATTTGGTATTGAAAGGGAAAAAAATGGTATTGAAACTACACTTCCTCCGTCTCATAATTATTATGTGTTAACTAGTTTTATATAAAACCACTACCAAATCATCTATCGGTAAGATACATGACCTTTTCAAAAAGATGTTATTGGATCCTTATTAGCTAACACGTTTAGGTGCAGTCAAAGAAAAGTCGAAAACAGTCAAGAGATGCTCTGATTTGACCGCGTACATTTGAGTCAAAGATTCGCCTTTCCCAGATAATTTGAGCTGGAAAAAAAAAACCTCGTCCATTTATCTTATACTAACTAATAACTATACTTGTTATTTTTTTTTATCAGTCTAATGTGAAATTTAACACTTTTATAAAAACAAAACTAACATAGTAAAAGGAAGACATATATTATACTCGTAAGAAGGAAGGAGTATACGAATACTATATGTAGAAAAATTATTGACACTATTTCTTTTCTAAAGTTTCTTAAGACCTAAAAGTGATAATTATTGATAGTTATACATGTTTGACTGTTTATAATGCGTTTAAAACTAAATGCATGCACACGTACGGGGACATGTATTTTCCCAGTTCCATAGGTTCATCTCCTGTACAATATTCATCTAATTACTTTAATTCAAATAGCGATGCATAATGGACCTTTACAGTTTACACTTTACATAGAGTTCATTGTATCTTACAATCTTATTTACATGCGAATATCCTTAGCGTGGTCATGTAATTTATTCATATGCTTATATCTCTCTGTGTGTAAGTGGACATAACAGTATAACAAGTTGATTTTAGTCGTTTACTAAAATCTGTCGACGCACGAAGTTTAAACAAATAGTATAATGGGTAATAATATTTCAATAATTGAATTTTAGGTAGATAGTATAACGGGTAATAATATTCCTATAACTTTGTTTTGAAGTTAAATATTACGATAATTCATAAATCCATGATTTTGTAAAGTCTAACGTTTTTCTATAAAATTATATTAACTTTTTTATACTCATATAGTTATAATACACGTGTACGCGTGAGTTTTACATAAAATACTCATATGTATTAATAGCGATTAAAATTTTGTATAGAATTCTATTGCACGAAGGATTTGACTTTGTTTAACTTGCATAAAGTTTATGTTAATGTTGTTTAAATTTAACTAATAATATCAAGTTCTAGACATTATGCGT
The DNA here is from genome assembly GCA_021014915.2 of Artemisia tridentata subsp. tridentata. Classification (NCBI taxonomy): domain Eukaryota; kingdom Viridiplantae; phylum Streptophyta; class Magnoliopsida; order Asterales; family Asteraceae; genus Artemisia; species Artemisia tridentata. Next base: position 152,755,898 of record CP139504.1, on the reverse strand, counting down.
GTTTAGTGGCACGTAATGACTAGTAAAAAAATGTCTTTGTTATATGTACAACCTCGTATATTTATTTTCACCTCACAGTAACCCGCTTAGTCGTGCTGTAAGATCCCACGAAAATCCATTATGATAATCCTCATTTATTAAAGATAACCTCTAGTTACCATGTAACAACACCCATTTTTACGGGAAAATTTAAATTTTTCTTTATTATACTATACTCACGACCAACACAAGATTTGTATAAGTCTATATATTTTATATGAACTATTGTCACTTTGATATTTTTATAAACGATATATTTTTACGTTACCTAGCTTTAAGTTTCGCGACTTAAGGACTTAACGTTAGTAATTACCGGGATCGAACTATATCTTAAATTAAAAGCATGTGTATTAAAATAAGCCACATCTCATGCAAAGACATAAGTGAATTGCAAATGCCATATGTGTTCTATTTCAAAATGTTATACGTGTACCATCTCAAACTTCACATACGTCTTCCATTTTAAAATACCCTACGTGTTCCCTTTTATCTCCAAATACTTGTTAGGACAACTAAACAAAAACGTGTATAAATCCTCCCTATATCTTATCATTCTACCTACTCTACATCACTAAAATCCCATCTCTCTCCTTCCTCAAATATCCGGCGCCATTTCCGGCCACCCGGCCGTCACCACCGGCTACCTCTTCTCACCGCCACCACCATCTTATCCCTCTCATCCTCCCCGTCACTCCTATGTACTCCACGCGCCACTTTGAAGCAAGAAGCAGTAGATCGAAGGTATATTTTGCCGGGTTGTTTTCGGTTCGAGCTTCATACCATTCCACAGCCACCACAGCCGCCATGGCTGTCCCCACAGCCACCATTTCAGCCGCCGCCGTCCTCCTCCGCTTCTCCTTCTCGTCACGGTAAAAATCGAGAAAACTCGTTCATATTTCTTATATATAACCGATTCTTGTTTAATATTCTTGATAATCAATTGTTACCGTTTTCGTGGATTTTAAAACGAGTTAATATGAATGTTGTGATTATGAAACGAGATTTAAAACAAGTTTTGATAAGGCTCGTGTGGTAAGAAAAACTGAAAATGGTGTTTGTTTTGAGTTGTTCTCGGTCGGGTCGTGGTTGTGAATGACTTATTTTGAGGCTTATGACTTATTTGAATCTAATATCAAGCTTATGAGCTTATTTGTGTAACGACTTGTTTCGATATAAAGTAAACATTGAGGGTTTGGAATGAGCCTAGTAATTTCGGTATTAACCTTGTGGCTCAAAACCGAGACCCTTGAGGTCTCGGTGTGGTATTTGTAATTTAAGATTAATGGTGCGTTAAATGGGGATTAGAATCCGAATCAGTGTTAGTTTTATGTCCTTGTGGCTGTTGCGTAAGTGGGTTTTAGTTGTTAAATTGAGTCGCGGGTTTAACCTTGACAGTCTCCTCTTGGTCCCGTTTGGCTTGTGTTTTAGTACCGAAGGGAAATAAGCCGAGACCATTAGGGTCTCGGCGTTGTGTTGATCTCGGAAATAGCTTGCCGATACAATTCGTTTACATGATCAGTCGGGTAGGAAGACAGGTTTGAGTTTAAAATTGAGTTTGGTTTATTCTTGGTTAACTTTCATGCGCTGTAAAAATTATAGAGTGGGTTGTCAATTGTTGGGCTATAGAGCCCATAATGGACTGTATTGTGTTTGGTTTAAAGGACGGGCCGGAGCCCAATAATTTTGGTTTGGTTAAATGGACTCATAAGCCCAATATAAAACTAATGGGGATGTTTGTTTAATTTGGGCCGAAGCCCAGGGGACTAATAAAAATGTATCTGGATAACTTTACTCTAAAATATGTGACTTATGTTAATGTGGGTGATCTATTGGTACGTTCAGATATATCGGGACTAATAATTGAACTTGGAAATGTGAATTGAAGTTGAATACGGACTTGATTATTATACTTGGACATCGGACAAAGGCGGATCGTTATCGGACTTACTACATTAGACATCGGACTTATTGAACATTTTATATTAGACTCGGACCGGACACAAAATCTTTAATAAAACCAAAACTAATATTTACGAGAATAATAACGAGACATAAACTTATTTAATATTGTAATTTCATATTTGAGTTATCGACGACTCGAGAAAAAGCTAGATTATTAGTTAAGTATATTTTTATATACAAGTTATTTGGGGATAATGGGGTAAATGCTGAAACATACAAAATAGTTATTTGATTTGAGGTGTTTGTTTGTCTCTAGCTTCTAAGTTGTCATCTTTGGTTAGAGTTCTCGTCAGTATCCTCTTGAATTATTTAATGTCTATTCTTTTTGGCGTGAGTTGTAAGTCGAGTCTAGGTCTTCTTACCACACTACATGAAACATTTAAACTAAGCTTTTGATAAGTTTTGGAAAACTGAATAATCCACGAAAACTATGACACTTTATCTTTTATAGACTTTATTATTGTGCTAGACGTGTTTTGAGATAACTGTATACATATTAGGTTGTGTACCGTCGTTGCTGTATGAGACTGTTGTAATATGCTCTAGATGCCAGTCGTGTCAATGTTATCTTTGCTTGCTGTGGCTAAGGTGAGTCGTGGCCCCTACTTTTAACTCTTGTTTTTATAACTCTTTTGGGGGAGATACATGCTTTAACTGTTTTATATTACTTGAAATATTTTATGATTTACTCAAAATCATCAACTATGCTCTACATGCTTGAATTATACTTGAAAGGAATACATGCTCATTATATGTGCAAATTGTCTGTTTAGCTTAAACACGGAACATGGAAGATAATATTTTTAAGCTACTTGATGTAACATGATACTGAAACTTATTGTATGAATTCATGTGACAAATGAATGTACTGCTACTTTAACATGATATTTCTACATTTCACTATAAATAATTGCCAATACTAAAATTACGCATGATTCACCTATATTGCCTAAACACACTTTATTGCCGAAAGTCCCTTTATCATGAGCCATTAATCACTGCGGTGAGCGCGAATATAGTGAACAGCTTCGAAACCTGTTAGAGGCTGACGACCTATCCCACTAAATACTGTGACGGAATGCCTATATGGTTAGTCGTATTTAGTCGCGATGCACTATATTTGAGAAAAATAGGAATTGGCAAGTACCTATTAACACGAGGGCCATAAAAACCCATCAGTGACCCTGGTGGGACACCGCCGTATTACGGTACTCTGTTAACGTTTTGCGTGTCATGAGGCTTAGGGCAATATAACTTTATGAATATATGAATGTTTCATATATATCCTAAGATACAGCTGTATTTAGAAGACCACCACTTTACACTGATAGATTTCAGACTTTAGACTATTATTTCATTACGTGTTATGATTATGAATCTCGTACTTGAACTTTAACTGTTATCATATGTGATTTAAATTGAGAATCCTATAAAGACAACTAAGAAGGCTTAGTATATCGTTACTTACAAAAGTCAATCCAATATATCATTTCGAGCGTATATCAACGTAGCTCATATTCATCTATAATCTGAAACTTATGATCGTTTGAGGTCATACATGAATTACTTGTGAAATTTTACTCAACATAACTTGTTATTTAATAAAGAACTATTTATATCAACAATCAGTATACACCTTTCAAATAAAGTTATTTTCTATAAACTCCACGAACTCACCAACCATTGTGTTGACGTTTTAAGCATGTTTATCTCAGGTAATTAACGGAGCAGGACAAGACACGGAGCGGGCATCTTTTACTCTGATAACTTAAATGGTGTAAAGTCAAATATGTCATTCCTTCCAAATTATCACATCTTTTTATGGGATTTTCAAACCAAATAATTTACCTTTGTATCAAAATATTATTTTGAATGACATATAACTTTCAAAACGCCCTTTTTGGGCCGTTTTCTGAGATCTAAACTTCGATCCTCACCGTAACACCCAAATTACTTTTCCGCTGCCACAAACCAAATTTGGGGGTGTTACAGTTTGGTATCAGAGCCTATGGTTATAGAGAATCAAACATTTTAAAACATTGAACTATAACCACACTTTCAAAATGAATGATTTTACACCATACCATTTTACGCCCTCCGTGTCTGCAGACTGCCGTGCTAAATACATTACCTATTAAGATTATGTTGCACTAATCTTTACATGCTTGATAATTACTCTTCACACATTACACACTGTATTATTTCACACTTACCGTTACGCTCTTAACGTACAAAATACTTATAATTATTATTTTCGGCTACTACAGTACCATGTCTTCCAAACCTGTTAATATTACCAAGGCTACCCTTCATACTACTCATACATCACCTTGTTATCATATCACTATGGATGCTAAAAATCCCTATGTACTAATATCTCAACCCCAGACTAATACGGAACTTACTCACATACCACTCTCATTATCACCAATTCACTCACCCTTACGTCAGAAAATTTGAGGAACTACTGAATCTTATACATTGAAGAGTTGATTGGTTGTCCAACAACATTCGAGGTTAGACAGAATACACACTAAGAAACGATTTGAAAAGAGAGTGAGCCAAATTCTCCTTTAACTAAACTACCACACCCATATGCCCCGGTAACTCGACACAGAAAATTTAGGATTTTAGTACCTTATGAACTCGAACCTTTTATGACACTAAATTGGAGCTACCTCAATGGACTTATTAAGAAGATATATCTATGTTTAGTACAAATTATACTACCATTTTCATCTTATTTCACCCTTAGACATGATCAGGATAATGTCACCATACTTTACCACCACTACTATCATCATTCCTTTCACGTCGGTTGGACCCGACTACTCAATAAGACCACTCACCCGGACTTACCTGTTTACACTTCACCAACAGAAGCTGACTCCTAGAAAGAATTTACCCTCTCAGGTCTTTCTCGTAATTACTATTTCCCACCTGCTGTTACTCTTTCATCCCGAATCCTCAAGACTGGATAGAACTTTAGGACAACAGTTACCCACACACCTACTTCTCCCACCAACATGATGCGACTGGAGCGTCATAAAGAACAGATTAATACACTCCTATTAACATCATTGACAAAACACCACTCACAACCAACGACACCCTACCTGAACTTTTGTCCGACAGGATGGATTTCTAGGACGGACTGATAAGGTTTCAGTCAGAGATATTAAGAAACACTCCCACATGGCAATCCTTACAATGAGGAAAAACAGAGATTTATTAACCTGCTGCATGGAACATTAATAAAAGACCTTGTATCGTTGGCTTTGTAAAACAATCGATCAAGTTATTAATGTTATGATGATTACATTAATTATACCCAGACTTACTACAATATCATCTACGATTGTTACGATTCTTCATACCTGCCATAACTAGGCTACGACCATAGAATTCTCTAAGACAAAATTTCGGAAGAAAACTTGATGAATGAAGAGAAAATTTCTGAACTTCGGCTTTTGTGAATGAAACAGTTTGTTCCCTAGCAATCCCATACCAAGAATTAAGCATTTATCTACGACATTACCCAGACACATCGTGATTTAGGGTTCACAACTGGTTAAAGTTTCACATTGTGACCACATTATTAAGACTAGTATACAAATACCTTGTTACTCGAATTATTCTAACATGGCCATTAGGTGGATTTAAATCCGTATTTCTTGGGATATCGATAGAATATGGCCAACATGAGCATTACAAATACCCCACTAACACCAACCACAACTATGACTCCTGAAATTATCCGAAATTTAGTAATCAACATCGTTGCTGTGATACTCGGGGCGACTACAGTAGCTCATCCGAGTAGCAACAATAAGACAACCGAAGAAAAGAAAACGACTGCTTCTTATAAACATACCCTTGAAAGTTTCACGGGTTGTAGACCAACTCACCTTAAAAATATAGGAGAAGTGACTAAACCCACCATCACCATTACCCAAGGATTTTTAGACCAAGAAGTTAAACAGGACACTACAAGGATTAATGCCCAACCCAGAATATCACTTAAGACAAAAAGACCAGTGGAAGAGAATGGAAACTCTTTAGAACCTTAACAACGTCGAAGGATGACACTAATGTTTAAACAGGAAGAGAAATCCATGTTGTGGATAAGTAAACCATAGTTTAAAGCTTTCTAAGTTGTATTCCTCTTTGTACTTTACCTTAGGTACGATGGATGTAACCTAAGTACAACAACTATCTTTCTACCGTATGAAGACATCACCCTGTAATATCCCCGAGATAATCATAATCCACATTATTTCAATCTCTATTCTATTCTCCCTATTTATAGTCGTTATGTAACAATACCCTGATTTCATTTTGGGAATTTAATTTAACCCAATTTCTGACCAAACAATAGGTTATCACCACATTGTAAGAAATTCTCACCCAAAACCTAAGTTTATACCGAGGATATCCTATATTCACTTTAGAAATTCCTGACTTATCCTCAGAATATGAACAAAAACTTCTTAATTCTTTTGAAGACAATCAGAGAGTGTCCGACTTTGTGACGGAACCATTATAATTGAAACATATAAAACTTCTTGAAAAAGCATAAATCTCACGGTGACTGAGTCAAGCATTACATCATTTGGTCCTCAAATTATACATAGCCTGATCAACTATGTCTAATTTAGGAAGAATCATGTCATGAATGAAACAGTTATCCTTCAGATTTCCTAATAACAACTTCCATCCAAAAGCAAAATCTTGAGACAAAGCAAACGTCACTTTTGACCAACCACAAATGAATACCTACACGTATTATTCACTATTCTTATGATAAGCAACCGACAAAAGTGAGAATATTATAATCTTAGGAATTCGCAAAGACTTATGAAAAGCGCAAAATAACAAGAAACTTTATTAGAAATCACGGAAATTAGTACATAACTAGCAACGATAATGCTAAAGTTACAACTACTTATTCCAACCTTCCTACTACCTATTTTCCATACGCCATATCCGCGATAAGGGCTACAATCACCAACGGAATGACAAACATTAAAATCACGACCAAATATTGAGAGTCTTCGTCCGGAGTGTACCTCAAGTAGATAACCACAAGAATAACGTACACAATTGCTAGCATAATTATGAAATGCATCAGTACTTGACCTATTTATACCGTGATACGTATTTTTATATACATCTATATCTGTTCTAGTTCTAGACTTAGTCCAAATCATTTTATAATACGTATTTCTATACACATTTATACTTGTTCGAGACTATGTTAGCAATGAGTTGTAAACACACAGGTTGCAAGCCTGGAATGGGACGGGCTTGGAACTGAGTGGATTTATAACGCCTTTGCTGGGAAACTCTATTTACTTACTGGTAGAAATACTTTACCTGTTTATCAAATACATGATTGGTATTATACACTGTTCACTAGCCGTTAAATTTCCACAGTTCCTGACCGTTATTCTCATTATTCGCAACCTTTAGGTTTATTAATTAACCAAACATTCGAAATTATTCTATCTAGCATGAATAAATCTAATTAGATCTCGTTTCCTCTATTTCCGGATAGAAACCTCTCGATAACATTCTTCATAATCTCTCACCTCAGAACATCACATTTTTCAATACCTATCGCGAACTGAACTTCGGGACGAAGTTCAAAATTTAGGGGTAGATACTGTAAGATCCCACGAAAATCCATTATGATAATCTTCATTCATTAAAGATAACCTCGAGTTACCATGTAACAACACCCATTTTTACGGGAAAATTTAAATTTTTCTTTATTATACTATACTCACGACCAACACAAGATTTGTATAAGTCTATATATTTTATATGAACTATTGTCACTTTGATATTTTTATAAACGATATATTTTTACGTTACCTAGCTTTAAGTTTCGCGACTTAAGGACTTAACGTTAGTAATTACCGGGATCGAACTATATCTTAAATTAAAAGCATGTGTATTAAAATAAGCCACATCTCATGCAAAGACATAAGTGAATTGCAAATGCCATATGTGTTCTATTTCAAAATGTTATACGTGTACCATCTCAAACTTCACATACGTCTTCCATTTTAAAATACCCTACGTGTTCCCTTTTATCTGCAAATACTTGTTAGGACAACTAAACAAAAACGTGTATAAATCCTCCCTATATCTTATCATTCTACCTACTCTACATCACTAAAATCCCATCTCTCTCCTTCCTCAAATATCCGGCGCCATTTCCGGCCACCCGGCCGTCACCACCGGCTACCTCTTCTCACCGCCACCACCATCTTATCCCTCTCATCCTCCCCGTCACTCCTATGTACTCCACGCGCCACTTTGAAGCAAGAAGCAGTAGATCGAAGGTATATTTTGCCGGGTTGTTTTCGGTTCGAGCTTCATACCATTCCACAGCCACCACAGCCGCCATGGCTGTCCCCACAGCCACCATTTCAGCCGCCGCCGTCCTCCTCCGCTTCTCCTTCTCGTCACGGTAAAAATCGAGAAAACTCGTTCATATTTCTTATATATAACCGATTCTTGTTTAATATTCTTGATAATCAATTGTTACCGTTTTCGTGGATTTTAAAACGAGTTAATATGAATGTTGTGATTATGAAACGAGATTTAAAACAAGTTTTGATAAGGCTCGTGTGGTAAGAAAAACTGAAAATGGTGTTTGTTTTGAGTTGTTCTCGGTCGGGTCGTGGTTGTGAATGACTTATTTTGAGGCTTATGACTTATTTGAATCTAATATCAAGCTTATGAGCTTATTTGTGTAACGACTTGTTTCGATATAAAGTAAACATTGAGGGTTTGGAATGAGCCTAGTAATTTCGGTATTAACCTTGTGGCTCAAAACCGAGACCCTTGAGGTCTCGGTGTGGTATTTGTAATTTAAGATTAATGGTGCGTTAAATGGGGATTAGAATCCGAATCAGTGTTAGTTTTATGTCCTTGTGGCTGTTGCGTAAGTGGGTTTTAGTTGTTAAATTGAGTCGCGGGTTTAACCTTGACAGTCTCCTCTTGGTCCCGTTTGGCTTGTGTTTTAGTACCGAAGGGAAATAAGCCGAGACCATTAGGGTCTCGGCGTTGTGTTGATCTCGGAAATAGCTTGCCGATACAATTCGTTTACATGATCAGTCGGGTAGGAAGACAGGTTTGAGTTTAAAATTGAGTTTGGTTTATTCTTGGTTAACTTTCATGCGCTGTAAAAATTATAGAGTGGGTTGTCAATTGTTGGGCTATAGAGCCCATAATGGACTGTATTGTGTTTGGTTTAAAGGACGGGCCGGAGCCCAATAATTTTGGTTTGGTTAAATGGACTCATAAGCCCAATATAAAACTAATGGGGATGTTTGTTTAATTTGGGCCGAAGCCCAGGGGACTAATAAAAATGTATCTGGATAACTTTACTCTAAAATATGTGACTTATGTTAATGTGGGTGATCTATTGGTACGTTCAGATATATCGGGACTAATAATTGAACTTGGAAATGTGAATTGAAGTTGAATACGGACTTGATTATTATACTTGGACATCGGACAAAGGCGGATCGTTATCGGACTTACTACATTAGACATCGGACTTATTGAACATTTTATATTAGACTCGGACCGGACACAAAATCTTTAATAAAACCAAAACTAATATTTACGAGAATAATAACGAGACATAAACTTATTTAATATTGTAATTTCATATTTGAGTTATCGACGACTCGAGAAAAAGCTAGATTATTAGTTAAGTATATTTTTATATACAAGTTATTTGGGGATAATGGGGTAAATGCTGAAACATACAAAATAGTTATTTGATTTGAGGTGTTTGTTTGTCTCTAGCTTCTAAGTTGTCATCTTTGGTTAGAGTTCTCGTCAGTATCCTCTTGAATTATTTAATGTCTATTCTTTTTGGCGTGAGTTGTAAGTCGAGTCTAGGTCTTCTTACCACACTACATGAAACATTTAAACTAAGCTTTTGATAAGTTTTGGAAAACTGAATAATCCACGAAAACTATGACACTTTATCTTTTATAGACTTTATTATTGTGCTAGACGTGTTTTGAGATAACTGTATACATATTAGGTTGTGTACCGTCGTTGCTGTATGAGACTGTTGTAATATGCTCTAGATGCCAGTCGTGTCAATGTTATCTTTGCTTGCTGTGGCTAAGGTGAGTCGTGGCCCCTACTTTTAACTCTTGTTTTTATAACTCTTTTGGGGGAGATACATGCTTTAACTGTTTTATATTACTTGAAATATTTTATGATTTACTCAAAATCATCAACTATGCTCTACATGCTTGAATTATACTTGAAAGGAATACATGCTCATTATATGTGCAAATTGTCTGTTTAGCTTAAACACGGAACATGGAAGATAATATTTTTAAGCTACTTGATGTAACATGATACTGAAACTTATTGTATGAATTCATGTGACAAATGAATGTACTGCTACTTTAACATGATATTTCTACATTTCACTATAAATAATTGCCAATACTAAAATTACGCATGATTCACCTATATTGCCTAAACACACTTTATTGCCGAAAGTCCCTTTATCATGAGCCATTAATCACTGCGGTGAGCGCGAATATAGTGAACAGCTTCGAAACCTGTTAGAGGCTGACGACCTATCCCACTAAATACTGTGACGGAATGCCTATATGGTTAGTCGTATTTAGTCGCGATGCACTATATTTGAGAAAAATAGGAATTGGCAAGTACCTATTAACACGAGGGCCATAAAAACCCATCAGTGACCCTGGTGGGACACCGCCGTATTACGGTACTCTGTTAACGTTTTGCGTGTCATGAGGCTTAGGGCAATATAACTTTATGAATATATGAATGTTTCATATATATCCTAAGATACAGCTGTATTTAGAAGACCACCACTTTACACTGATAGATTTCAGACTTTAGACTATTATTTCATTACGTGTTATGATTATGAATCTCGTACTTGAACTTTAACTGTTATCATATGTGATTTAAATTGAGAATCCTATAAAGACAACTAAGAAGGCTTAGTATATCGTTACTTACAAAAGTCAATCCAATATATCATTTCGAGCGTATATCAACGTAGCTCATATTCATCTATAATCTGAAACTTATGATCGTTTGAGGTCATACATGAATTACTTGTGAAATTTTACTCAACATAACTTGTTATTTAATAAAGAACTATTTATATCAACAATCAGTATACACCTTTCAAATAAAGTTATTTTCTATAAACTCCACGAACTCACCAACCATTGTGTTGACGTTTTAAGCATGTTTATCTCAGGTAATTAACGGAGCAGGACAAGACACGGAGCGGGCATCTTTTACTCTGATAACTTAAATGGTGTAAAATCAAATATGTCATTCCTTCCAAATTATCACATCTTTTTATGGGATTTTCAAACCAAATAATTTACCTTTGTATCAAAATATTATTTTGAATGACATATAACTTTCAAAACGCCCTTTTTGGGCCGTTTTCTGAGATCTAAACTTCGATCCTCACCGTAACACCCAAATTACTTTTCCGCTGCCACAAACCAAATTTGGGGGTGTTACACGTGCCTTCATTTAGATTGTTATATTCAAATTAATAATAATTTTGGCCGTATTTAATTTTGAAACCTGTGTACGCGCGAGTCAAACTTATAAAGAAGAATAACACGAGTCGTTATTGAATGTAGATAGTTAAAAAAATATTTCCAGATTCTCTTCCTTAATCGCATAAAGAAGGATAACATGATTAATTCGTATATATATAATCTCGTGTATTCATTTAAATATCACAACAATCTATGCTTTCGTTTCGGTATTTATAATTATGCACATATACATTAAATTAATGTATAATGGTAATACTATTTATAAATAACAACAACATATATGTTGTATTTTTTTTCTAATATATAAAGTATATAAAATATAAAGTCTATGGGCTATTTATTAAATTCATAAAGTTATTATAAAATGAAAATTGATAACTCTCTTAAGTCCATATATTTTTATTTAAAATTTAACAATTAAACTTATATTAATTACCTCCTTCTTTTTTTTTAGCTTTTTTTACGAAATCGGCACATATATTTTTATGCATATTTATTTTGATGGATGAAATTTTATTGAGTTTGATTACATTGAAGCTAATTTTGACTTTTATTGCAAATAGAAATGCTCTATTTTGTTTACGTGGCAAAATCGAGCTCCTTTTTCATCCAATTGAAAACTCCTTCAATATTTGATTGTCCATTTTGTATGTTCACTTGTTATATAAGCAATTGCGGCATTATTTTTTTTTTTTCTTTTTTTTTTCCTCATATATGCGAAACCAGCTGCTGCTCGATAAGCTCACCACAATAACATTTGTAGTTTGTACACATATTTTTCAAGCTTTTAAAAGGTATGTAAAAACCTTAAAGTTTTTGCACTAATAAATAATAATTATGTATAAGTTTGTTAAATTTCTTAATGTGATTAAATATGAAAGGATAATTGTTTACACACTTATGCTTGTGCAAGAACTTGGTCATACTTACGAGAGTACGTATAAACATAAATTTGTGAAAAAATTACACGTTTGATCCCTGTGGTTTGCTCAGATTTCATGTTTAGTCCCTAAGTCGTTTTAATTACACCAGAGATACCTATTTTTGAAACCTTGCACTCATTTAGTCCCTATTTTGGATGGACCGTTAGTTTAACCGTTAAGTGTTTAAATAATATTTGCCCGTTAGTCCATCCGTTAATATTTTTTGCACCGTTAGTGCTCATTTTTTAAAATGAGTTAAAAAAGGCTGCATAGGCTCGAACTCGGGTCTTGTTGCCCAAAAACCAACGCCCCAACCACTGGACTAAGCGTCCAGTGGTGTAATTATATCAAAACAAATTCTATTTAACTTTTTTTTGCTCAAACTCATTTTTATCCGTTTTCTTCAGTTTTTATACGTGTTCGTCCCTTCTTTTTTTTTTTTTTATGTTTTCCTCATTTTTTTTACGTTTTCGTCCATTTTTCTACGTTTTCGTCTGTTTATATACGTTTTGTCCATTTTTTACGTTTTCGTACGTTTTTTTCTACGTTTTCGTTTGTTTTATACGTTTTTGTCCATTTTTATCCGTTTAAGTCTGTTTTTATATGTTTTCGTCCGTTTTTTTACGTTTTCGTCTGTTTTTTACGTTTTAGTCCGTTTTTAAACGTTTTCATCTGTTTTTTTACGTTTTCGTCCGTTTTATGCGTTTTGTCCATTTTTTTACGTTTTCGTCTGTTTTTATACGTTTTTATCTGTTTTTAAACGTTTTCGTCTGTTTTTTTTTTATGTTTTTGTCTCTTTTTTTTTTAAGTTTTTGGTCTTATACATTTTTATACGCTTAGATTATACGATTTTGTTTATTTTTTTACGTATTAAAACGTATAAAAATGGAAAAAAACATATAAAAATGAACGAAAACGTAAAAATTGTAGACGAAAACGTTTAAAAACAAACAAAAATGTATAAAAACGGACGAAAACGTAAAAAAACGAACAAAAACGTACAAAAAAGAGCGAAAACGTAAAAAAACAGACGAAAATGTAAAAAATGGATGAAAACGGACGAAAACGTAAAAAAACGAATGAAAACAAATAAAAATGAACGAAAACAAATAAAAATGAATGAAAACATAAAAAAACGGACGAAAACGTATAAAAGCGGACGAAAACATAAAAAACGGATGAAAACACATAAAAACGGAGTAAAACAGATAAAAACGTATAAAAACGTATGAAAACGTAAAAAAATGACAAAAACGTTTAAAACAGACGAAAACGTATAAAAATGATGAAAACGTAAAAATGGAAGAAAACGTAAAAAAACATAAGAAAACGTTTAAAAACAGACGAAAACGTTTAAAAACAGACGAAGACGTATAAAAAGGACGAAAACGTAAAAAAAGAACGAAAACGTAAAAAACAGACGAAAAAGTTAAATAGAATTTATTTTGATATAATTACACCACTGGACGCCTAGTGCAGTGGTTGGGGCGTTGGTTTTTGGGCAACAAGACCTGAGTTCGAGTATATGCTGCACTTTTTAATTCATTTTAAGAAATGAGGACTAACGGTGCAAAAAATATTAACGGAGGGACTAACGGGAAAATATTATTTAAGCACTTAACGGTCAAACTAACGTCCCATCCAAAATAGGGACTAAATGAGTGCAAGGTTTCAAAAATAGTGATCGGTTTAAATCAATACGTTATTTTTTCAAGGAAACACAACTGAAGTATGTGTAACCCGGTTCGTTATCCCCGATGAAGGATGAATGGAATTTGTGAGATCGGGTTTGTGAATCGTGTTTGAAGTATGAAAATGGAGAGATTTTGGATTTTGATTAAATTTACAACTACGGGAAGCATAAATAGGCTATAGGAAACTTAAAAAGCATAAGATACAAGTCTACAAATAATTAGCAAAACGTAACAAATAACGAAATTAAAAACGGAAAAACGCGAGACAAAAACGTGAAATCTAAGCAATATTAATTCTACGGGTACAAATCTATTTTTCCTAAATTCTAATTAATAAAAGAAAATTTTGAAAAAAAGAATTATATTTTTTTGACTTTTATATTTTTTATTACGAATTAAAAACTATTTAAACTAAATTAAATTAGGAAAAATATCAATTGAATAGTGAAAATTATGAAAAATTACCAGAAAATAAATTAAGCTAAAACTAATCTAGGAAAAATATGGGAACTGAAAAAGGCACTGAAATAAGCACGAAATAAGCAGAGAAGCAGTTATAAGCTAAATGGCTTAAACTAGTTTAAAAATAAAAAAAGTAAGTAAATGCACCAAGCAGAACTTGGTGCATATGGTTGGGGTGTTGTGTGTTTGAGCTAAAGGTCCCAAGTTCGAATCCCACTCACACCCCACTTTTCCTTATTATATATTTTTTTTTTTGTTTTTCTTTATGGAAACTGATTCAGCAAGAGATGAAAAGCTAATTGTAAAACTGACAAACTTTTTGAAATTTAAAAATAAGCTCAGAACAGCTTATCTTAACTGATCAGTTTTGGAAGAAAATAAAAACAAGCTTAAAATGCCAAGTAAGCTAAAAACTATTCTAAAGAGCTAAAATTATGAAAATAAGCTAGAGACTAACTAAAAGCTACAATGGAACCCACAATAAGCAATGATTATCAGAAATAAGCTCCAGATAAGCACAAAGTAAGCAAAAGACCAAAGGGGGTCTGCTGATGCAATGTGATGCAGGGCAGATTTGGCTTTTTCAAGCCCACAAAAAGCAATCAAAGAAAATTCTAAAAATTCTAAAAAAAAATATGATGATCAAGATTAGCAACCAAACATTGATTGTGCAAAGTTTTGGCTAATTCCAACTTAATACTACCAAATTAAAAATCACCAAAGCAGGCTGAAAATTGGAAAATCTAAAAAAACATTGCTGATCTAGTTACTGATGTGCAGACATGAGTTTGCAAAAGGCATTAATCCAAGTGATTTATCCAACCTTTTTGTATCCACTGATAAGACTCAAACTTACTCAGAAATTGGACAAGAAAAGCTCAAAATAGCTATTTGCTATTTTGAGCTTGTTGACTGAGATAGATGACTCAGTGCAACACCAGTCACTAACACCTATGAAATCTATCCAAGAACCCCAAAATGATTTAAGAACAGCTTAATTAACTTAAATTAACTAAGATTGAAAATACCAAAAGTGCAAATAACCAATTCCTACCCATTTTGACCCATTTAACTGCTTATGCCAAACAGTCCTTATTGGATTGCTTTTTTGAGGTTTACACTAGCAGACACCAATTTAAGTAATGAAACTGGTATAATATTGAATTACTAACTTATTTGAACCAAGATTTACAACTTTCAAAAGCCAATAAGCACTCAAACAAGCTGATGCTTATTTTGACTGTTTTTGCCTTTTCTTGGGTTTTTTAGAACAAAGTTAACAAATGCAAACTCAGACTTATCAAACTAAGTTCAGAACATCTAAATAAGCATAAAGTCAAGAAATAAGCACATAGAAACACAATAAGCAGTAAATAAGTTGTAACAATATTATTATTTTTTTGATTTTGAACACTTAAACTAAGAACTGAGATTAAATTAAAATAAGAGTAAGTTACCATGCTGGAAAATACAATAAGCTAAAAATACAAGGTACCTTAACTAATTTTAAGCTAAAATAATCCTGCCTTATTAGGCTTACAAAACTCCTATTTATACTAAAAAGCCAACTAGGGGTCTTCTTCTCATTGTGCTTCTTTTGTGAGAGAAAACAGCCTTGGGTCTTCATTTGTGCTTCTTGGGATTAACTCCCAGCCCTTGGATTAAAGTTGGAGTGATCTCAGCCCTCTAATTGATTTTGGCGCCCAAATGGAGTTGTGGATTTCCAGCGTGGCAATGGTATCTCGTGAAGAGTCTAGGATGGGAAGACACGTGACTAGTAGGGTAGAGTGTCTAGGAGGGGGAAGGTGGAGTATGGCAGTGATAATAGCAGAGGTAGAGGTGATGATGGTGTTGGGTTTGGCGGGTAAAAAGGTGGGAGGGAAAGGCTGACCCGTTATTTTTATTATTGTTTGGTTTATGGTCTGGGTCAAAACCAAAAGGGTGGGGGTTCATAAGGGATAGGCTGGGGTCAGTTTGTTTGAGTTGGGTTTCGTTTGTTTAAGGATTGGGCCGGATCTAGGTGGTGGGCTTTGGGTTGGATTTTGGAATTCTTAATAGCTTTGGTAATTAAATGGGCTGACTTGGCCCATTTACATGGGTCGGTTTGGCCCATAAAAATTGGTTTCGGATACGATTTTCCAAGCTGATTCCAAAACTATATCCCGGGATCGATTCTGACTCCGTCTGATTTTGGCCAAATGCACAGCTGTTGTCGAGTTGCTCCAAAAATGCACGTATTTGCTCTGTTTTCAATCTTTTGTACATGAAACATATAAAAACACAAACCAAGGATATCTGCAGTATAAATTGGATATTTTTGGTCATTTTTGTGTCTTTTGTGGGTATAAAATGATGAGTATTTACACACTCATCAATCCCCCACACTAAACTATTGCTAGTCCCTTGCAATCCGATCATATGAAGTAATGAAAGGATCAAAAGAATACCAAGTATACCCCGTTTCGACTTCTTATTCAATGCGAGAAATTTAAACTAAAACAAAAATAGATAACTTGCTTGATTTCCAAAAATGGTATCATGGAACGGGATTCACACAAAATGGGTGTCTCCAGGGAATTGAAATCGTCATCCTCTTTTTTATACTCCCAACTAAGCTTAAACTCAATGTGCAAATGTTTTTGTAAAATGCTAACACTACTTATACTAATAATCTATGTAAGCCGAGACTTAACTTTTCACTCCCACAATTTATTCAAGTTAGGTGACTGTGCTTGATTTTCAAAATTTTGATCACAAAAATCGACGTTTTTATAAGATTTCGACTAATACTAGTTGAAAGATAGATTTAAAATTTACAACAAGCAAGTTTCAAAACTTTATTCAACACATCAAAACTTATTGCATTTTGCAATATCATTCCAGTTTTTTTTTCATTTTCATTCATTTTTTTTTTTTTTTTTTTTTTTTTTTTTTTTTTTTTTTTTTTTTTTTTACATGTGCAACATAAACTACCGGAGTTTCACGGGAACCAAGACCTTACACCTTCCGGAATAAAGGATCCAAGGGCCGTTACAACGGAGAGTTCCAAGACTCTAAACATTCCTGAAATGAGGATCCAAGGGTGTTAGACCAAGACCTCACACATTCCTGATTTAGAGGTCCAAGGGCCGATGCAAGAGGGTAGCCAAGACCTAAATGCCTTCCGAAAATAAGGATCCAAGGGCCGATCTTGAATCCGCAGCTTATAGCACATACATTTATTATTTAACTTTTACATTACTATGACATATGCTTGTTCCGAAGTTTAAATAAATCTTTGAACTAGTATTTTTCAAAATCGTATGAAAAAATGATTTTGTGTGTTCAAATGTTTGAAAATAAGCACTTATTAAGTCAGATTAGTTATCTCCTGGGAGGAAAAGCCATAGATTACTTATATAAGCTCTAAAGAGAACCAACTACTCTACATTTAGCATTTTCATTTATACATATCGTAAAACCTTAGTCTAATCGTTAAGGAAGCAGCCAGATCAATACTCTGGCAGAGTCGGGATTCCCTTTGTTCTAACCCAATCAAGACTAAACATACCACACTTTTATTTAACAACGACAAAAATTTTAAAATTTGGGTCAAAACGGGGGTACTAGGGCACTAGAAGGTACATAAGTGACAAAATTCAGCCAAAATTCCCCCCCACACTTAGAATTGAATATTGCCCTCAATATTCAAAGTACCGGCTATTATGCCGACACTTTGAACGTAAAAAGGTAATACTAATAGCCAAGTGTGGAACAGAAATCTCCATTTTTCACAAAAAAGGTTGAAAAGATATCCCTAGATAAACGTTAGCAAAAAGATCGGATATTGGGCGGCTAGATTGAAAACAGGCGCATCAATCATCACGATCTTTGGGAAATCTGCAAACAAGAGCAAACAACACAAAAAAGCACAGCACAACAGAGGAATTCCCCCACACTTAGTGTTAGAAAATAGGAAGAAGTCAGAAACATGGGCGTTTACCCATGCAATGCTAATGTTTTTGTTAACCGGGTCACTAGCTTGACTCGACCCCGAATTCATTTGTTCTTGGGGAAGCATGTGGAAGAGAAAATCTCCATCGGACTTTCATTCAATGTGTTTGGAGAAACATTTGAACATAAGAAAGTTCCACACCGATGAGATACCCACGGTATTTTAATAGTAGAAACTATAAGGGATGATACCGGGGTCAAAGATAGTGTCCTCATTCCCGTAAGAGAAAAGGGAAAGAGAAATCACACCATATGTGATGAAGAGAAGCAAGATTTTTATGACTATCATAAAAAACTCTTCATCATCAAAAGCAATGTTGTCATCAACGGGAGGGAGGGTCGGGATGAAATCTTCAAGAAGTAAATTCTTATGATTACGTACACCTCACCCCAGAATAAAATCTTTCTCAAGATTGAAATAAAAATGATCAAATTCCGGCTGAGAGAGTTCACCGGAGAACTCTTCGAAGATAACCGGATCATTTTTATCAAAGAGAAATGAGTCGTACTCGGGAAGAGAGATAAAAGCATGAGAAGTGGTACTGCCACTACTCGTCTCTTCCAAAAGATCGATATTAAAAGAAAAGGCTTCATAAGCCGGGAGAGAAAAATCAGAATGAGAAGTGGGATTGCCACTACTCTCTTCAGCCGTATTAAAGATAAAACTTTCATATTCGGGAACAAAATCCTTGAGCTCGAGCTCCGGAGGATCTGACGACTTATTTTTAACAACAACATCCTGCGGGGGGAGGGAAAATAATGGTTCATCAAATATCATTTTTTCTAATAACGGAGCATCTCCCCCCGGATCACCATCGGGCTCAACAATTTTTGGCGAAATTGGAGCATCAATAAAGAAAACCTCGAGCTCTTCCGTAGAGATATCACTTCTCTCAATCGGAGGAGAAGGATGGGAAGAGTCGGAAATGATTGGTGCAGAAATAGGAGTGGAATTTTTAGTTCCATCCATAGAATCAACAATCTCAATACGACAAACCGATTCCGGAGGTGGGACAAGTGGTGTGCTCTTAGAGCTAGCAATTTTCACCACTTCCGTTGTGATCTCCGGTTCTTGTTCATCATAATCAAAGATACTCTTTACTTCCCCAGCACAGCTCTCAAACCATTTGCTTGAACCAGGGGTAATTTTCATTGCTTTGAGCTCAGCACGTTTGTTTGAAGTACTCTTAACCGTGAATCTTGAAAGTATCGAATCACTTCTTTCGGAAGCAATTACGAGATCAGATTTTTGATTAACCGTAGCAACGTTGCATTTGGTTAGAGATTTAGAGTCCTGATTTATGTTAAATGTGATTTCTTCATTATCAACCCGAATGGTTAATTCTTCGGCGTATACATCAGTGAGAGCACGACTCGTTCTTAAGAAAGCTCTCCCCAGAATGAGTGGAAATAGAGGATCGGCATCAAAGTCTACCACAACGAAATCAGTGGGAAAGTGGAACTTTCCAACTTTCACAACGACATCCTCAGCTATTCCAAGCGGATGAGTTATAGTACGGTCCGCTAGCTCGAGTGTCATGCAAGTAGATGTAAGCTCCGGAAGAGATAATTTCTTCCATACCGAGAGTGGCATAAGGTTAATGCTTGCGCCAAGATCGGCCAAGGCTGAGCACTGAACCATCCCCGAGAAATCACATGAGATTAAAAACTTGCCGGGGTCTCCGAGCTTTTCAGGAAGCTTCTTGAGGAGAACCGCCGAGCATTGCTCGTTAAGTGGGGTTTTTGCCATCTCAGACAACTTATCCTTGTTGCTAAGTAAACTTTTGAGCGTAGATGCAAATTTGGGCATAAGGACGAGAGCATCTGCGAAGCTTATGTCAAAGTGCAACTCATTGAAGATTTGGAAGAATTTCTCCATTTGTTGATTGGTTTTATCTCGACGCTTCTGATCATTAAGCCTCGAAGGATATGGAATCGAGGGCTTAGGATTGGTCTTCGGAACATCGGGTTCCGGAATTGGAGATTGGACATCTGGAGGTTGGACGTGTGCGGTACTTCGTGGGCTTGAGAAATGCACCTTGTCCGTTGTCACCTCGGTATCTCGATTCACTTCCCTCGGTGGAGGGGGCATAGGAGTCGAGGGTCCATCATATGCTTTACCACTTCTAGTTGTGATCGCCTTCACATCGCCCCTCGGGTTAGCGATCGTGTTGCTAGGAAGAGTTCCTGAGCCCGAGGGTCGATCATTTAAAGACTTCTTGATCTCAGCTATTTGGTTAATTAACAACCGATTGGTTTCATCTTGGGTTTTCATGAATTGCTTCAAAAATTCATCCGAGGATGTTTGATTTTGGTTAAAACCTTGGTTTTGATTGAAATTATGTCCTCGGTTTTGAACATTCCCCAGATTTTGGTTGAAATTTCCTTGACCTCGGTTTTGATTACCTTGGTTTTGAAAACCTTGGTTTTGGAAACCTTGGTTCTTTCGATTTTGATTGAATTGGGCATTTCGGTTTTGCCCATTTTGGTTTTGAGAGTTGAAACCGGGTGGTCCAAGAAAATTGTTGGAGCGATAGCTGAGAAGATTACGGTCTCCTTGGGGTTGGTAACCATTACCTCCTTGATTAAAGGATCCTGAAGCAGCATAAGCGCTCTCTTGAGTGTTGCCAACGGTGGCTGGACACTCGGAATATGGATGAGGACCACCACATGTTTCACAACTTTGATTAACAACATTTACTTGATGATTGTTGTTGTTTTGAATATGAGATTGATGTATTCTCAAGACAGCGGTGGACAAATCATCCATTCTTTTAGTGAGTGAAGCTATCTCGGAAGTAGAAGAAGAAGAAGTAGTGATAGATCTAGTTGACTCATTCCTCTCGGCAGAGGAATCCCAATGATTATGGTGGGTGGACATGTTCTCGATTAGATCATAGCACTCTTGTGGTCGCCTTTTCATAAAGGTACCACCGGCCGCAGCATTGATCGTGTCACGGTGTCTCAATGTTAAACCATTATAGAACGTGTCTATTATGGTTACTAATAACATGTTGTGATTAGGACACCGATCAATCGAAAGCTTGTAACGTTCCCATGCTTCGAATAAAGATTCATCGGGAAGTTGACGGAAGTTGCTTATATCATTTCTTAATTTCGTCACAATCGACGGTGGGAAATATTTTGCCAAGAATTTTGAAGTCATTTCATCGAAACTATGAATTGAATTCTTGGGAAGACGATCAAACCATGCGGTGGCATGATGCGTCAAAGAATAGGGGAAGAGATATAGACGAAGGGCGTCATCGGTGACCCCATTTTGTTTCATGCTTTGGGTAACGGTAATGAATTTATCAAGATGCTTGTTTGCATCTTCACCCGGTAAACCGTGAAATTGGCAGGAAGTTTGGACTTGTTGGATCATGTGATGTTTAAGTCCAAAATCCGCGGCTTGGACATTAACGGGGGCAATCGGGCCACCACGTCCTTGCATTGTTGGTTGGCACAACTCCTCCATCGTTCGGAGATCGGGAGGTGGCTCATCATTGTTTGTATTGTTATCCATCTCTTCGTCGTCTTGAAAATCAAGACGTCGACCTCGACGAATAATTCTTTCGAGATTGGAAACTGGTGAAATAAGATCGGGTGTAGAAGAACGGGTGTTCATACACCACAAAGAAACAAAATTTTAAAAAGAAAACAAAATTTGAACATGAAAATATTTTTGGATTTTTTTTTTTAATTTTAAAGAAAGATTACACACAATATTTTTGGGATCGATTCGTCAATCGAAATTCGTTTCTCTCAAAACTACTCGCAGAGTTGTGGAGAAGCAAAGGTCCGCTCGAAAGCTGATTAAAAACCCGCCTCTTTCGGTTTGTCAATTTAATGTCAACCCATCCTTAAACCACTTGTATAGGTTGTAATTTCAAGATAATCCGAAAACAATTAACTCACGATTTGTTTTGTTGGATATTAGGAATGGTTTACAACACTTTCAATAAAGTGAGGATATATTATTTTTTGTATTTTTTGAAAACACTTTAGACCAAGTGTTTTTTTTTTAGAAAATATTCACAAAAATACTATAAACCTTCACAAAGATTGGTTTATAAAACACGAATCGACAAACGAAATTAAAAATTCACTACAACCTTCCCCGGCAGCGGCGCCAAAAATTGATTGGTTTAAATCAATACATTTTTTTTCCAAGGAAACACAAGTGAAGTATGTGTAACCCGGTTCGTTATCCCCGATGAAGGATGAATGGAATTTGTGAGATCGGGTTTGTGAATCGTGTTTGAAATATGAAAATGGAGAGATTTTGGATTTTGATTAAATTTACAACTACGGGAAGCATAAATAGGCTTTGGGAAACTTAAAAAGCATAAGATACATGTCTACAAATAATTAGCAAAAAGTAACAAATAACGAAATTAAAAACGGGAAAACGCGAGACTAAAACGTGAAATCTAAGCAATATTAATTCTACGGGTACAAATCTATTTTTCCTAAATTCTAATTAATAAAAGAAAATTTTGAAAAAAAGAATTATATTTTTTTGACTTTTATATTTTTTATTACGAATTAAAAACTATTTAAACTAAATTAAATTAGGAAAAATATCAATTGAATAGTGAAAATTATGAAAAATTACCAGAAAATAAATTAAGCTAAAACCAATCTAGGAAAAATATGGGAACTGAAAAAGGCACTGAAATAAGCACGAAATAAGCAGAGAAGCAGTTATAAGCTAAATGGCGTAAACTAGTTTAAAAATAAAAAAAGTAAGTAAATGCACCAAGCAGAACTTGGTGCATATGGTTGGGGTGTTGTGTGTTTGAGCTAAAGGTCCCAGGTTCGAATCCCACTCACACCCCACTTTTCCTTATTATATTTATTTTTTTTTTGTTTTTCTTTATGGAAACTGATTCAGCAAGAGATGAAAAGCTAATTGTAAAACTGACAAACTTTTTGAAATTTAAAAATAAGCTCAGAACAGCTTATCTTAACTGATCAGTTTTGGAAGAAAATAAAAACAAGCTTAAAATGCCAAATAAGCTAAAAACTATTCTAAAGAGCTAAAATTATGAAAATAAGCTAGAGACTAACTAAAAGCTACAATGGAACCCACAATAAGCAATGATTATCAGAAATAAGGTCCAGATAAGCACAAAGTAAGCAAAAGACCAAAGGGGGTCTGCTGATGCAATGTGATGCAGGGCAGATTTGGCTTTTTCAAGCCCACAAAAAGCAATCAAAGAAAATTCTAAAAATTCTAAAAAAAATATGATGATCAAGATTAGCAACCAAACATTGATTGTGCAAAGTTTTGGCTAATTCCAACTTAATACTACCAAATTAAAAATCACCAAAGCAGGCTGAAAATTGGAAAATCTAAAAAAACATTGCTGATCTAGTTACTGATGTGCAGACATGAGTTTGCAAAAGGCATTAACCCAAGTGATTTATCCAACCTTTTTGTATCCACTGATAAGACTCAAACTTACTCAGAAATTGGACAAGAAAAGCTCAAAATAGCTATTTGCTATTTTGAGCTTGTTGACTGAGATAGATGACTCAGTGCAACACCAGTTACTAACACCTATGAAATCAATCCAAGAACCCCAAAATGATTTAAGAACAGCTTAATTAACTTAAATTAACTAAGATTGAAAATACCAAAAGTGCAAATAACCAATTCCTACCCATTTTGACCCATTTAACTGCTTATGCCAAACAATCCTTATTGGATTGCTTTTTTGAGGTTTACACTAGCAGACACCAATTTAAGTAATTAAACTGGTATAATATTGAATTACTAACTTATTTGAACCAAGATTTACAACTTTCAAAAGCCAATAAGCACTCAAACAAGCTGATGCTTATTTTGACTGTTTTTGCCTTTTCTTGGGTTTTTTAGAAAAAAGTTAAAAAATGCAAACTCAGACTTATCAAACTAAGTTCAGAACATCTAAATAAGCATAAAGTCAAGAAATAAGCACATAGAAACACAATAAGTAGTAAATAAGCTGTAACAGTATTATTATTTTTTTGATTTTGAACACTTAAACTTAGAACTGAGATTAAATTAAAATAAGAGTAAGTTACAATGCTGGAAAATACAATAAGCTAAAAATACAAGGTACCTTAACTAATTTTAAGCTAAAATAATCCTGCCTTATTAGGCTTACAAGACTCCTATTTATACTAAAAAGCCAACTTGGGGTCTTCTTCTCATTGTGCTTCTTTTGTGAGAGAAAACAGCCTTGGGTCTTCATTTGTGCTTCTTGGGATTAAATCCAGCCCTTGGATTAAAGTTGGAGTGATCTCAACCCTCTAATTGATTTTGGCGCCCAAATGGAGTTGTGGATTTCCAGCGTGGCAATGGTATCTCGTGAAGAGTCTATGATGGGAAGACATGTGACTAGTAGGGTTGAGTGTCTAGGAGGGGGAAGGTGGAGTATGGCAGTGATAATAGCAGAGGTAGAGGTGATGATGGTGTTGGGTTTGGCGGGTAAAGAGGTGGGAGGGAAAGGCTGACCCGTTATTTTTATTATTGTTTGGTTTATGGTCTGGGTCAAAACCAAAAGGGTGGGGGTTCATAAGGGATAGGCTGGGGTCAGTTTGTTTGAGCTTGGTTTAGTTTGTTTAAGGATTGGGCCGGATCTAGGTGGTGGGCTTTGGGTTGGATTTTGGAATTCTTAATAGCTTTGGTAATTAAATGGGCTGACTTGGCCCATTTACATAGGTCGGGTCGGCCCATAAAAATTGGTTTCGGATACGATTTTCCAAGCTGATTCCAAAACTATATCACGGGATCGATTCTGACTCCGTCTGATTTTGGCCAAATGCATAGCTGTTGTCGAGTTGCTCCAAAAATGCACGTAATTGCTCTGTTTTCAATCTTTTGTACCTAAAACATATAAAAATACAAACCAAGGATATCTGCAGTATAAATTGGATATTTTTGGTCATTTTTGTTTCTTTTGTGGGTATAAAATGATGAGTATTTACACACTCATCAAATAGGTATATCTGGTGTAATTAAAACGACTTAGGGACTAAACATGAAATCTGAGCAAACTACAGGGACCAAACGTGTAATTTTTTCTAAATTTGTTAATGCTTAAGAGTTAAGAGTGTAGAAATTTTTTTGTCATGACTAACTTTTTGATGCTTAATTTCTTCACGCAAGAGAAAGCGTGAAGGTATTAGGCGCGACAAACTTGTAACTACATTTTCGGGTGTGAATTAAAATTTTTATGTGCGGAAATGTAACTACCTTTTCATAAATGTAGTAAATTTTAACACGTTTGTAAGTACGAATAATTCAACTATAAACTTCACACTTTCTAAAATGCGTTTAATAACTGTTGATGCGTGGTTTTGCGACCTTACAACAGGTTTTACCTCTCGAGGGATCTCAAGAGGCTTACAACCCCACCAGGCAGTGTACCTGACCGATGTAGTATAGTGTAGTGGTAAGTACGGGGGATTGATCGTTCTCCACAGGGAATAGTGTCGTTAGGATTGAAGAACTACTCTAATAGGTCTAAGGGTGAGGGAAGATTCTTTTTGTATTTTTATGTTTTTATGAAAGCAAGTAAAATCTCGGTTTTGAAGGAGTGGGCGGAATTAGTTGCTAGTCAACTAACCCAAATAACTACAAATGCAAATAAAATAAAATAACTGAAAATGAAAAGGTCGTGAAACTTATATGGAGAGAAATGTGTTTACTTAGATTTCCTTACTCCCTAACTATCTTTTACCGGTTGATTAGTGTGTATTAATTGCGTGGATGACGGGTGTATTCCTTAATACCAATCGTGGGGTGGCGTACGTACTTCCCCAACTCTACAAGCTCCTACTTCACTCCTATGTCGAGCCGGCTAAGAAGCTCCTAACATGGGATCACTAGAATTCTCTCATGCATTAAATACAACCATAAAAACCTAGTACGCATTGGTTCATGTTTCTTAAGACGTTCAAGCAAATTACCGTATAGGAGGTTAGCCAGTTTTCTTAAGCCTAACATCGATAAACAATCATTCAATACAATTAATAACACACTAATAACCAATAATCAATAGTTAGGTTTCATTAGATCTAAGCAAACACAAGATAAATCTAGCCTAGCATGTTAATTAAAAGACAAGAACAAGATATAATCAAACAACACATAGACATATTGATTGATTAAATGATAACTTATCTTCAATTAAACATGGGAGATCCAAGGGTATGAAAACCCTTAAAAATGGCAGAAATTCGTCTTAGGGTTTCTCCTCACAAAGTTGCACACTAATGACAAAAAATTGCAAAACTATATATAGAACTTAGTGGCTGACGGCGTCACGTTATAGATCTTGACGCCGTCACCTCGCCGTGTCTAGGGTTCCCGGATGGCCTTCTTGACGCCGTCCCTCTTTAATGCTCCAAAATCCGCTCTGGCTTATCAAGGCTTGACGCCATCAGAAATGGGCTTGACGCCGTCTCTCGTTAAGTTAAACCGTGATGGCCTTGATCACTTTAAAGGGTGACGCCGTCAGATTTTCCATTGTAAAATTCTCTGGCTTATCATGTGTATTTTTCATATCCACCTCTTTTGCCAAGCCATGACGCCGTCAAGAGCAATACTTGACGCCGTCAAAGGTACTTTTCCAGCCAATTTTGAGACTTTGCCGTTTTCTTCACTTTTATGCTCCAAAAACGTCCAAAATGCTTCCTTTTCCAGATTTCTTCTCCAAAGTACCTAAAATGACAAAAGGAACGATTTAGGGCAATATTTGATCAAATAAATATGATTTAGGGCTTAAATGACCCCCTAAAAGCGGTACACTTTTCGCTTCATCAAATACCCTTACACTTGAGATTTGCTTGTCCTCAAGCAAATGAGCTTTTCCATCAATCAAAATACAAGTTAGGGGTCATTTAACATTAATATAAAAGTAATTTCAACAAATGATCATTCCACCTTGGTCAAAATAAGCACGGAAATTATACACTAGCACCTCACAATAAGTGTTTGGATACTCTCATCCCTCGGGTGTTGTAAATTTATATATCATAAATGGAAATGGAAGAATATCGCTCACTACCTGTCATAGAAAATAGATTACCATAGGCTTGGGAAAGGATCACGCCTCTACCACTTTTGGCGTAAGCACCTAGGATAAACTATCAAAGAGGTCTTTACAAAGGGTTATAACGTTAGGTGTAGGGATAAGGAAAACACGGTTTTGTTGGATAAGGGATATTTTACTGGTGGCGAGTTAAAGATCTTGATTAATTACATGTACAATATGGCGTTGCTAAGCCAAGACTAGACTCGACTTAAGCTAAAAACAAAATAACAAAAACATAAAATAAACATAAAATGAAACGGGATGGTAGTCCGTATGTTTTTTCTACTTTTCTTTTTCTCATTTTTTTTTTTTTTTTTTTCATACACTCTTGCCCTACCATCCAAAATAATACATCATAGGGGCGTTGCATTCCCCTTACACTTGAACTTTCACATAACTTTACAATTAACTATTCTAATTACTCGAATTAAGATAATCGAAACAATTGGAGTACTTTTTTAAAATATTTAGCACATATGGGGGTAATAATGTTGTTCTTCCCCATTACTCCATTACATTAGTACTTTACCTATAAGTCCCAATCGTCCCAAAACAATATGTACAAGGATATGACTCGACTTAGCAACCATGTAATCAATTAGATAATTAACTAAGGGTTTAAACAAATGTTGTCACAATAATGCACTAAAAATGAGTGCATACAAGGTAGGCTAAGGCGATTTGGGTGTACATTTAAGTGGGGTGTAAACAAATTCTTCCTTTAAGTAAAATGCTTAAAGGTCGAAATGAAAAGATAAGCTCTGAGGGGTGTACTAGGGGTATCGTGTACTAAAAATGAGTACAACGCAAAGGGTGTGGGAGAATTACTTGACCAATGTAGCCAATGTAATTATAACAAAAACACAGGTGTAAAACAATGGGTTAATCCTAATGCCTCTTATCATGTAGTATATCTAACTACACGAATGTAGTCTCACTTGTGGCCTCGGAATGGTCCTAACGCAAGTTCTAGAATCTAAGTGCTACCGGTACACACATCATAGCATAAATGCTTTTCCTACCAATTCTAGGGGCGAACCTCACATATTTGGGGGTGGAAAATTTTTTAGTGGTACGGTTTTTGTGCTAGTCATATAACTCCTATCCATGAGACGCTCATTAAGATCAAAGTTTTACTCCTATATGTTGTAAAAAATTTTAAATTTGGCACTAAAATTGCCCTAACAGGTATTTATCTCAGTTTTATTACACATCTACCATTAAACAAACAAAAATCAAGTGTAATAGAATTCTCTAAAGTATCGTACTTTTACCCCCCCCCCCCCCCCCCTTACACTTAAGATGAACATTGTTTCCAATGTTCAAATAACAAGATGTAAAAGTAAATAAGGTAAAAGAATGAAATCAAATACTCCCCTGATTCGCTCGGTGGATAATGTGGTAACATGGTTAGATCTTCTTCCAAGAGAAAGTAGAAGCTTCAAGACTAATGCATCGCCAAAAGCTTGATTCATACATCTCCTTGTCCAAAATAACCTGTTAAACCTGAGAAAACAAACACGAAAACCTGCATAACATCGGCGGGATAAATTCTATATATAAGGATATAATGCTTGTGGAATGATTATTTTGCAGATTCCTGGAGATTATAAGTTAGAGATTTAATAAAAACTTTTTATGAAAACAAAACTTTCAAAAATTTCAGAAAATTAAAACCTGACGCCGTCAGGTTGTAAATCCTGACGCCGTCAGAATTGATCTGACAGAATTCTCATGTTAAATTTCCGGAAAATTTTAGGAAAAACCTATACCTTACTTCCTGGAATTCCTGCAAAATATCATTATGACTTGATACAAGCATTTGACTCAAACAATTACTAATATGTATGTTAATTTAATATTATTACGATTCATGTTCATTTGTGTTCTAATAAACCGATTTGGATTTCCCTTACACTTAACTTTTGCAAAATACCTTTATATGTAGTTAAGACGAAGTTAAAAACAAGATAAAACATTTTCACAATTTACTTTTGAACATGAATCAATAATAATAAAAATTAAACACACATACGGAAATAAATAAAATCAAACAAACAAATAAATAAACACACAAAGCAAATAAAGCTTGGGTTGCCTCCCAAGAAGCGTTTTTCTTTATTAACGAGTCTTGTAGCTAGACTCAAAGTCCTTCTACCCTATGTAAGTGAGCTCGTCATCGAGGACGTCTTTAGGGTTAAGTTTGGATTGAAGTTTCCTATTGGTCCGCTTAGTACAATATATCTTTTCAAACTTCTCTCCATCCGGGTCATACAATGTCATCTTAATATGCCATGACCCATCTCCATCTTTGGGTGGTTTGTCCCAATCCCACTTATGATCATCTTCCTCACAAGTCCACTTATTCATCCCTAGGTTAATTGGCAAAACTCCTAGGAAATCAATCATCTTCCTAAAAACTAGAGGGTCTTCAAATGGATCCAATTCAGTGTCCCTAGCCAAGAGTTGTTCTACCGCATGTGTTCGGTTCACAAAGTCCTCTTCTAGGTAAAATGGGTGTTGGGGTCCTATGAAGTCTCTATCGATCCAAGGTCCATATCTAGATGGTCTCCTATTTAACTCTAACTAATGGGGTGTTGGTTCCTCACTAGTATCATAGGCATGTTTCTTCACATCATAGACTGACCAATTATCACCTTCTCCTACCGCTATCTTAGATTCCTTACAATCAATCATAGCACTAGCGGTCGCCAAAAATCCTCTACCTATCAACAAGGGGCATGTAGGGTCGCTAACCATATCAAGGACGTAGAAATCGGCTAAAATGGTTAGTTTTCCTATGTGTACTAACACGTCCTTGACTACTCCAACCGGGTAAGCAACACTTCCATCCGCTAAGCCTATTATCACCTCGGTTTCTTCAAGTTTTCCTAGTTTTAGAGAGGTGTAGAGAGGTAACGGAAGTAGGTTAAGGCTTGATCCAAGATCGGCTAATGTGTCATAAGCCTCCGAATTACCGATCTTGCAAGGTAGAACAAATAAGCCCGGATCATCTAACTTCTTAGGCAGCTTGTTTTGAACAAAGGCGGTCCCTTTTTCGCCTAACTTGAGCTTCTTCTCATCCAACACATCAATAACCGGACTTTCAAGGTGGAGCTCCTTGAATTCATTGTCAAGGTTTTGAGTGGGAGGTGTTTCAACTATGTTGTTGACCAATTTGGATATCGTAACTTCTTGGTCATTTTGAACGACTTGGGTTTGTTTGAAACACGTGCTCATGGAATTGACCGAATAATATTGTGGACAAGAACTAGGAGACATAACTGACGAGATGGCGTTGACGTTTAGTTTCGGGTTCTTGACTGTGTTGCTAGGGAGTGCTCCCATTTCTCGGTCATTGAGGGCTTTCAACAAAGTGTCAATCTTATTGGTCATCTCGCTTTGTTTTTGTTTGAAATCGGCTTCAAACTTGGCCAAACGAGCTTATTGAGATGCCATAAATTGGGACATCAATCCTTCAAAGTTATTGGTACTACCATTGCTGGAAGGATTGTTGTTGAAAGTACGGTTCGAGTTGGAACCGCTTGATTGGAAACGATTAGGTGGGTTGGAAGAATTGGTTTGTTGTGCGTTTTGGTTTTGTTTCCACCTAAGGTTTGGGTGATTTTTCCATGAGGGGTTGTATGAATCACCGTAGGGGTTTGGCTCGGGTTTGAAAGTGTACCACTTGTCTCCCGCTCCGTCGGTACGCGAGGATGCGTAGTCCGCAAAAGCTTGTTCGGGGAGTTCCATGCAATCACGAGTGTCGTGGGGACCACTACATAATTCACATAAAGAAGTGATTTTGTTCACTTGGCTTAAAGGTTTAGGAGCCTCGTAGGATTTCATAAGAAACTTGACTTGGTCTTCAAGTTCTATGATCCTACGGTCGGAAGTGCTTGAATTGTTCGAAGGCAAAGATATTGCCTTGACCGTTTTATTCAAATCACGGGGATCACTCCAACTTTCGTTGTCATAAAGAGCAAGATCTTCTAGGAGAGCCCATGATTGTTCTGCACTTAGATCACATAGCTTACCACCGGCCGATTGATCAATGGTTTGCCTCGTGGAGAGATTGATATGGTCATAGAAGATTTGGACTTGGAGCCAAAGTTCTATGCCATGGTGAGGGACTTTTTGGAGTAAGTCCTTGAATCGAGTCCATGCCTCGTAGAGGGTTTCGCCTTGACGTTGTTGGAACATCAAGATATCATTCCTTAGCTTGGTAGTTCTTCCTGGTGGGAAAAACTGAGAGAGGAAACGAGTGGTGAGATCATCCCAAGAGGTGATGGATCCTGCGGGTAGACGCTCTAGCCATTGACTAGCTTGGTCCCGCAGAGAGAATTGAAAGAGACGCAGTCGGGTCGTCTCTCGAGTGGCAACATCAAGGTCTATGGAGTCAACAATTTTGAGAAAGTCCTTGAGATGTTGATTAGGATCTTCGGAACGAAGTCCATGGAATGCGCATCCGCTTTGCACCAACCAGATGGTGTCGGATCGCAAGGGTGTGACATTGGCTCCTTGAGTGAGCTCAATGGTGTTTCGATAGCCATGGTGGCTAGGACGGGATTAGTCTCTTAAGGTACGGGCTCTAGGAGGTGGGTGTTGTTGTGGTGGTGGGTTGTTGGGATCAAGGATATTACCACCTTCCATGATGTCGGATGGTAATGGTTACGAACAAAGAAACGAAGAAAAAAGATAGACTAAAGAAAACCTAGAAAAATAAAATAAAAATCTCACTAGAAAGGAATCTAGTGAGTAGACCTAATAAAATAAAAATTCAACCTAAGTAATAACTATTCCCCGACAGCGGCGCCAAAAACTTGATGCGTGGTTTTGCGACCTTACAACAGGTTTTACCTCTCGAGGGATCTCAAGAGGCTTACAACCCCACCAGGCAGTGTACCTGACCGATGTAGTATAGTGTAGTGGTAAGTACGGGGGATTGATCGTTCTCCACAGGGAATAGTGTCGTTAGGATTGAAGAACTACTCTAATAGGTCTAAGGGTGAGGGAAGATTCTTTTTGTATTTTTATGTTTTTATGAAAGCAAGTAAAATCTCGGTTTTGAAGGAGTGGGCGGAATTAGTTGCTAGTCAACTAACCCAAATAACTACAAATGCAAATAAAATAAAATAACTGAAAATGAAAAGGTCGTGAAACTTATATGGAGAGAAATGTGTTTACTTAGATTTCCTTACTCCCTAACTATCTTTTACCGGTTGATTAGTGTGTATTAATTGCGTGGATGACGGGTGTATTCCTTAATACCAATCGTGGGGTGGCGTACGTACTTCCCCAACTCTACAAGCTCCTACTTCACTCCTATGTCGAGCCGGCTAAGAAGCTCCTAACATGGGATCACTAGAATTCGCTCATGCATTAAATACAACCATAAAAACCTAGTACGCATTGGTTCATGTTTCTTAAGACGTTCAAGCAAATTACCGTATAGGAGGTTAGCCAGTTTTCTTAAGCCTAACATCGATAAACAATCATTCAATACAATTAATAACACACTAATAACCAATAATCAATAGTTAGGTTTCATTAGATCTAAGCAAACACAAGATAAATCTAGCCTAGCATGTTAATTAAAAGACAAGAACAAGATATAATCAAACAACACATAGACATATTGATTGATTAAATGATAACTTATCTTCAATTAAACATGGGAGATCCAAGGGTATGAAAACCCTTAAAAATGGCAGAAATTCGTCTTAGGGTTTCTCCTCACAAAGTTGCACACTAATGACAAAAAATTGCAAAACTATATATAGAACTTAGTGGCTGACGGCGTCACGTTATAGATCTTGACGCCGTCACCTCGCCGTGTCTAGGGTTCCCGGATGGCCTTCTTGACGCCGTCCCTCTTTAATGCTCCAAAATCCGCTCTGGCTTATCAAGGCTTGACGCTGTCAGAAATGGGCTTGACGCCGTCTCTCGTTAAGTTAAACCGTGATGGCCTTGATCACTTTAAAGGGTGACGCCGTCAGATTTTCCATTGTAAAATTCTCTGGCTTATCATGTGTATTTTTCATATCCACCTCTTTTGCCAAGCCATGACGCCGTCAAGAGCAATACTTGACGCCGTCAAAGGTACTTTTCCAGCCAATTTTGAGACTTTGCCGTTTTCTTCACTTTTATGCTCCAAAAACGTCCAAAATGCTTCCTTTTCCAGATTTCTTCTCCAAAGTACCTAAAATGACAAAAGGAACGATTTAGGGCAATATTTGATCAAATAAATACGATTTAGGGCTTAAATGACCCCCTAAAAGCGGTACACTTTTCGCTTCATCAACTGTGCAAGGGAATTGCATATTTTGTTTGCAGTGCCTAAATGCCCTACACACTGTTATTTATTTGAGTAAATTACACCGTTGGTCCCTAAACTTATGCCGTATTTCATAAGACATCCAAAAATGCTAATCGTTGCTTTTTTGATCCACGATTGAGAAAATATTACGCCGCGAGTCCAAAAATTTAACGCTCGTTAGTTTTGCCAGTTATCTCGGTCCTCACGTGCAGGTCACATGAGGGCAATTTGGTCCGAATCTTTTGTTTTGACTTCTTGTTCTGTCGTGGCTACTGTACATGGGTAATGTTCCTCAAGTACTTTATGTACTTTATTCCTTTTTTTTTTTATCAAAACTCTTTTTTGTGTTTGTACCTTAAGATCGTATAACACAACTTATTTTTAGATTTATAATACATCTCATATGCACACACATTCACTCATTCTTTTTCACTCAGATAAAGTGGTGTTTGTTTTTCTTTTTGTTTGGCTTTGTGACAACTGAAAATGTTGAAGATGATTAAACATTCAAGTTGATTTCAACTTAATTTCTAGTTGCACAAATTCAATCAAAGAGAACATAAAACACTTCAACTCGAATGCAATTGGTTTTATCAATATCAATCATTCTTACTAAAACAATTAACAATTAAATTTTGGGGATTTCTCGGGATCATATGACAAATGTAAGTTTTTGTAGTCTATTGAATCCAAATACTCATCATCTGTTGAGTATTCGGTTTCCTCATACGCAATATCTTTGCAGTTTCTCTTTGCCAAAAGCTTTTTGCAATTGTTTATACTTGTACGCTTACTTATTGCTTTTTCTTTCATAGCTTTATCTTGATAATCTTCCCATTGTTTAATTGTTACCTTCGTTTTTTGTTCAAAATACCAATTAACAAAGGTTGTTGCATCCTCATTTGGTTGGATTTTTTACATCCTGGCAAAAGAAAAGTATGCATTAAGTATAACATTCATAAAAGAAACATATACCGAATGTACAACAAATCATTAACATACTTGCGTTGTTTTGGTTATTTCTCTTGCAATCCAACATTTGGTTCTTTCTCTTGCAATCCAACATCACATCCAGATCTTGTTGACATTTTTGATATATTATAGATGTAATTTTTTGTGAATGATATTGTTGTTTATAAACTTGCAAATTTATAGGCATTGTGAATAATAAGATAGGCAATTGTATCGGTTTTTTTCTTTGGTAAAGACACACATTTTACTAGATTCTTTAAACCGACATACTCAATACTAATATTAAAAGGTTATACGAGACTTATAATATTCTCTCACTCCATTTATCACCATTATTTTCAAATAAATACACACACATCCTCTTTCATTCTTATTCAACAAAACTGTAAATCTATTTTTTAAAGTAACACAATCAATTGCAGCTTCTTCTTCACAAAATAGGGATTTTAGTAAAATGGTGGTAACAGATGCTATGGTTGAGTATGTGTTGGGCAAATATGGGAATAAATGGTATGATGATGAGTGGTGCAATTTAAGTAAACTATCAACTTTTCAAAGTTAGCATGTAACTAAACTAGTTCCAAACAAATCATGGTAATGTACACGTGGCCAATTGGTGGTCTTTCTTTAATGCATATTGTTGACTATTGTGACACTTGGAGAAACTTATCAAAGAAGCCTAACACAATCTTAGAGAGTATCACGTGCGTGTCTTGTCACATAATGCACTTTGTACTAACTCGGTTATTATATTTTTTTTTTCCTTTTTTCAATACGTTTGGGATTTTTTGTACCGTGTCTTGTCACATAATGCAACTTGCAACTTGTACTATCTAGTGTAACAAGTTGGACAAAGGCTACCAGGGACCAACGGTGTAATTTTTTGGTTTCAAAATAAGTGTCATTTAACACTCAATTTCTTCTAACCTTAACTGGTTTAAATCTGCAAACATAAGAACAATAATAGAAACTTAAGAACAATAACTGTTTTAAATCTGCAAACTAAAGTATTTAACATACAAGCTGTACAACATAAATGAAACTTAAGAAATCTAATTGTTGTGCAAAAATGCAAATTACATATTAATCCGTATAATAACCTGAATCTGTATCAGATTCTATTACACCAAATTCCAACAACAACATGTGATCATACTAGCGATCTTTCTTCATTTTCTCCTTCAACTCTTTTTTAGCCATTGCCTCTTCTGCTAGTGTTTCTCTTAATGCCTCTTCATCTGATTTTAGTTGATATTCCTGTTCCTCAGTCAAAAATTCATCACCATTGACATTTCCAGAAACTTCAGTGTCGTATTCATAATATATATGTTGATAAATATCTTCCACTTGTGTTTGATCAATCGTTTCTTCTACCAGCACCTCTTTTGATGATTCTGTTTCCTCTACCACCACCACCTCTTTTGATGATTCTGGTTGCATAAAGGGTTTAAACAAATTATTAGATTTGTAACTAACTAACCTTAAAATCAAGTATAGAAAGAAATTTGTTTACCTTTAGACATTTGCGACAGATTAATGTAGGATTGAGTTCTAAAAAATAATTGAAAAAACAAAGTATATGTGTGTGTTTGTGTGTGAGATTACTAGTAAAGCATAAAATAATAGATATGTATAAAAGATTTAAAAAGTCAAATAAATAATATACAAACACAAAAAAGACTTTTGACAAAAAAAGGAATAAAAGTACATAAAGTACTTGAGGAACAGTAACATGTACGGTCTACGATAGAACAACAAGCCAAAACGAAACATTCGGACCAAACTGCCCTCTTGTGCAGCGCTCGTGAGGACCGAGATAACTGGGAAAACTAACGAGCGTTAGAAAATTGGACCAACGGCGTAATATTTTCGAGATCGTGGACCAAAAAGGCACCAATTGGCGTTTTTTGATGTCGTATGAAATTCGGGATAAGTTCAGGGAGTAACGGTGTAATTTACTCTATTTTTTTAAGGGTTTTGCTAAACACAACCCTATGGGTTTTGTCACTTTTGTGTAAGCATTCCATAATTATATAACTAACATTTAATAAACAACAAACATTCCATATCACCTACCACTTTTATAATGATTAAATGTATATAATTATGGAATATATGAGTTTATTAATGCTACCTGATTACCTCACAATATATATAATTTTTTTTTAAATGTCTTTTTTTAAAGGGTTTCTCTAGTAAAAC
>CP139504.1:152701866-152718615 GCA_021014915.2 Artemisia tridentata subsp. tridentata | reverse complement strand
ACCCGCTGGCAAGAATACATAAGCAGTTTGACAAACCGCTAGCAAGAAATTTTCACACCGCCACCAAGAACTGATGTCAACTCTCAACAAACAACAAAAAAAATGTTCGGACCAGAAGTAAGCAGAATTGCTCAAACCAAATCCAAAAAAAATAGGCAATCAGAGAGAGATGAACTAGTAAGC
This sequence comes from Artemisia tridentata subsp. tridentata, assembly GCA_021014915.2. Taxonomy (NCBI): domain Eukaryota; kingdom Viridiplantae; phylum Streptophyta; class Magnoliopsida; order Asterales; family Asteraceae; genus Artemisia; species Artemisia tridentata. Next base: position 152,718,432 of record CP139504.1, on the reverse strand, counting down.
AATTAAAGCAATAACTGGACTTGTGAATAACAAGTGTTTGTTGTGATTCGAACCAAAAACAATAAATAGGACAAGAAGTTAGAGACCACAAGAGAGACCAAAATAGAGCTAAAAAATGAGCTGACAACCCAACACCACAAACTATTACAGCCCAAAACCCAACGACATGTAAACAAGAGTGATGTTAAGAGTGATATTCGAAAAAGAAACATAGACATCAAGCTTTCTAGAATTCACTGTTCGAACCAAGGAAGTAAAAAACATGAGAATAAAAATCACGAATCCAAGCCCACACAATCAATTGAACCTAGCCATGGCTCTTGATACCAATTGTAGAATATAAACATCTTGATTGTGTGGATCTATTCGGGTGGTCTTGGATCTTGAAAGATCAAGAAACCCATGGTGGGAGTTAGTGAGATGAAGAACTAGAGAGAGGTGGGAGAAACTCAAAAGCAGAAAAATTAGATTAATGTGAATGAGAGTTCCACCCTTCCCTTGTTTGGGAAGGGTTATATATATAGTACCTAATATTGTGCCCCTAGTGGGCTGTGGAGTGAGCAGACAGTGGAGAAAGCCCCGACCCACTCCACAAATATATTTAACTACACTAATAATACTAATAATACTAATAGTACTAAACTAATATAAATAAGCCTACGAGCTATGTGAATGCTAAATAGATGCTCGGGGTGACCGAACCTTCATCTGAATATTTATATTTCTAACACATCGTCTCCATGATCTTTTTCGTTCTCCTGTTATACACCCTGAATGCCCTCGAGTTTTTAGAATAACCAATGAAGATTCCAATATCACCCTTAGCCTTCAACTTTCCCAGATCTTCCCTGTCATTTATTGGATAGCATAAAGCGCCAAATACATGAAGATAAGAAATATCCAGTTTTCTGTTGTTGACAAGTTCATATGGGGTTTTATTGAATCTTGGATGGATTAGGGATCGGTTTTGAGTAAAACAAGTAGTAGAAACAGCATCAGCCCATAAGAATAACGGTGCACTGGAATAAATCAGCATTGTGCGAGCAGCTTCCACAAGAGTTCTATTTCTTCTTTCAACTACCCCATTCTGCTGTGGAGTTCTAACAGCTGATGTCTGGTGTGTAATGCCAGTTTCTTCAAAGAATGTTCGTAACTCCTGATTTACAAATTCCGTGCCATTGTCCGTTCTTACTATCCTAACTGGAGCTTGAAGTAGAACTTGAATATGCTTCAGAAAGGTGATGATGGTGCCTGGTGCTTCGTCTTTTGATCTCAAAAACTTTACCCATGTATATCTTGAATAGTCGTCAACAATTACAAGAATATAATTTTTCCCATTTATGCTTTGAACTCTCATTGGGCCACATAAGTCCATGTGCAGCAAATGCAACCTATCAACCGAACTAGGTACGGGTTTAGGTTTGAATGTTGCTCTTTTGCTCTTGCCTTGCTCATAAGATGGACATAGGTGTTCTTTGGTGTATTTAAACTTTGGAAGACCGGAGACGATGTTGTCTTTGGTAAGCTTGTTGATCGTGTCAAAGTTAAGATGGGACAAACGTCTATGCCACAACCAGGATTTTGTTTCACCTGCCCTGGTCATGAGACAAATAGGTGATGAAGAGGCCATTTGGTTTATGTCAATTGCATAGAGATTGGTGCCACGATTCCCAATTAAGAGATCATTCCCCACCAAATTTCTAACAAAGCAAGTGTTTCTCCTAAAAGCAACCTCTAAATCAGCATCATAAAACTGTCCGACTGAGAACAGATTGTGTCCCAACCCTTCGACATAGTAAACCCGAGTGATCAAGTAATTTCCAAACCGAAGATCTCCATAACCCAGAATAGCTGCAACATGATCATTCCCAAACCGTACAGTCCCCATGAACTGCCACACAAAATTGATCAGCAGCTTCAGATTCCCGGTCATGTGCTTGGAGCAACCCGAGTCGATGATCCAAAGACAAATTTCAATGACCTGCAAAGAACAGATGATTTTGTATATGGAAACCGTTTAACATTTGGTTCCAAGGGGTTAGAAGTAATAGGTGTATTACACTTAGAACTGGTTTCCTTAGATGCATTGGGAACTATTTCTAATGTGCCATTCTTAAGTGCAAACTTTCTACCCGTTGGTTTCCATGCACAAAACTTGGTGTGATCCTTAGGTAATAGGCTGCTAGTGGTTTTCCTAGCTTTTGCAATAAGTCTTCGAATATATCTAGACTTAGCCCTAGTTACTGAAGGAACCTTTTTCTGTTCAGGCATATCATTCACATTCACAGTATCAGAAACAATATCATCACAAGCATTTACAGACAAAGTTTTCTTTTGCATTAAACCAACAGATTCATTACATGCATTCAAAACACTGGTCTTTTCATTACATCCAGATGATATTTGTTTCTTATTTGAAAGCTTTAAATTCCTAGGGTGTTCTTCTACTTTCTTGCATTCACTCACAGATACAGGCGAGACACTAGTTTTCTTGGTCTTTCTCCTAGTCTTTCGTCTGCTCCTAAAGTTGCTTTCTAATCCTGTAGAAGGTAAGGCACACTCATTAGAATTTATGGGGTTGTCCTTAGATGTTGTTGTAGCATTCCTAGACTCATTTGGATTATCTTTCTTACTTTTGTCTATCGCCCTATATGTTTTAGATGTAGAGGCAGACGCAGTAGTGGGACTAATCCTATAAAGGGCAGGTGCTATTAATTTTGATGTTTGGACAACTGCTTTCTCTTTTTGTTTCTCATTAGGCAAGGGGGTTGATGGTGCAATACCCGTAGTTTCCTCACCCTGCCCTTTTTGACTTGCAAGCTAAGACTTCAAAAAATCAATTTGACCTTGCATGTTTTTATAAGAGCGCTCATACGACAGTTTGTCATACTTGCATTCTTCCTTTTTCGTATCAAGTTGTTTAAAATATGTAACATTTTGTTTTTCAATCTTGGCAAGTGCCTTTTCATATTTTACAACAATTTCGGAAGTCTCAGCTCGAAGTCGTTCATCATCCTCAACAGAATATGTTTGGTAAATAATAGACATAATATCTGTCGATAGAGCTTCGAAGGATAGAGAGTCATTTTGTTTTTCCAAAACTTTTATATGTTCCAAGTATTCATTAGCTTCCTTCACTAAGGATTTGTGGTCCTTAACGAATTCTGCTGATTCTTTCAAAAGATTATGTTCCACATTTTGAGCAACCGCATAGATTCCAGCAATATGTGGATTAATTTCCTCTTCGAAAATCTTTTTCAGTTCAGAATTAACACTTGAAAACTATTCCATTTGTTGACTGTTTGTTTTGGATGCCACAATACTTTGAAGTGTTTCAATTCTCTGTTTAAGATCAACCAAATATAGTCTAGCTGCACTTGCTTCACAAGTGTTTTTAGATGCCATTTGTTCGATGTTAGACAGATGTTTTGAGACAAATATTCGTTTTGCGACAACCACTGGTTGTTTGAAAAACATTGGTGACTCTTTTGGAACTAAATGAACGCCATAGTCTATGTTGAGCTGGTTATAGTCTATTGGTTTAATTTCTGGGTTCATTTGTCTCATTTTAATTCTACTCTGCTGAGCAAGCTCGACCGTTTCATCAGAATCATGAACCTCTATAGGATCATGTTTATCATTTATAAGAGTACCATCATATAACACATTCTGTTCTTTCTGAGCTTTCTTGAGATAATAAGGATTTTCATAACCGATAGCCACTTTCTTCATTGTATGTAAAATTCGGTTTTTATCGTTTATTAACAAATTAATTGTTTGTGCAGAATGTCCCCTTTTTACAAGTAAATCTTCCAACTTTGCAATGGTTTCCTTTTTGTCAGTAATCTCTTTAAGAAGATCCTTTTCATGTTTTGAAAACCTTTCATTCAACTCCTTCTTTTCTTTTTCAAGATTGGAGTAAGTTGATTTTTGTTTTGAAAGCTGGTTGGTTAGTTCAGAAATTTCTTTGTTTAAAGATTTGATTTGCATGTTCAAATTAACATCGAGAGTGTCAAATTTGATTTGCAAATGTTTTTCTCTTAACTCTGAATCTCTTAAACTAACTTCAAGTTCTGACTGTCGTTTGTTATTGAAATCAAAAGCTCTTGCATTTTCCTTATAACTCTCAAGCTCAGTGGTCAAGTTGTCATTCGCGGCCTTAACATCGCGATTGATCTTTTTGACCTTTTCTATTTCAATACTACAATTTTGCAATAATGATTCAAATAAAGCATGTGTTTCCTCAGCATTCTCAGTATGCTGTGACTCGAAGTCTCCATTAGAATCGATATCTGGAGTTGCCAAATTAGTATTGCTACAACTTGGTTCATCCATGTATGTATCGTAAGTGAGATTAGAAGTCGCAGGATGCTGTTCATTTTGAGGTGACATATCAAACATTTCATTATTGTGACATGTAGCATATGGTTGTACCTCAGAAACCGCATTGGTGTCAAAAGCAGGAGGTGCTTCCGAATCCGTGTCGTACTTAGCCTCCTGGAGATTTGCCATGAAAATGCAGTTTGCATCGATGACTTCAAGATCTTCTGCATCATCCATAAGAGCTATGAAGTCATTTTCTTCAGCACTCAACTGTAACCCAGCCGTTTCCTTCTGTGCCAACAATAATGCTTTCTGCAAGTAAGCTGGATCCCTTTTTTTCGGCTTATCTGGACAGTTCCTAGCCATATGAACAATACTCTGACAGTTGAAGCACTTCATCACATTACCCTGATTCATATTCCCAGCTCCATGAGCACCAACATTCCCAAACTGATTCCCAGCATTCTGTCCCCTTTGATTACCAACAGCTGTACCCATCTGATTCCCTGCATACTGACCCATCTGATTACCAACATACTACCCTGCAGCCTGATTACCCAACTGATATCGAGGAGCATATCCCTGCTGATTCCCATATCCCCCAACCATCTGTCCTTGTTGTCCCATGTTAAAACTCGGCTGTGCAATTTGCTTGTTGCGAGTGTTCGATGAGATTCTTTGGTTGTTGTTGGTAGGTGTGGAGTAGCGTCCTTGGAATGCTTTTGTCAGGTAAGCAAAAGCTTGAGTCAAAGCAGTAGTTGACTCATCCTGATCATCTTGATCTGGGTGTTGCGGGTATTGTTGTTGTGGGATTACTTGTTGTTGTTGTGGGTAGAACGGTGTTTGTGGGATATGTTGTTGTTGCATGAAGTGTTGTGATGAAGATGAAGGTTGTTGTGTATTGACTGTTGCAGGTGTAGGTGTTTGGACTATGAGTGCAAGAGGATCATGTTGTTTTGCTAACTTCTCTTTTCTGACTTCATTTGCCTCCTCTTGGTTTTGCTTTAGGAAATCATAAAGCTGATCATAATTCACCTCGTGAAGGTTCTTTGTTTGGTTGACAATCGTGACATATCGTCCCCATTCCTCTGGTAGGTTGTTGAGGAACTTTATGTTTTTAACAATTTGAGATGGTGTCAACTTGTTTCTAATCAACTCGTTCATGAGAGTGCAAAACCTTGTATAGTAAGATTCAATGAGTTCAGCTGGAGTTGATGTGAACTTCTCCCATTGAGTTAGAAGCTTGTTTTCGATGTCTTGTTTACCGATTTCTGTGCCATAACATAGCCGTCTAACTCGTTCCCACATATCATGTGCAATTTCACAACTGTCTACAGCACAAAATATTTCTTGTGGTAAACCAAGTTGGATTAGATGCATTGCCAAGTCATCAGCTTCAATTTGCTTCCAATCTTCTGGTGAGTAGTCAGCTTCCGTTTGTACCCGATAGGTGTCTTGAGTGGGAGGAGTCGCAGTTGGGTTTCCAGCTGTTACAAGAATCCGACGAGGCTTAAATAGACCCTTCTCTACGGAGTTAATCAATAGTCTACCTTGACCGTGAGGCTTGGTTCTCATGTATCGTATCATACGACTCGTCCATGGAAGATAACCACCTTTTTCTAACATTGGAGGACGGTTTTCAGCACCTGCTGCGTGGATGTCTTGTTGAGTCGTCATTGGTGAAGTTGTGTATGATAAAGTTGATGTTGGATCGGTTCAAAGAAATAGGAGTAGTGTTTGTTGTTGGTTAAGTCCTTTCCCGAGTTTTCTAAGTTGAAGTTAAGTTCTTTCCCGAGTTTTCTAATTTCCCTCCAAAAAATGAACTTGAAAAATTTCTCTACCAGACTTTGAAATACACCATAAAATGCAATTCTAAGGTTGTTTTTGGCCTAAAAATTTGAATTTTGGGCCAAAATTTTCACTGTTATACCAAAATTTGAATTTCCGCGTAAAAATTGAACGTTTAATAACCGTCGTCATCGTTAAATAGACAACCTCACCGTGCTAGAAGGTCAGTGCTGACTCTAATACTTACCCAAATATTTTTTATGATTTGGGGTCATTTAATAATATATGGAGTTCTTGACTTTTAATATGTACTTTAGGTTTCTTTTTTTTTCTTTTTTCCTCGCCGGGTCTGGTCGGTAGTTGATAGATCCGGATGATTTATTGAAGATGGTGTGCGAAAGTTGTTATAGTCTCAATCTAACCATATCTTACAACTACAATCAATGAGAGGCACAAGAGAGAAGTGTGGTGAATGATTTCTAGTGAGAGAAACTAGAGAGAGAAACACACATTTAATACATACACCTCCAACCTGAGAAATGAGGGGTTGGAGGCTTTTTATACTTTTACAAGGTGATGGGCTTGGGCTTTTCTTTGGGCTTTCTTTTTGCCTATTAGATTAACTCAAGCCCATTAACTATTCTTTTAACTAAAACAACTACACTTTTACAAAAATAATAAAACACAAATGACCATAACTTTTTATAAAAGCTAACAAAAGTATGGCTGAGGTATATGTATATCTTTTAATAAATGAGCTTTGATTGAGGCAAAAATTATATGAAAACAGAAATAGGTCAATTTGTAACCTTTTTTATTTATTTATTTATTTATTTATTTATTTTTTTGAAATGAAGATTAATTAATTATCACAACAACCAAATGTTTGGATATGTTAGTGGTAGGTGATTGTTAGAAGTCATAGTTTGAGTTTAAGGAGGTTATTTTTGTAATTCGATGGTTGGTTACTCCTTAAGGTTCAAACGTTTGGTTTTAAGGATGATGATGTTATGAATTTTCTTTTTTAGCTGCCGAAAATGTGGATGAATTGGTTATAAAATTAGTGATATCTTTATATTTACTGTGTAACTGATTGGCCAATTCATTTAATTAAAGGTTAGATCTTTTTGGTTTCTGGCGTTTGTTTGATAACAACCTTTATTTATTTATTTATTTATTATTATTTTTTTTTTTTGTATCAGATGTGTTGTCTGCCATGTCCCAGTTCAAACGTTTGTTGGATATGTTACAGTTTTGTTGCGACGCATTATTGCATATATGAACATAAAGCCTACGAAATCAGACATGTGTTGTAGGTACACTCCATCTAAAGCGTTGGTTTTTATCGGTTGAATAAAGCGTTGACACTTGCACAACTCTGGCAGCAAAAGCATAGCTTCTTGGTGAGTCTGTTTTATGGAGGTAACGATTTATTGATGATGTTGGTTCTATTTAAAACTCATGTATTTGCCGTTAGTGTTGCTCCTTTTTGAGACTCGGGTAAAGCTTAAATCTTTTGTAATTGGCGGTTTCATAACTCAAATTTTGTTGATGAGTGATTTATTATAGTTGCTTTATACACAATGCAGATGAGTCGAAAAAGGTGGTAGGCTGTCATGGATTAATGTCTCTTCTATTGCTGGATCAACTATGTTTGTTGCCGTGTCCCGGTTCAAATATTTCTTACATATCTTCCCGTTTTGTCCCAGTGCATTGTTGCAGATATGAGCACTGACCATATCAAATCAAACACATTCTGCAGGTGCGTTCTATCTAAAGCACTGGGGGTAACGATTTACTGATAACGTTGGTTGTATTTAAAACTCAGGTATTTTTTGTTAATGTTGCTCCTATCTGAAACTCATGTAGAGCTTAAATCTTTTGTAATTGGCGGTTTCATAACTCAATTTTTGTTCATGGGTGATTTATAATAGTTGCTTCATACACAATGCATATGCGTCGAAAAAAGTGGTATGCTGTCATGGGTTAATGTCGGCCCTATTGCTGACTCAGGTATGTTTCTCGCCGTGTCCCGGTTCAAATATTTTTTGTTAATGTTCGTCACTCTTAAGGTTGAAATTCTTTTTTTATCGAACGCCTTAGGATTTAGTTACATATTTAATATTTCGAGTATTCAATTGGGGTTTATTTTCTTGGTTTTTTTTTTTTTTTTTTTTTTTTTTTTTTTTTTTTTTTTTATGTTGGTTACACTAAATTGGTGTGGGTTAAGGTTTAAAATTGTAGGATTTTTGTTATGTTAAATTGTTGCTACGATTTGGTTTTGTTGGGCAGTATGGTGCAGTGAAAAATGGTGAGAGGTAATTAACGTTGAAGCGGAAAGAACCAGGGGGCTGATGCTACGACAGTGGTTGATGTCAAGGCGTTCCAGAAGGGTATTTGTTAATGTTAAATTTTAGATTTTCAAAAATTAACATTATTTTCGATTTTATGTTTGACTAATTGTGGGTGTTGCATATCGTAATAGAAATATGGTGGATAGGAGGCCCGATTGCAAGCAGCGCAGCAGAGGCAGGAACAAATATGGTGGATACGAGGGGGATGAGCCCGCCACATAGCTGTTTTCGTTTGTGTTTTACAGGTGGTTGACGAACCTGAAGATGAGTGACTGCTGCAATACCGTCCTGAGATATAACATTGATTTTCGCTTGAGGTGGACGCGTGTTTGCTATCCTCACATATCAGCCGACCAAAATCCGTACCAACGAAACCTACCACTACCTTCACAGGATTTTTTGAGGTATTGTTTTCAAATTTTCTTTTGTAGTTGGTTGAAAGTGTTTGTTAATTCAAGGTTTTTGGTACGTATGGTGTGTTTGTCACTATTGATATTATGTCTAATTAAATGAAACACTTTGCTTAATTAAGGTGTCGTTGTGTTTCTGTACTTATCAACTGCTTCTTTGGGAATTTTTGTTGTTAGATTTAGGGTCCTGAGAAAAGTTTACAATTTTTTTTACATTTTTAGGATATCTTAAAGGCTTTCTTTCTTCGGTTTAGGAGTTCGCGTTGTACACTACACACAACGTCGTTGGGACTAAAATACTCAAGGTGGGTAACAAAATACTCAAAAAAATATTAGCCCATTTTTGGCCTCCTTTTAGTCCACAAAAATAGTGTCGCCTGTTTTCTTTTCTTCTTTAGCCAGAGATAAACGATAGATTAGTGTTTAGAATCTACATCACCGTCTCTGCCTCTATCATTCTTATCAAAAAACTTTTGCTGGAAAAAAAACATATATGAGATGGAGGAATTGACAAGGAAAGTCAAAAATTGCGATGAAACACGAAATATATATATATATATATATATATATATATATATATATATATATATATATATATATATAGTGTAGTGTTCAATGCAGAACCAGTTTTTTGTATAGAACTTACAGAACCACTTTTAAGCAATATAAACCGTTAGATCCATTTAATCAATGGATGAGATGACTTGTGCCATTAGTGTAAATAAAGTAATTAAAAGGATTGTAAAGTTAAGCTTTTAAAGTGAGTTAGGGGCATTAAAGAGATTTCGAAATTATTATTTATAAAAAACTAGCCCATTTTTTTAGGGCTCAATCAGTTAATTCGATGTGTATCCCTTTCTCTCTCACATTTCTCCCTCTCAAAACCCTAATTAACCTTTATCACATCTAGCCACCACAAAATCTCCAGAAGAAAAAAAAACCACTGTATAGCATCACTAAAACCAACCCATCATCAAACACCTTATACAATCATTAAAACCAACCCATTATATCTTTGTTTTCTTTTTATTTCAGAAAAAAAAAGTGAAAACAAATGGGTCGATCAAAATTGTTGCCGCCGCTTGTCTCGCCTGGAAAGGCGGTTGCCGCCGCTTGTGTTGCCGGAAAAGTTGTTGCCGTCGCTGGTTTGGTGTTCAGATCATAGATGGGTCAATCCGAAAAAGTGCAAGTATCTTTTTTTAAGTCATTATAATGGATCATCCATTTGTTGAGTGGGTTTAATGGAAATACGGATCTTGATTCCACATGGTGATATACATGATTTTAATAATGGTGGGGCTGGTGATGGATATGGGTCGGAAGATTTTGTTGCTGGGTCGGGTTCTACCCATGAGAGGAAAAAAGGTTTGCTGTTGTATACATCGGTTTTTGTTTTTAAGTTTATTTTTGTGTTTTGTTTTGTTTTGTGAATGATGTTTTGTTGATATGAGGTAAATTTTTTTTTATCTCCCGTCGGTTAAAGCACATGCATTTGTTAAGTCACTGATTGTTTAGATCTGAACGAATCCGTAAATATACACATGACAAGTCCTAGAAAAATCCATACAAAATAAAATAAAAACATGATTGTGTAGTGTTCAATGCAGAACCAGTTTTTTGTACAGAACTTACAGAACCACTTTTAAGCAATATAAACCATTAGATCCATTTAATCAATGGATGAGATGACTTGTGCCATTAGTGTAAATAATGTAATTAAAAGGATTGTAAAGTTAAGCTTTTAAAGTGAGTTAGGGGCATTAAAGAGATTTCGAAATTATTATTTATAAAAAACTGTCCCATTTTTTTAGGGCTCAATCAGTTAATTCGATGTGTATCCCTTTCTCTCTCACATTTCTCCCTCTCAAAACCCTAATTAACCTTTATCACATCTAGCCACCACAAAATCTCCAGAAGAAAAAAAAAAACCACTGTATAGCATCACTAAAACCAACCCATCATCAAACACCTTATACAATCATTAAAACCAACCCATTATATCTTTGTTTTCTTTTTATTTCGGAAAAAAAAGTGAAAACAAATGGGTCGATCAAAATTGTTGCCGCCGCTTGTCTCGCCTGGAAAGGCGGTTGCCGCCGCTTGTGTTGCCGGAAAAGTTGTTGCCGCCGCTGGTTTGGTGTTCAGATCACAGATGGGTCAATCCTAAAATGTGCAAGTATCTTTTTTTAAGTCATTATAATGGATCATCCATTTGTTGAGTGGGTTTAATGGAAATACGGATCTTGATTCCACATGGTGATATACATGATTTTAATAATGGTGGGGCTGGTGATGGATATGGGTCGGAAGATTTTGTTGCTGGGTCGGGTTCTACCCGTGAGAGGAAAAAAGGTTTGCTGTTGTATACATCGGTTTTTGTTTTTAAGGTTATTTTTGTGTTTTGATTTGTTTTGTGAATGATGTTTTGTTGACGTGAGGTAAAAAATTTTTATCTCCCGTCGGTTAAAGCACATGCATTTGTTAAGTCACAGATTGTTTAGATCTGAACGAATCCGTAAATATACACATGACAAGTCCTAGAAAAATCCATACAAAATAAAATAAAAACATGATTGACAAAAACTTTATTACTGACATACAAGTGGAGTAAACTTCAATTAGTCACCCACCATATTTGATTACTTTATTCAACAAGCCTACCATGTCAGTAAAAAGAAATAATCAGCAGGCACAAAAACATTCAACATTATTCCAAATTAATTTCCATCTATGCATACGAATCTGTAAATATAAGGCGGTGAATATATATTTCAAGGTTAATATAAAATTAATGGAAGAGTGCATATGTGTTTTAAGGTGTGCATGTGTGTTTTGAGGTTGTATAAAATCAGTGAAAAGAGTGTGCATATGTGTTTTAAGGTTGATATGAAATCAAAAAAATATATGTGCATATGTGTTTGCTAGTGTTCATAATATAAATAATAATAATTGTTTGTAAATTTCAGGTATTGATAAAGATGGGACCAATACACATGTGTTTTTCGGCAAGTACATCATTTATGAAGAAAAGTTGATTATGATAAAGATCGCGTGCATCTATGTTTTAATAAATTTGATGAGAAAGAGAAGTGTGCACCTATGTTCTTGAAAGAGTGCACCTATGTTCTTGAAAGAGTGAACACATGTTGTTGAATGATTTGCACATCTATATTTAACAAGATTCATTTGTATTTAAATTCTGTTTCACTCGATATCAATTTTTGTGTATACTATTCATGCTTTTGTTTGTAACAAATTTATAGATTACATGTATTTGTTTATGTTGTTGATATAAATAATGCCTAAAAACATTATTAATACTTCTTGATATCTCTATGTTTTGATAATCACAAAATGTAAACTCATTAAACATAAACTTATTAAATAAACAAGTATTTAGTTGTAAATATTCATTTCTACAACTCAATCACTTAAGGTATGAATAAACAAATGCCTAATGCATTATATGATCAAAGGAACATTTTCTTAATCACTTGATTTTTTATAAAATGACACAAACATTTTATATCTTTTAGAAAATCATTTTTGGTATTTAATAAAAATGTTTAATCCATTATAAATTTATGAATTCAAATTTTCAACCAAAAATGGCAAAAATGTTCCAGAAAAACCTTCCCCACAAAAAGACAAATCTGAGCAACGTTCGGGTAGGGCGGCCCCCTTAATTTTACTAGGCGGTCCCCTTAAAATTAAGGGGACCGGCCACCTATTTAAGGGGACTGCCCCGCTCCTCTAGGTCCTCAGATTTGCCTATAAATACTGGTTCATCTCTGGACTTTTTCCTCACCTTTTGCACCCCAAACCTTCTGTTCTAAATCTCTTCTTATCTCTCCAAATCCTTTCTAAATCCTTTGATCATATATTCTTAAGCATTGGTTTCCAAGTGATCCAAGCATCCATCATCCAAGTGCAAAAGAAGAATACTTCTATCAAACAAGACTAGAAGTATTACAACTTAGTATCATCTTGTTACTTAAGTTGTTAGTTTAGTAAACTTTGTAAATCATTCATTCATTTGTACAAGTTGTGTATATTTGTTAGATAGGTGTGAGCATAGTTGGTTAGGCTAGATTAGTGTGTAAGTAGTGAAGTTGTGAAGAAGCTAAGGTGTGTAAGTAGTGAAGGCGTGAAGAAGTAGAAGAGTATATAAGTAGTGCTAGGTTGTGAAGAAGTTGTGAAGCCGTAGTGAAGTTGTGAAGAAGTTAAGGTGTGTAAGTAGTGAAGGTGTGAAGAAGTCGTGAAGAAGGTGTGAAGCCGTCGTGAAGAAGTTGGGAAGCCGGTGTGAAGAAGTTGTGAATAAGTTGTGAAGAAGTTGTGTAGAAGTTGTGAGATTGGTTCTAGCTACGATTAGAACTCAACATTTAGCTTTGTGTCGTTAAACCGGTGTAATCGAAAGTTGTGTAAGGTTTTCTCCGCCATAAGGGAGCTTGTTGACATAGTGAAGAAAACTCTCGAGTTAGGTGCTCGGGGAGTGGAGTAGGGCAAGGAAGGTGTCCTTGTAGCCGAACCACTATAAATCATTTGTCTCGCGGTTAGATCTTTCCATCTTTATCTTTCATTTCATTTCATTACTTTACTTGCATTGCTAATTTAGATTTACTTATATTTGTTCATATTGTTCAAGAGTTGAGTTCACATAAATTCGAATCTATGTTTTTAAAAGTAAACAAAGTTTTCATAATAAAATTAAAAAGACGTAAAACTATTCAACCCCCCTTCTAGTTTTCCACAATTGGTATCAAGAGCCACGTCAAACAAGATTTTTAAAATAAACTGTATTTTAAAACTTGAATCGATCTATGGAATCGGAAAAATATTTAGAAGGGCAATCTATGCAAAGACCACCGCTATTTGAAAGTAATGGTTTTCTTTATTGGAAAAATAGATTCGAAACTTATGTGAAATCAAAAGATCTTGATCTTTGGCATGTTATTACCTATGGTGATTTTCCCCCTATTCAAAATAATCCTTTAACTAAAAGAGATGAAATTGTACCTTTTGAAAAACAAAATGATGATTTGAAAAAGAAACTAGCTACAAATAATGAGGAAAAAATGGTTATTTATAATGTGTTACCACGTAAAGAATACGAAAGGATCTTTATGTGTGAAACCGCAAAAGAAATTTGGAACTCCTTACTAATAACTCACCAAGGTAATAGTCAAGTCAAAGATAATAAAATAGATCTTCTTGTTCAACAATATGAACAATTTACGATTCCGGAAGAGGAATCAATAGATAATGCTTTTGCTAGGTTTAACACTATCATCACAAGTTTAAAAGTACTTGATGAGAGTTTTTCTAGTAAGAATTTTGTTAGGAAATTTCTTAGGGCTCTTCATTCAAAATGGCGGGCTAAAGTTACGGCGATTGAAGAATCGAAGAACTTGTCAACTTTTCAACTTGACGAGTTGATCGGCAACTTGAAAGTCTACGAAGCAATAATAAAGAAAGACTCCGAGATGGTCAAAGGAAAAAGAGAGCAAAGCAAGTCAATTGCATTGAAAGCTAGGAAGGAATCTAGTGAAGAGGATAGCTCAACCTCCGAAAGTAATGACGAAGAATATGCAATGGCCGTAAGAGAGTTCAAGAAATTTCTAAAGAGACGAGGAAGATTCACAAGACAACCACGAGATGAAAGAAGATCGCTTCAAAGAAATAGGAATGTTAACTACGGGAAAAGAAAGTGCTTTAGATGTGGAAGCCCAAACCATCTCATTGGCGAATGTCCAAAGCCACCGGGTCATGATTACTAAAGCACCTTTGTTAGTGGAGCATGGAGTGATAGCGACAAAGACGAAGCGGACAAAGCAAACGACGAAAAATGTCTTATGGCAAAGACATCAAATGAGGTACTTTCCGAAACCAAATACTTTAGTAACAAAAATCAATCATTAGACGAAAAAGATCTAGATAATGAATATAATAGGTTATGCAAATTAGGTCAAAAAGTCATGGCTAAAAATAAATCACTAAAACATATTAATAATCGATTAGAAAATGAAGTACTCGAATTAAAAATTAAACTACAACATTTAGAAAAAGGAAAAGAAGTTTTTATAGAATGTAAAACATGTCTAGTGGTCAAAAATGAAAACGAAAAACTTAAAGATGAAATTTCCAAATTTGACAAGTTTAAAAATAGTAGTAACTCACTTAAGAAAATAATAAGTGTTCAAGGAACTTCGGGAGATAAAACCGGTCTAGGATTCAACTTAAATAATGTTTCAACTAGTGAAAATAAAAATGTAAAGTTTGAATGTCAATCTAGTAAACAAAAACCATTAGAGTAAAAAACTAAGTATATACTTATAAAAAATAGAAAAATACCTATTGCGAGTGATGAGGAAGTAAAAAGTTTTTATAAACCATCATTAAAAGCCAAAACTGAATTTTCTAAACCGAAATTAAGATCTAAAACTCCACCTCCAAATAGACCAAATAATCCTCATCCTCGGTCTAAAACCCCTCAACCTAGAAGAAATCAAGGTAGACAAAACTTTCCTAATAATAATAATCACCCAATTTGTAATTATTCACTTCAACAAAGTTTCAACCCATGGGGAATACTTTCACCATACATACAAATGCAAACCATGTTTGGTTCAAACAATTTTGGACAAATGGGACAATGGGGACCAAGTGGCTAAATCGTCACTCATTGAATAATTCGGAAACTCATCTATGATTGGCTTCTATAAGTCAATATATCACCTTGAAGTATTTGAAGAAAAGCTGGACATAAGGTACATTCTCTCTTTAAATTTCATGAGTAGTTACTTCATACATATAGTCTTATTAATCATTGCCTTAGGATATGCTTAGTTTGATAGGTTTCATTGCATTCACACTTTTAGTTATATCCGTTTTATGATTTAATAAACTAGAAACCCTTTAGTTAGCCCCCTAAGTATTAAATGAAGTATTCACTATCGAACTCATTTAGCCTTCTCAAATTTAAAATGGAAATCTTCTATGTCCACTATTAGAAAACTCATGGTGATGAAGTGAAATGAGTTAAGTGGATTAATCATTAACATAGAAGTAAGATTAGATTTCTCGCGTTAGAAAACTATGGATGAAACAAGCTCTCCTAGACTATGGTATGAAGTTAGATAAGTGTGCGACAACAAAGGAACTATAGATGTTAGGTTATACCCCATTCAACACTCTCGCATCAAACATATAGAATTTCGTCATCGCTTCCTTATGACCATAGGATATGTAGAAACGGGTAGCATGTGACAATAGCCTTAACCAATTCCCTTGAGCATGAGATCTTTAACAACCATTTTTTAAAATCTAGGATTAATGGTTTTTGTTGTCAAAAATTTAGTATCTTTAAAAATATACAGAAACTTCACATTTTGGAAAAATGATTTTTTAGATGACTATTTCACTTTTCTATTAACACGTTTTACTATGTCATTTTTCTTCTTAATCTATGTCCATAATTCTGTTTCGATCAAAGTCAAAGATTGGGAATTCTTTTTCTTACCCATTCTTCATAAACACATTTTGAAATAAAACCCAGTCTATTTTATTCTAATAACTTTAACATCTACATAAAAAAAAAAAAAAAAAAAAAAAAAAAAAAAAAAAAAAAAACCCCACTATCAAACATTGTTGAATAATGCTAAAAACATTTTTTTTTAATCATGCATGGTGAT
>CP139504.1:152370784-152701766 GCA_021014915.2 Artemisia tridentata subsp. tridentata | reverse complement strand
CTTGATGCTTCAGCGGTTTGACTGTTTGACCAGTCAACAGCAGGTTGACCACTCCTGGCAGTTTAATCTTCAGCGGCTTAGGTCAGTAGTGGTTTATGTGACTAGCGGCTTGGTGATCCAGCGGTTTGCCTATTAAAGATTTTTTTTAATTAACAAATCTAAACTACATGCTGCCAAAATTTCAGGAGGTGTAGCGGTTTGGCTAAGTAGCTTTGACCATACCCGTTGACCGCTAACCAAATACACTCACTGTGACCTCAGCCTTAAAAACATACAGAATGAAGATGAAGAAGAGACCACAACCAATAAAAAATAAATAATAAATAAATAAATAAATAATAAATCCAACATCAAGATATCCTCAACTTCACTCCTCCAACAATCATCTTACTTAAACATGACTCGAATACATATTTTATGACCTCTGCTTCTCTTTTCGTGTGTTACATAAGTAAATACGACTTCGAAAGCCCTCATACACACGAAAGAAACTCATCATCAGTCAGACTCAAACAAAAGGAACAATTAATTGATCTCAGCTCACTTCCTTCGTATTATTCAAAGATAAATCATGACATCGAAGGTCAATCACACGAAAGAAAAAGTGTCATCATCGATCCATTTTTTTAAGCCGAACTTCAAGTAATATCCGAAATTAAAGAAAGATTAATAACAACTATGTTATTATCTATCTTTGTTTCAATCTAAAAACAAGATCTTTATAGATCTATTCGACAAGAAAACAAACCCGTCATAGATCTTATCAACAAACTAAATAAAAACCTTACCCGAGACCCAAAGAAGGATCTTGAAGCCACCGTTATTTTTGTTTGATGATCGGCTAACTTCAACTGATAGTAGACAGATTTGGTGTTGGGTTGTCGTAGCTTGAAATGCTATAAACAAAGGTTTTTGCTTTGAAGGCTTATGTTGTGATGAAGATTTGGGTTTGACTTAGCTTTGGGTTGTACTATCAATTGATAGTTGACAGATTTTTGTTTTGATGAGATGATTTGATCTTGACTGTGTTTGAGGAGAGAAGGTGAGAGTATTTTTCTTGATGTGGGAGGCGGTTGAAATGTGTATTAAGTTATCTAATGATGCTTTTAGGGTAAGATTGACTTAACATCCGAAGAATTAGAGTAAAGAGCGGATTGGGTCGGGGTTTTTTTTTTGGTCGGATCTATCTAGTGTTGGTGGGCTTGTGGTTTTCTACTTCGATTGAGCTATATGGCTTATGGACTGGATTTTTGTTGGATAATTTGGATGGGATGCAATGTTACAGATGATTAAATGGTCTACCAATGTGTTATCTAAAATTTGTTAATACTAAGTTTTGATAATTAGTGGTATAATGTGAGGTATTTAGGTTTACAAAATTTCGCGGGGATACACACGTCACGGCTTGTATTTGGGTATATGAATGTCAACGTGATTACAGAGTTGTGGATTGGGCAGCATTGTCCTATTGGTGCCTACGATTTGAGTGAGCCAGCAAGTTGATCTTTGTGATTTGAGTTACAATTGACTAATTACAATTTGATTAATTGCGAATTGACAAGCTGCTATTTGACTTGTTGCGACTCGACTGATTGCGATGCTACCAGTTACGATTTTTCGTTGCGAGTAAACACTTGCGATTCTACTAATTGTGATTTGGTTGATTGCAATCTGACCTGTTGCAAACTGACAATCTGTGACTTGACTTGTTGCGATTTAATCAAGGTGTGACTTGACTTCTGTGACTTGAATTTCGAAGTTCAGTATTGCACTTCACTCTTAGTTTTTCTTGTTGATTTCACGATTTCTCTTGTTGATTTTAGAAAATCCCGCGAAAGATTCGATTTCTCGGTTTAAATCTCAAGAGTAGTAAAATCCCGTTAAATCAATTTTGGACAAGTAGGCGGGACATGGATTTTGACATTATAAATCTTACGGGGTTTGGCTATTTTTTTCTGGGATAAGTTTGTGCTTCAAGATCGGCAGGAATTGGGAAATCATGGTGATTTGATTGGTTTGTTAACTCACGGGTTGGTGTACTTAGTGTCACAAACATCTCGGGGTGGATGGATGCACGATGTTTGATGACCCTTGCTCGAGCGTATTTAAGGTGATTAGACTTGGATGTTCAAGAAGTGGATATATATAATAAAGGATGGAAGGTAGGGTATATATCACTACCTATATTTAAAGGAGTTACGCTGTTGTGCTCAATATAGGTCCTAAATCACAAATTTAGTGCAAGTATAAGTCGCAAACTTGTCCTTTATCAAGCTTCATCAAGTGATTGTTCTCTCTCAAGCTTCTAATGGGATTGTAGTTCAAAATCTTCTCAAGAGGTGCTCAGACTTAAAGACGAGGTGGATTGTTTAGAGACGTGTCTTAACCTTTTATTCACTCTTAAGATAAACACATTTCATCAAGCGGCTTTGGCATATTACGAACTTCAGTGACTTTGTTAATCTACTAAGCCGTTGATGAGGAGACAAGCAAGGGGTTACTACAAGAGTGTCTTAATCTCCATCATCGTTGCAGTAATTTTATTTGTTTCTTTCCATGTTTTGTGCCTGAAAAATTCACAACCATCACGAACTTTCAATTTTTGGCAAAAAGGTGATTTCATGCCCTTTTTGAGGGGGAGAATTAGCGCGAGTTTCCTAGCGGTTCCGTCTCCAGCGATGTGAATTTTAGCGGTTCCGGTTACAGCGGGTCAGATCGTATTGGTTCAGTCACCAGCGGTTTATATACTAGCAGTTCTGGTTTCAGCGGGTCAGATCGTAGCGATTCAGGATTCAGGGGTTCAGTCTCCAGAGGTTTGAATATTAGCGGTTCCAGCTTCAGTGGTTTAGCTTTCAGCGGTTTGGGGCTTAGCGACTTGCTTAAGATTTCAGCAGTCTGATACTTACTGTTGTGCAGTTTGTTCTTGAATTTATTTCTTGGTTAAATCTCTAAGAACTGTAAAATCCTGTACACAGTACGACATCTATTCCATGTACTGCATCTGATATCATCCAAGCAGCTGGGTCAGACAGCTATGTTTGATTGGACTGACTATGAGTCTTGGGCACTGCTAATAATTAGCGCTTGTTTCTTCTCTCTTTGACTATTCAACCGCACAAATTGATTACGAAGTTAATTTGATATTCCTTGCTTGAGGGTGAAGTTGGATTTCACGAAAGAGTCTACCTGTTTTATCTTGAAATCGGGGATGGTTGGATGCATGATTTCAATGATAACTTGCTCGTGCTTAAGACGTAAGTTGAAGACTTGGGTTATCTAGTTTCCAGAAGTCGGGGTGGATGGTTGAAGACCTGGTTAACTATCACTTAAAGGAGATACATTGTAGTACTCAGTGTCACACGTAGAAGACGTTGTGGATAATCGCAAGAGGTGATGAAAGTCTCATACTTTGTCAGGATAACATTACGTACTTAGAGACTTAACACCGTTCTTCCAACAACAATGCAAGCTTGGGTAACAAATTTGAGTAATTCTACTTCATTCGCAGTATTGGTATATTGGGTTTCCTTCATCAAGTGGTCACAATTAGTTGTTTGTGTTCGAGGTTGGTTAGTTGGACGAAGGTTTTAAAAGTTGTGATGTACTCGGTAATTCTTACGGGATATTCTTAACCCAAACTGATGATCACCAAAACCAAATCAGTCATGCCACATTCAACCTGTTACTGTCTCACGGTTTCTTCTTGGTTTTGTAAAATCCCGCGAAAGAACTTATTTCTCGGTTTAAATCATAGATTTGTAAAATCCCGTGATGATGGGCTATGCGCTCTTGACCATGATCGGGTTAAAACCATTATCAAAGATCTGCTAAAACATCACAAATGGCTGGATTGGGGAATTTAATCAACAAGATGTGACTACGGCGTTAGTTCAGTATTATTTATTTGAGGCTGAAGTGAAATTTCATGGGTGTGTGTACTTAGTATCTGAAGATATCGGGGAGGTTGGATGAAGATTCTTCGAGATCCTTGTTCGAGCTTTCAATACAATGACGAGGACTTGGATATCTAGTTATTTTTTCTTTCTCCCTATTACAAAATAACTATCACTTTAAGGAGTCACGTTGTAGTGCTCAGTGTCACACGAAGTTGTGGATATCCAAGAGGTGATGTACGTCTTATACTTGATGGTTGGTTGGTTGAAGAGTATAGAGTACTTAGGGATTCGATGTTGCACGAAGTCTCTGCACCGCTCTTTGTCTCGCATTAGTACAAGTTTAAGTTACAAGTTCGGGTTATGTTACTTCAGTCTCAAGTTCATCATATTGGGTTTTACTCCATCAGTGGTCACGACATCAAGCCGATAGAATGATAATGGGGTTGGTAACGAGTTGGATGAGAGAAGAAGTAAAGAGAGAGATATGACGTCTGTACAAGTCAGTGCAGGCCTCGCTCTTCAACATAATGACGTCTGTACATGTCAGTGCAGGCCTCGCTCTTCAACATTATGACGTCTGTACACATCAGTGCAGCCCTCGGTCTTCATCATTATGACGTCTGAATACCTCAGTTCAGGCCTCGTTCCTCAAAGAAAAGAAAGGTGTACGCTTCAGTGCGCTTTATCTTTGGAAGAAGAGAAATCTTCTTATTTATGGCCATTCTCATCAACAAGATTCATGCTCTTTCAGTGCTTATTCAATCTTCAAGTGGATCGGTGCATATAGGAGTATATTCTTATTCACTTGTTCTACCAAAAATTGCAGTTGGCAGGCATATGCAATTTTTGAGGGGGGGGGGGGAAAGGGTGAATAAACAACATGTCAGTCTTCAAGAATCGTCAAGCGGATCTACTTACCGTTGATGGTATTAATATTCACTAGTTCAATCATCAAAAATTGCAGTTGGCAGGCATATGCAATTTTTGAGGGGGGGAAAGGGTGAATATTATTCTACATGTTGATTGATGATTGAGAAATGGTCATACGACTCCTGAATACGTCAGTTCAGGAGTCGTGCAAACCATGTTCCTCCAACATTATTCTTCCTTCGTCTATTAAGGTGTTGAAGAACATGGTCAGGGAATGCTAATCGACATCGTCTCACGGGCTGATTCAATCAGTAACAAAGGGTTTCTAGTCAATGCTTCATGTATACGTCATCAGGCTACATGTACACATAATGATGATGATTCCGATTAATCGTAATCATCATGGGGGAGAGAAATGTGTACACCAAGGACGCACAAAAGGTTCACGTGATCGAGCTTAATCGTGTATCCCGGTGTTGAAAAGCCGCAGAGATGATCAGTGGTTCAACTTGTCACCTTGGTATTAACGTTTCAATGTTACGTCATGGTATGATTAATCGTAACCATCAGGGGAGAGAGAATGTGTACATCAAGGACGCACAACAGGTTCACGTGATCAGGGCTTAATATCCAAATATTGATACATTCTATAGATGATCAGTGGTTCAACTTGTTACTTTGGTGTTATACTAAAGACTGAAGAAGGTCGAGTCGTCAGTCTATTCTTCATTCTCGGTTGGGTGTTATCATCTCATGTGTATACTACGGGTTGATGGGTTATATGTAAGGTTACTGGAAAGCATTTGGTGAGATGAAGGCGGTTGGTATTCTGTTCCTCCATATTGGGCAATCTTGAAGAAGGTCGAGTCTACAGTCTTCTCTACATTCTCCGCTATGTGTTAGAAGACTAAAGACGGCGTGCATTCGGTTATCAAAAGACTTCTTCATATTATGGGAGTTCATCCAAATTCTTTCCTCTATTATGGGTGTTCATCAGAAAGGTTGTCAGATTGGGGGAGAGCACTAATTAGGGGAGAGTGAAAAGCCTGAATTAATCCCTAAGTTAAAAGTGCTCACGTTACTCTTCAGCAAGTTAAATGATGGAAGCGGAAAAGACTCAGGATGCTGAGGAGTAATGGTTTTCGGTTCGTATCCTTGTATATATTTTTCTTCATTCACTCTTGTATATATCTCAATCCGTTTTGTAAATAGATATATATAGAAATCTTGCTAATTGTAAATAGTGATACGTAAAATCAGAAAAACCATAAAAATTAAAAAATTTGAAAAGACCAAAAATAGTTTCACCTAGGCATGTCTTCTGTTTATCGATAACATTTACGGACTTAGAAATGTCATTCAATAATGGCACGGGTCTTTAAATGAAGCTCGAGCAGAAGTTAAAATGGATGGTTAAAACATGTCTAAATGGCTTGCTATTACTTTAGATAGCAACCCGCGCTTCAAACTGAGGAAAGCACGTCGCCAAAAAGACGGCTGTTCCTCCAACTGGGTGATGTTCACCTGGGCATGGATTACTTTATATCCATGTTTCTTCGATCTGATGTACGTTTCAGTGCATCATTTCTTGAAAAAGAAGAGAAATCTTCTTTGTATGCAAATAGTTTTCATTCTAAGATTCTTCTGAAAATTATTTGTGAGACACTTGGTGATTATGTGTTGCTTGAAATTCTTTTAGATTTGGATTGTGCATAAAATTTGTCACTCAATCAACGACTACAAATATTTAACTAGAATACGGGTCATTGATTGAGGGGGAGAGTGAATTCAAATTTTATATCATCAAACGGATTTATTGGTTAAATCATACTTGTTAGAAATGGTTTTGTAGTTAATGGGGAATTAGTTGAAGAGGATCTTGCTAAAACTTTATATCAAATGGCCAAACGTGTTAGTTGCTAGAAAGTTTAGGACATTATGTGCAATTTGCTTATAGTTTCCTAGCTTTATGTATCTAGAAGGTTCATTTGTGTTACTTTGGTATCCTCGTTTAATCCCCTAAATTCTTTAAGACTCAAAACCTAAAAGAAGTTAGAAAACCAGTTGTGTTTGATGTTTTTGAATACTCCAACGACATTTGTATGATCTGAATGAATGAGTTTCAAATGTTGTCTGACTTCTGTTAGTCGATTGCTGCTTAATTGTTGTTGAAATAGTGCATATGTTCTCAGGATATCCTTAGGTATATATCTATCGTGTTAGAATCTTGGTCCTAAGATTCTGAATTGAATGATGAAATCTGTGTGAATTGCCATGTGCATGATTGCTATTTGCTCTTCATGCTAGATAGTAGTTTGACGTATTTCCTGACTGTGGTTTGATTATAAGATGAACTTGGTATATAATGTGGCAAGCTGCTGAAGGGTAGCTATTAAGGAATAGTGTATCTATATGTATATATATCTGTGTTGATATTCTTATGCAGATTCCATTGCCAAAATGAATGTGCCAGTTCCCATTCTAACCATTTGATCAGACGATCAAACTCTATTGATTGGCTCGAAATTCACCTCAACAACAACGTCGGCAACAACAACAACAACAACAACACTTTCACCACTGCCACCACCATTCATCTATTTTGGTCTCGCCAAGTGGGGATCAACGACATTTGCGAAAGATTTGTTGGTGGATGGATAATTGATGTTGACTACTAACTCAGAAAAGCGGGTGATTACATCATCTGCGCAAAAAGGTCAATATCATTTGTGTCATAATTGTCGAAGTGTGCATAATAAGCTTTATGTATCTAGAAGGTTCATTTGTGTTACTTTGGTATCCTCGTTTAATCCCCTAAATTCTTTAAGACTCAAAACCTAAAAGAAGTTAGAAAACCAGTTGTGTTTGATGTTTTTGAATACTCCAACGACATTTGTATGATCTGAATGAATGAGTTTCAAATGTTGTCTGACTTCTGTTAGTCGATTGCTGCTTAATTGTTGTTGAAATAGTGCATATGTTCTCAGGATATCCTTAGGTATATATCTATCGTGTTAGAATCTTGGTCCTAAGATTCTGAATTGAATGATGAAATCTGTGTGAATTGCCATGTGCATGATTGCTATTTGCTCTTCATGCTAGATAGTAGTTTGACGTATTTCCTGACTGTGGTTTGATTATAAGATGAACTTGGTATATAATGTGGCAAGCTGCTGAAGGGTAGCTATTAAGGAATAGTGTATCTGTATGTATGTATATCTGTGTTGATATTCTTATGCAGATTCCATTGCCAAAATGAATGTGCCAGTTCCCATTCTAACCATTTGATCAGACGATCAAACTCTATTGATTGGCTCGAAATTCACCTCAACAACAACGTCGGCAACAACAACAACAACAACAACACTTTCACCACTGCCACCACCATTCATCTATTTTGGTCTCGCCAAGTGGGGATCAACGACATTTGCGAAAGATTTGTTGGTGGATGGATAATTGATGTTGACTACTAACTCAGAAAAGCGGGTGATTACATCATCTGCGCAAAAAGGTCAATATAATTTGTGTCATAATTGTCGAAGTGTGCATAATAAGCAGTGAATCTCCCTCTTAGTTTAAGGGGGAGCATAGTATGTTCCATTATCAGAAAATATTAAATCGGACACATTTTCTCCCACATTTTTCTAACTTATTTAAATCAATTGGGATCACAAATCTCAAATGGTTTGAAATTTTTGATCGGGGGAGAGAATGTGATTTAAATATGAAACCTGATGAAAATGAGATGTTTTGGACTTAAATGGTAGGCTCTCCCATATGTGCTAAACTCTTTCGTATATTGATACACATATTGAGGGGGAGCTAATGGACAAAAAGGATTTGGCATCGCATGAGATCGTGACTCAGACTTCACCAATGAATTGACGAAACACAAACTGTCATTTATCGAAAGGACATATCCTGGCCGGGTAATAATTTCAAGCTGGTCTAACCAGTGATGTAAGCGTGTCTCGAAAAGGATGTGTCTGAGTAGAGTGTACCGTTTCGAGAAACTTTCTGTGAACTTGACCAGGACGGGTAATAATTTCAAGCTGGTCTAACCAGTGATGTAAGCGTGTCTCGAATCGGTCATGTTCACTGAAAGTTGATCAATTCAAAAAAGTGCGAGCTCTACCTAACATGTGCAAATTTATAAAACAATCATTTGAGCACATGTTGAGGGGGAGCATTTGAAAAATATAAAACTCTCAAGTGTTTACAAAAATGTGTTTCAGAATCGTGAGCACTTTGAGAGATTTTTCAAAGATTTGTTTTGGCAATCGTGGATGAATACCAAAGACCGACCATTTTAATTAATGCACGGAGTTATAAGGATGGTTAGGTTAGGCTCAAGTTCCCACGATCTCGCCAGAGCCGGAGGGATCTACCCAGGTACAATCCACTAGTTAGTGTAGAAGTCCTTAGGTATGAATAAAAAGGAGAATAGTGGATAAGGGAAAAGTGCCGACTGAGATGGAGCTAGTACTGGAACAAACCCAACAAGGTACTGGTAATGAAGTCTCGGTAAGCGCTGAAGGGGTTGAAGAATGAAAAAGAAATGTAAAGATAAAGGGTGAAAAGAAAGAAGCCCTCCTTACACTTTTAGGCAGAAACCGGGTCAATTCATATGCTGTCAGAATCACTTAGTTGATTGCTGACATTGAAGAAAAAGTATCATGGACCCAGTGATACGCTGCACAACCCTTCCAAGCCACTCAAGGTCCCTCAAAGGATTCTTGTTTCAATTGTCATGGAGTTCAATACATTTCTATCGTCTCTCTCACTCCGAGTTAGATGATATTGAAAAGGTGGCAGTTCTCTCCAGCCTCCGCTCACTAAATCAAAACGCACTATCGAGTCTAGAGCCACGAGATTCATAATAAGATCTCATAGGAACACGAATTATTTCTACACTGGTTGTTCAACATTAAGGACACCAGTTGTAAACTTATGAGTCCTACGCAGATCTTAGCAATCTGCCAGAACATTTATGAGAGAATTTACAAATGCAATTCTCAGTGATTGAATGGAAATTCCTGCCAGGGTCAACATCAAACAGCCCTGAAAGCAGGTCACTTCGGTAATTCCCTGTGGATTACGCTTAGTGATCGCGGCGGTTTCAAACGGTCTACAGTCGTGGAGTGATCTCCAGCGACTCACCTAATCGTTGATATACTACGGTACGATCTTAAAAAGCCCTCTGTGGGTTTTCGATTAGGAACGGTCTTGGTAAGGATTAGAGAGAGTTTTCACACTATGCTGTTAACAATCTCGAAGTCCGAACCTGTAAGTACCGGACGTTTTATTGCTAACTGTCGTATGCAGGAACATCTGGCGATTGAAGCTGATTGCTGTTGCAGCTGTTTGCGGTTGTAGCTGTTGGATGCTGTAGCTGATTGCAGTTGTAGCTGGTCGCAGTAAAGATGCCAATCCTCTACCACATGTTCACACTACATCATCATTGTAACTCAACAAAGTCATGATCAACCTAAAAGACCTTTAACACGGCTTCTGCAAACTCTGATGCTAAAGATCATGACACCAAATAGTGTGAGCATGTCGGCTCAAAGAATATCACATCACAAGGAGACATACTACTGAATGATGGCTAGAAGATACATGCTGGATGATATTTTCAAAGAACACTTAAAATCATCCATGACAACGGAAAAGTCATCGAAAGTCCACTGCTGAATGCACAAAGTTTCATGAAATTGAAGAATCAAAGACTACGAGCTATGAAGACAAGTTCTGAAGACAAAATGCTAGAATTCAAGTTATTATTTCCGGGGTGACCTCCCTTAGGGGGAGATTGTTGGAAATATAAATATTCAGATGAAGGTTCGGTCACCCCGAGCATCTATTTAGTATTCACATAGCTCGTAGGCTTATTTATATTAGTTTAGTACTGTTAGTATTATTAGTATTATTAGTGTAGTTAAATATATTTGTGGAGTGGGTCGGGGCTTTCCCCACTGTCAGCTCACTCCACAGCCCACTAGGGGCACAATATTAGGTACTATATATATAACCCTTCCCACACAAGGGAAGGGTGGAACTCTCATTCACATTAATCTAATTTTTCTATTTTTGAGTTTCTCCCACCTCTCTCTAGTTCTTCATCTCACTAACTCCCACCATGGGTTTCTTGATCTTTCAAGATCCAAGACCACCCGAATAGATCCACAAAATCAAGATGTTTATATTCTACACGATGAATGTGAAGTTTGAAAAAATTTCACAAATGGCTTCTGAGAGACTCGCTCTAGAACCTGCGCTTAACCCAATGACTTCCGGACATATCAGTTCAGGACTCGCACCTCAAGGAGCTCAATCAATTCATAATGAACAACCCACAAATCAGGAACTGGATAATTTCTTCGAGTTTATGTATGATGAATACTATGGTGGCGCTTCGATAAATGCATCTAACCAACGTTCCGCTGCACCCACTCAAAATCAACAACCACCACCACCACCACAAAATCCAGATGCATCCACAACATTCGAAGCTGGCGCACCAACTCCTTCCACATCATCAACATCTACTCCACTAACTCCAGTAATTGAAATTGTTCTACCAAGAATTGATGAGCAAGAACAAAATAATGTTGTGTTAGACGAAGAAGTCTTTGAAAACCCGTTTGGAACGGAATCTGCTGAATCATCTTCCAGATTACATGAACCGTCTAACACGGATTCGTTCAGTCCAAGGTACCCTTCAACATTACAGTGGACAAAAGACCATCTGATAGAACAGGTTATTGGTGAACCCTCAAGGCCAATTCAGAAGAGAAAACAATTAAACACCGATTGCGACATGTGCATCTATGTCTGCTCAGTCAGTCTCATAGAACCTAAGAACATTCGGGAAGCAATGGCAGATAATGCCTGGATTGAAGCGATGCAGGAAGAACTTCTTCAATTTCAAATCCATGACACCTGGGATTTAGTTCCAAGACCAATTGACAAACTTGTCATTGATCTTAAATGGTTATGGAAAAACAAAAAGGATGAAGAAATGACTGTAATTCGCAACAAAGCTCGTCTGGTGGCAAAGGGATACAGACAGGAAGAAGGGATAGATTTTGAAGAGTCATTCGCACCAGTTGCAAGGATTGAAGCAGTCAGGATTTTCTTAGCTTATGCGGCTCACAAGAACATCACGGTTTATCAGATGGACATCAAGACGGCTTTCTTGAATGGTACTCTGAAAGAAGAAGTGTACGTGAGTCAGCCAGACGGATTCGTTGACAAAGATCATCCGGAATACGTATACAAGCTAAAGAAAGCAATCTATGGTTTGAAACACGCCCCACGGGTGTGGTATGACGAGTTATCATCTTTTCTACTTCATAATAATCTCACCAAAGGAACAATTGATCTGACCTTGTTTACAAGAAAATTTAAAAATGACATTTTGATTGTTCATATCTACGTGGATGACATAATATTTGGGTCCACTAATCAACAACATTCAAAACATTTTGAAAATCTCATGAAAAGAAAATTTGAAATGTCCATGATGGGTGAATTAAAATTCTTTTTAGGCTTACAAATTCATCAATCCCCACGTGGTATTTTTCTTAATCAGGCTAAATATGTTAGCTTTTATATTTTTAGAAAGTGATGGTCATTTGTATGTGTTTTAAATTATGTGTCGTGTAGGTATAAGGCAAATATTGTAAGGCTTGTGTTGGACTTTGATTAGTAAAGTTCAAGAAATATAATAAAAGCCCAAGTCCAACACAAGCCCACCCAAGGCCTTTTTGGGCAACAAAGGCCACTCCACCTCCTATAAATACCACACTCTCACACTCATTTTGTGTTCCTCATTAAGTATTGTAAAGGTGTGAGAGTGTGTGTGTGTGTTTTGCTTGTGTATTGCTCTCTTAAGGTTATAATAAGCATTCGACATATGGATTAACTCACACGCCTCCTTCTTATTCATCTTTACAATTCTTCTTTACCATTAAGAGTGTCACGTTATTATTGTTTGAGTAGTAGTTTAATATAGCTTACTTATTAGTTAAGGTTGGTTCGATTAGTGTTAACAAGTGGTATCATTCGCCTCACAATGATCTAGGATTTAGTTGTGTTTGTTTTCATATTTAACGTGGGTTTATATTGAAAAAGCTACTAGTTTTTTGAGTATTTACGCACGTCTTACATAAAAGCTTCAAACTTTCGTGGTATTTTGTGAGTTTTACGCATAAAAAGTACAAGCTTTTGTGGTTTTTGCGCGTTTTGGATTCAAATTTTGTAGCTTTTTTGGTCTTATGAGAGGTTTAAAGGATATAGTTGGTGAATCTGTTGGTTTAACGTGGTTTGTGAAGTGTTGCGCGTGAAAAAGTTCATCATCAAAGTTCCTCGGTTCGAATCTGCTCACTTCGCATTGATTTTTATCATTTCTTGTACAAGAAATCTGATAAAAAGGGCCCCACATCGTCATTGGATAATCCACTTTCTTGTATAAGAAAGTTGATTCAAATAGCGACAAGTTAGGGTTTGTCGGATTTCAAATTGCGATAAGTAAGGGTTTATCGCATTTGGATCTTGGCCTTTTATCGTAAATCAACGAGCTGAACTTATCGCAAATACTACTGAGCTTTTTATCGCAATTCACACAAAAGGTTTTATCGCAATTGAAGTTCAACAAGTTTATCGCAAATCACTTCTCGGTCAAATTATCGCAAATCAGATCTCGGACAACAAAGGGTTATCGCAATTACTTCTCGGACAGACTGAAACTTTCAGAACTTGGCAGATTCAGCCCCTCGCATATGCTGTTGCTTTTGTGTTCTTCCGGATTTGACAGATTTGACCCTTGCACTTTACATAAAAATTGTTCAAGTTCAATAACTTTTATAAATTTGCTTCGATCGTGATTTCTTCATCATCAAAAGCTTACTCGGTATTTTTGCGCTTGTATAAGTGTAGAAAATACTTCGACAATCGGATATCTACTCTCTTGTATAAGAGTGTTAGATCGTTTTATATAAATTATCAATTTATATAAATTAGATATTTCTATCTAAATTGACATTTCACCATAATTTATATAAATTTTGGTCAAATTGAAATTTCTATAGAAATTCAAATTTATCTAGATTATAATTTACATAACTATTGTCGAAATTGTAAACTTTTGATTGTGTCTAAATTATAGTCTAGTCAAATTTAGTAATTTTATTTAACTTGCTTTGTTTATCTAAATTGTAACTTCAACAATCCAAGGCTTCACAATTACATCTAAGTTTAACCTTCAACAATCACAACACCTATTTCTTTGCAACGATCCTGAATCAATCAACCTTATCATACAACATCATCAACAATGGCTACTCAACAAGATATTCATGCAGCCGGTGCAGAAAACCGTCCTCCGATGCTAGAAAAAGGTAGTTATCTTCCATAGACAAGCCGTATGCTTCGATATTTGAAAACTAAACCTCATGGACAAGGCAAACTTTTGATTAACTCCATCAAAAATGTCCATTCAAGCCTCGTCAGATTCAAGAAGCTGGTGATCCAAATCAAACACCTCCCATTCCACCCTCCTTTCGTGATCAGAAAGAAGAAGAATACATGGAAGAGGATTGGAAACAGATTGAAGCAGATGACTTAGCCATGCACCTAATCCAACTTGGTTTACCACAAGAAATCTTTTGTGCTGTTGACAGCTGTGAAACTGCTTATGATATGTGGGAACGAGTTAGAAGGCTTTGTCATGGTACAGAAATTGGTCAACAAGACATTGAAAACAAGCTTCTAACTGAATGGGAGAAATTCACATCCACTCCAGCTGAACCAATTGAATCCTACTACACAAGGTTTTGCACTATCATGAATGAGCTCATCAGGAACAAATTGGCTCCAAGGCAAATTGTTCAAAACATCAAGTTCATCAACAACCTACCAGAGGAATGGGGATGATATGTCACAATCGTTAACCAAACAAAGAATCTTCATGAGGTGAACTATGCTCAACTGTATGACTTTTTGAAACAAAACCAGAAAGAGGCTGATGAAGTAAGGAAAGAAAAGCTAGCTAAACAACATGATCCTTTAGCATTGATTGCTCAAGCACCAACACCTTCAACAGTGAACACACAACCATCATCATCAACTCCCACTCAACACTACATGCAACAACAATACACTCCACAAACTGCTGTCATTCCACAACAACCATTCTACCCACAAGAACAACAAGTCATTCCACAACAACAATACCCACAATTCCAAGAACCTGAAGTCACTGACCAAGATGAAGTTATGGCAGCTATGTCACATGCATTTGCTCTAATGACAAAAGCATACCAAGGACGCTATTCCACTCCAACAAACAACAACCAAAGGATTTCATCGAACACTCGCAACAGACAAATTGCACAGCCGAGGTTCAACATGGGTAATCAAGGACAAACGGTTGGAGTTTATGGGAATCAGCAAGGATATGCTACAGGGTTTCAGATGGGTAATCAAGGGCAGTATGCAGGCAATCAGATGGGTCAGTATATGGGTAATCAGAATCAGTAGGGTCAAGTTGCTGGAAATCGAAGGGGTCAGAATATGGGAAATCAGTTTGGGAATGTTGCTGCTCCAGTTGCTGGGAATGCTGGGAATATGAATCAGGGAAATGTGATTAAGTGTTTTAACTGTCAAGGAACTGGTCATATGGCAAGAAACTGTCCCTTCAAGCCAAAGAAGAAAGATCTTGAGTTTCTTCAAAAAGCAGTGCTCTTGGCTCAGAAGGAAAAGGCAGGGTTTCAGTTGAATGCAGAGGAGAATGATTACATGGCATTGATGGATGATATGGAAGACTTGGAAGATATCGATGCCAACTGCATTTTCATGGCCAATCTTCAGGAGGTTAAATATGATACGGACTCTGAAGCACCTCCTGTTTATGATATCAATGGAATCTCTGAGGTACCACCATATGCTACATGTCACAATAATGAAATGTTTGAAATGTCACCTCAGAATGAACAGCATCCTGCGACTCCTACACCAACTTACGATACATATATGGACTCCCCAAGTTGTAGCAATACTAATTTGGCTACTCCAGATATGGATCCTAATGAAGGCTTCGAGTCACAGCATACTGAGACTGAAGAGGAAACACGTGCGTTATTTGAATCATTGTTAAACAACTATAGTATTGAAATTGAAAAGGTCAAACAAGTCAATCGCGATGTTAAGGCCGCGAATGAAAAATTGACCGCTGAGCTTGAGAGATACAAGGTGAACGAAAAAGCTTTTGAATTTAACCACAAACGACAGTCAGAACTTGAAATTGGTTACAGAGATTCTGTTTTAAGAGAAAAACAATTGCAAATCAAATTTGACACTCTTGATGTCAATTTGAACATGAAAATTAAATCTTTAAACAAAGAAATTTCTGAATTAACCAACCAACTTTCTAAACAAAAATCAACTTGTTCTGATCTTGAAAACAAGAAGAAAGAGTTGCATGCAAAGTTTTCAAAACGAGAAGATGAACTTCTTGATGAAATTCTTGACAAACAGGCAACAATTAAAAAGTTGGAAGAATTGCTTGTAAAAACGGGTCATTCTGCACAAACAATTAATTTATTAATTAACGATCCAAACCCGATTTTACACACAAAGAAAAAACTGGCTCTCGGTTGTGAAAACCCTTGTTATCTCAAGATAGCTCAGAAAGAACAGAATGTGCTATATAATGGTAATATTATAAATGATGTACATGATCCACCCGCTGGTTATGATTCATATGAAACGATTGAGCTTTCCAAAGAGAGTAGAAATAAAATGCGACAATTGAACAGAGAAATCAAACCAATTGACTATAATGAACTTAACAAACTTTCTGGAGTTCATCTTGTTCAAAAAGAGTCACCATTGTTTTTCAAAAAACCAGTGGTTGTCGCAAAAAGAAAAGTTGTTTCAAAACATCGAACAGATGTACTCTAACAACACTTGCTACACAAGTGAAGCTAGAATACTTTTGGATGATCTTAAAAAGAGAGTTGAAATGCTTCAAACTGTTGTGGCAACCAAAACAAATGTTCAAATCAACGATTGGTTTTCAAATTTTCAAACTGAACAGAAAAAGATGTTCGAAACAGAAATTACTCCCATTGTAACTGCAATACATGCAAGAGTAATCCATGTTGAGAATGCAATTGTAAAAGAAGCAGCCGAATTTGTCAAGGACCACCAATCCTTGATGAATGAAGCTAATGAAAACATTGAACGAATCAAAGTTTTGGAAAAACAAAATGACGCACTCTCTGAAGAAGCTCTCTCGACTGATATTATGTCCATTATTTATCAAATATATTCTGTTGAAGATGATGAAAGAATTCGAGCTGAGACTTCTAAAATTGTTAAAAAATATGAAAATGCTTTTGCTAGGATTGAAAAGGAAAACATCACATATTTTAAATAACTGGATCGGAAAAAGGAAGAATGCAAGTATGACAAACTGTCGTATGAACGTTCTTACAAAGAAATGCAAAAACAAATTGATCTTTTGAAGTCTCAGCTTGAATGTCAAAATGGGAAGGGTGAAGAAATTAATGCAAAGCCAAAAATGTCAATTTCACAATGTGTTCCTTCACACTTGCCCAAAGAAAAAGGAAAAGAGAAAATAGTTGACGAAACACCAAAAGTGATAGCACCTGGCCTTTATAAGATTAGTACCACTACTGCGTCTACCTCTACATCTCAAATATATAGGGCGATAGACGAACGTGTGAAAGATAATCCAAAAGAGACTAGGAATGCTAAAACTGATTCAAAGGACAACAAGATAAATCCTAATGCGTGTGCCTTACCTTCTACAGGAGTAGAAAGTACCTCTAGGAGCAGCGGACTAAAGCCTAGGAGCAATACAAGGAACAATAAAGTCCCATCTGCATCTAAGAGTGACATCAAGAATAAAACGGCAGAAGTAGAAGAACACCCTAGGATTTTATCGCTTTCCAAGAAGAAACATATGTCATCTAGATGTAATGTTAAGGACAATATTTCAAGTGTTTGTAATGAATCTGTTTGTTTAATGAGAAAGAAATCTTTGTCTGAAAATATTTGTGATGATATTGTTTCTAATGATATGAATGTGAATGTTGTACCTAAACAGAAAGATGTGCCTTCAGGAACTAGTGCTAGGTCTAGATACATTAAAAGGCTTATTGCAAAATCTAGGAAAACCACTAGTAGCCTATTACCAAAGGACCATCTTAAGTTTTGCACATGGAAACCTACGGGTAGAATGTTTACACCTAAGGATGGCACATTAGATATTGCTTCAAAAGAACTAATTGAAACCATCTCTAAGTGTGATATACCTGTTATATCTAACCCCCTGGAACCAAATGTTAAACGGTTTCCATATACAAAATCATCTGTTTTACACAGGTCATTGAAATTTGTCTTTGGATCGTCGACTCGGGTTGCTCCAAGTACATGACCGGGAATCTGAAGCTGCTGATCAACTTTGTATGGAAGTTCATGGGAACAGTTAGGTTTGGAAATGATCATGTAGCAGCTATTCTGGGTTATGGAGATCTACAGTTCGGGAATTTTTTGATCACTCGGGTTTACTATGTCGAAGGATTGGGACACAACCTGTTTTCAGTCGGACAGTTTTGTGATGCAGATCTAGAGGTTGCATTTAGAAGGAATACATGCTTCGTTAGGAATTTGATTGGAGATGATCTCTTAACCGGAAATCATGACACCAATCTCTATGCTATCGACATAAACCAAATGGCCTCTTCGTCACCAATTTGTCTTATGACTAGAGCTGAAGATACTAAGTCCTGGTTGTGGCATAGACGCCTTTCCCATCTCAACTTCGACACGATAACAAAGCTTGCCAAAGACAACATCGTCTCCGGTCTCCCTAAATTCAAATACACCAAAGAACACTTATGCCCATCCTGTGAGCAAGGCAAGAGCAAAAGGGCAACTTATAAACCTAAAATCGTTCCCAGTTCGGTTGATAAGTTACATCTATTGCACATGGACTTATGTGGCCCAATGAGAGTTGAGAGTATCAATGGGAAGAAGTATATTCTTGTGATTGTCGATGATTACTCAAGATATACATGGGTAAGGTTTTTGAGATCAAAAGACGAAGCACCAGGAATCATCATCACCTTTCTGAAGCGGATTCAAGTCTTACTTCAAGCTCCAGTTAGGATTGTAAGAACTGACAATGGCACGGAATTTACTAATCAGGAGTTACGAACATATTTTGAAGAAACTGGAATTACTCACCAGACATCAGCAGTCAGAACTCCACAGCAGAATGGAGTAGTTGAAAGAAGAAATAGAACGCTTGTGGAAGCTGCTCGCACTATGCTGATTTATTCCAGTGCACCGTTGTTTTTATGGGCTGATGCTGTTTCCACGGCTTGTTTTACTCAAAACCGATCCCTAATCCATCCAAGATTCAATAAAACCCCATACGAACTAGTGAACAACAGAAAACCCGATATCTCTTACCTTCATGTATTTGGCGCTTTGTGCTATCCTACAAATGACAGAGAGGATCTGGGGAAGCTGAAGGCTAAGGGTGATATTGGTATCTTCATTGGTTATTCAGATAACTCGAGGGCATTCAGGGTGTATAACAGAAGAACGAAAAGAGTAATGGAGACGATGAATGTGAAGTTTGATGAAATTTCACAAATGGCTTCTGAGAGACTCGCTCTAGAACCCGCGCTTAACCCAATGGCTTCTAATCATATCGAATTAGGACCCGCACCACAAAGTCAAACTTCTGGACACATCAGTTCAGGACTCATACCCAAAGGAGCTCAGTCAACAACTACTGACAAACCAACAAATCAAGAACTGGATAATTTCTTCGAGTTTATGTATGATGAGTACTATGGTGGAGCTTCGACAAATGCATCTGATGAAGCGAAAAGTGTACCGCTTTTAAGGGGTCATTTAAGCCCTAAATCGTATTTATTTGATCAAATATCGCCCTAAATCGTTCCTTTTGTCATTTTAGGTACTTTTGAGGAGAAATCTGGAAAAGGAGGCATTTTGGACGTTTTTGGAGCATTAAAGTGAAGAAAACGGCAAAGTCTCAAAAATCGGCTAAAAGTCACCTTTGACGGCGTCAGACTTTACTCTGGACGGCGTCATGCCTTGGCAAGAAAAGTTGGACGTGAAATTTACTCATGACGGGCCAGTGAAAATAGCATGTGAATTCTGACGGCGTCACGCTTTAACTTGATCAAGGGCGTCACGGCTTAAATCATAACGGGACGGCGTCACGTTCAAGGTTCGACGGCGTCAAGCCTTGATAAGCCAGAATGGATTTTTGAAGAGCTAAAGAGGGACGGCGTCAAGAAGGTCATCCGGGAACCCTAAAAGCGGCGAGGTGACGGCGTCACAATCCATAAGGTGACGCCGTCAGATCCAAAAATCTATATATAGTTTTCTAATTTTTTGTCATAAGAGAGAGCTTAGTGTGTGGAATTTTGGGATAAAACCCTAGGACGAATTCAGCTTCTTTTTCAAGGCTTTTTGCCTTGAGATCTTCCATGTTTCATTGAAAGATAAGTTATCAATTAATCATTCAATATGTCTATGTGTTGTTTGATTCTATCTTATTCTTGTCTTTTGTTTAACATGTTAGGCTAAATTTATCTTGTGTTTGCTTAGATCTAATGAAACCTAGCTATTGATTATTGGTTGTTAGTGTGTTATTAGTTGTATTGGATGATTGTTTATCTATGTTAGGCTTAAGAAAACTGGCTAACTTCCTATTCGGTAACTTGCTTGAACGTCTTAAGAAACATGAACCAAACGCGTACTAAAGGTTTTTATGGTTGTATTTAATGCACAAGCGAATTCTAGTGATCCCATGTTAGGAGCTTCCTAGCCGGCTCGACATAGGAGTGAAGTAGGAGCTTGTAGAGTTGGGGAAGTAAGTACGCCACCCCACGAATGGTATTAAGGAATACACCCGTCATCCACGCAACTAATACACACTAATTAACCGGTAAAAGATAGTTAGGGAGTAAGGAAATCTAAGTAAACACATTTCTCTACACATAAGTTTCTCACCACATTTTCATTTTTGTTATTTTATTTTATTTGCATCCGTAGTAATTTTGGGTTAGTTGACTAGCAACTAATTCCGCCCACTCCTTCAAAACCGAGATTTTACTTGCTTTCATAAAAATATAAAAACATAAAAAAGAATCTTCCTCAACCCTTAGACCTAATTAGAGTAGCCTTTCATACCTAACGAACACTATTCCCTGTGGAGAACGATCAATCCCCCGTACTTACCACTACACTATACTACATCGGTCAGGTACACTGCCTGGTGGGGTTGTAAGCCTCTTGAGATCCCTCGAGAGGTAAAACCTGTTGTAAGGTTACAAAACCACGCATCAAGTTTTTGGCGCCGCTGCCGGGGAATAGTTATTGTTTAGGTTGAATTTTTATTTCTATTAGGTCTACTCACTAGATTCCTTTCTAGTGAGATTTTTATTTTGTTTTTCTAGGTTTTCTTTAGTCTATCTATTTTCTTCGTGTCTTTGTTCGTAACCATTACCGTCCGACATCATGGAAGATGGTAATATCCTTAACCCCCACAACCCACCACCACAACAACCACAACCACCTCCTAGAGCCCGTACTTTAGGAGAATATTCCCGTCCTAGCCACCATGGCTATCGAAACACCATTGAGCTCACTCAAGGAGCCAATATCACACCCTTGCGATCCGACACCATCCGGTTGGTGCAAAGCGGATGCGCATTCCATGGACTTCGTTCTGAAGATCCTAATCAACATCTCAAGGACTTTCTTAAAATCGTTGATTCTATAGACCTTGATGTTGCCACTCGAGAGACGACCCGATTGCGTCTCTTCCAATTCTCTTTGCGGGACCAAGCTAGTCAGTGGCTAGAACGTCAACCCGCAGGATCCATCACCTCTTGGGATGATCTCACCACTCGTTTCCTTGCTCAGTTTTTCCCACCGGGAAGAACTACCAAGCTAAGGAATGATATCTTGATGTTCCAACAACGTCAAGGCGAAACTCTCTACGAGGCATGGACTCGATTCAAGGACTTACTCCAAAAAGTCCCTCACCATGGCATAGAACTTTGGCTTCAAGTCCAAATCTTCTATGACCATATCAATCTCTACACAAGGCAAACCATTGACCAAGCGGCCGGTGGCAAGCTACGTGATCTAAGTGCGGAACAATCATGGGCTCTCCTAGAGGATCTTGCTCTTTATGACAACGAAAGTTGGAGTGATCCCCGTGATTTGAATAAAACGGTCAAGGCAATATCTTTGCCTTCGAACAATTCAAGCACTTCCGACCGTAGGATCATAGAACTTGAAGACCAAGTCAAGTTTCTCATGAAATCCTACGAGGCTCCTAAACCTTCAAGCCAAGTGAACAAAATCACTTCTTCATGTGAATTATGTAGTGGTCCCCACGACACTCGTGATTGCATGGAACTCCCCGAACAAGCTTTTGTGGACTACGCATCATCGCGTACCGACGGAGCGGGAGACAAGTGGTACACTTTCAAACCCGCGCCAAACCCTTATGGTGATACATACAACCCCTCATGGAAAAATCACCCGAACCTTAGGTGGAAACAAAACCAAAACGCACAACAAACCAATTCTTCCAACCCACCTAATCGTTTCCAATCAAGCGGTTCCAACTCGAACCGTACTTTCAACAACAATCCTTCCGGCAATGGTAGTACCAATAACTTTGAAGGATTGATTTCCCAATTTATGGCATCTCAAGAAGCTCGGATAGCTAGATTCGAGACCGAATTCAATCAACAACAAACAGAGATGACCAACAAAATTGACAACTTGTTGAAAGCCCTCAATAACCAAGTGCTATCACCTCCACATAAGGACGCTAGGAACACAAATAGCGGACCCCAAGTAAAAGACCCCTCTTCATCCAAACACGTCCACTTTGTCAACATTGTCACTATTAAACCAATTGATAGGAATGAGGATAATAGTGAGCCTAAGGATGAGGATAAGAAAGTCGAGGTTGATAAGGAAGTTAGGACAAGTGAGATTGAAGAAGTAGATAATGATGAGGACTACTTCAATAGGCTACCCACTAAGGAAGAGCGCGCATATCATACAAACTTGTTTGATGACCCCGAGACACCATACTTCCTAGGTAGACCAATCATAGAAATAGGCGACCCTTCTAATCTCAACATACCATGCAACATCGGACATCTACATGTGTGGAAAGCTTACATCGACCTTAGATCACCCATAAACATCATGACTAGAGCCCACTACAACTTGATAATGAAGAATCAACTTGGGTATAGGATGTTCCCTGACAAAGGTTGGATGAGTAACTTCACGGGAAGAGTTAAGGGATTACCGGTTTATGTAGGAAACTTCACCTATGTCACCGACTTTGTAATTGTAGAAGATATCCGCCCAATAGTCGATGCATCCTTGACTCAAGTGGTTTTTGGAAAACCATTTGTTGAGGTCTCTAGAATGACTTATGAACCTTCCTTAGGGATTGTTAGATTTAAGGATGAGACCGATGAAGTAAGCTACCAAATGCCATATAAGATCGAACAATTCCAACACTTGTCAAATGTTGAGAAGGAGCTCAAGCAAGCGGTCTACTATAGGAATGATAAGGATAGAAGTAAAGGAGTAGACTATGTTATGGAAAGGATATTCGGTTTCTACAAGGATTGTTTGAAATTAGGACCGGAATATAGAACCGGGAAGGAGAATGGCCTTGGAACCGTGACTGATGATGGAGTCACGTGATGTACGTGACTTTGAGTCTAGCTACAAGACTCGTTAATAAAGAAAAGCGCTTCTTGGGAGGCAACCCAAGCTTTACTTTATTTATTTGCTTTGTGTGTTTATTTATTTGTTTGTTTGATTTTATTTGTTTCCGTATGTGTGTTTAATTTTTATCATTATTGATTCATGTTCAAAACTAAATTGTGAAAATGCTTTATGTTGTTTTTAACTTCGTCTTAACTACATATAAAGGTATTTTGCAAAAGATAAGTGTAAGGGAAATCCAAATCGGTTTATTAGAACACAAATGAACATGAATCGTAATAATAATAAATTAGCATACATATTCGTATTTGTTTGAGTCAAATGCTTGTATCGAGTCATAATGATGTTTTGCAGGATTTCCAGGAAGTAAGGTAAAGGTTTTTCCAGAAATTTTCCGGAAACTTAAAATGAAAATTTTTGTCAGGTCATTTCTGACGGCGTCAGGGGTTATAACCTGACGGCGTCAGATTTAATTTCCAGAAATTTTTGAAAGTTTTGTTTTCATAAAAAGTTTTTATTTAAAATCTCCAACTTATAATCTCCAGGAATCTGCAAAATTATCATTCCACAAGCATTATATCCTTATATATAGATTTTATCCCGCCGATGTTATGCAGGTTTTCGTGTTTGTTTTCTCAGGTTTAACAGGTTATTTTGGACAAGGAAATGTCTTGGATCAAGCTTGTGGCGATGCATTAGTCATGGAGCTTCAACATTCTCCTTGGAGGAAGATTTAACCGTATAATTTCACCATCCACCGAGCGAATCAGGGGAGTATTTGATTTCATTCTTTTACTTTATACTTTTACATCTTGTTATTTGAACATTGGGGACAATGTTCATCTTAAGTGTAAGGGGGGGTAAAAGTACGATTTTAGAGAATGCAATTGCGCTTGATTTTTGTTTGTTTAATAGTAGATGTGTAATAAAACTGAGAGAAATACCTGTTAGGGCAATTTTAGTGCCAAATTTAAAATTTTTTACAACATATAGGAGTGAAACTTTGGTCTTAATGAGCGTCTCACGGATAGGAGTTATATGACTAGCACAAAAAACCGTACCACTAAAAAATTTTCCACCCCAAATATGTGAGGTTCGCCCCTAGAATTGGTAGGAAAAGCATTTATGCTATGATGTGTGTACCGGTAGCACTTAGATTCTAGAACTTGCGTTAGGACCATTCCGAGGCCACAAGTGAGACTACATTCGTGTAGTTAGATTTACTACATGATAAGAGGCATTAGGATTAACCCATTGTTTTACACCTGTGTTTTTGTTACAATTACATTGGCTACATTGGTCAAGTAATTCTCCCACACCCTTTGCGTTGTACTCATTTTTAGTACACGATACCCCTAGTACACCCCTCAGAGCCTATCTTTTCGTTTCGACCTTTAAGCATTTTACTTAAAGGAAGAATTTGTTACACCCCACTTAAATGTACACCCAAATCGCCTTAGCCTACCTTGTATGCACTCATTTTTAGTGCATTATTGTTACAACATTTGTTTAAACCCAAGTTAATTATCTAGTTGATTACATGGTTGCTAAGTCGAGTCATATCCTTGTACATATTGTTTTGGGACAATTGGGACTCATGGGTAAAGTACTAGTGTAATGGAGTAATGGGGAAGAAGATCATTTATTACCCCCATATGTGCTAAATGTTTTAAAAAAGTACTCCAAGTTTTTTAATTATCTTAATTCGAGTCATTAGAATAGTATTTGTAAAGTTATGTAAAAGTTCAAGTGTAAGGGGATGCAATGCCCCTATGATGTATTATTTTGGATGGTAGGGCAAGAGTGTATGCAAAAAAAAAAAAAAAAAAAAAAAAAAAAAAAAAAAAATCAAGAAAAATACAAAAAAATGAGAAAAAGAAAAAAGTAGAAAAAACATACGGACTACCATCCCGTTTCATTTTATGTTTGTTTTATGTTTTTGTTATTTTGTTATTTCATTTTTAGCTTAAGATCGAGTCTAGTCTTGGCTTAGCAACATTGTATAGTACATGTAATTGATCAAGATTTTTAACTCGCCACCAGTAAAATATCCCTTATCCAACAAAACCGTGTTTTCCTTTTCCCTACACCTAACGTTATAACCCATTTAAAAGCCCTCTTTGATAGTTTATCTTAGGTGCTTACGCCTAGTGGAGGAGGTTTTCGATCCTTTCCCAAGCCTATGGTAATCTATTTGCTATGACAGGTAGTGAGAGATATTATCCGTTTTCGTTTATGAGATTTATTTTGATGACACTTGAGAGATGTGAGTATCTAAACACTACTTGTGAGGTGCTAGTATGTAATCTTCGTGCTTATTATGATTGAAGTGGATCGATTATTTGTTGTAATTACTTTTATGTTAGCATTAAATGACCCCTAACTTGTATTTTAATTAGAATAAAAGCACATTTGCTTGAGGACAAGCAAATCTCAAGTGTAAGGGTATTTGATGAAGCGAAAAGTGTACCGCTTTTAAGGGGTCATTTAAGCCCTAAATCGTATTTATTTGATCAAATATCGCCCTAAATCGTTCCTTTTGTCATTTTAGGTACTTTTGAGGAGAAATCTGGAAAAGGAGGCATTTTGGACGTTTTTGGAGCATTAAAGTGAAGAAAACGGCAAAGTCTCAAAAATCGGCTAAAAGTCACCTTTGACGGCGTCAGACTTTACTCTGGACGGCGTCATGCCTTGGCAAGAAAAGTTGGACGTGAAATTTACTCATGACGGGCCAGTGAAAATAGCATGTGAATTCTGACGGCGTCACGCTTTAACTTGATCAAGGGCGTCACGGCTTAAATCAT
This sequence comes from Artemisia tridentata subsp. tridentata, assembly GCA_021014915.2. Classification (NCBI taxonomy): domain Eukaryota; kingdom Viridiplantae; phylum Streptophyta; class Magnoliopsida; order Asterales; family Asteraceae; genus Artemisia; species Artemisia tridentata. The sequence goes on along the minus strand of CP139504.1, from coordinate 152,675,353 downwards.
AACGGGACGGCGTCACGTTCAAGGTTCGACGACGTCAAGCCTTGATAAGCCAGAATGGATTTTTGAAGAGCTAAAGAGGGACGGCGTCAAGAAGGTCATCCGGGAACCCTAAAAGCGGCGAGGTGACGGCGTCACAATCCATAAGGTGACGCCGTCAGATCCAAAAATCTATATATAGTTTTCTAATTTTTTGTCATAAGAGAGAGCTTAGTGTGTGGAATTTTGGGATAAAACCCTAGGACGAATTCAGCTTCTTTTTCAAGGCTTTTTGCCTTGAGATCTTCCATGTTTCATTGAAAGATAAGTTATCAATTAATCATTCAATATGTCTATGTGTTGTTTGATTCTATCTTATTCTTGTCTTTTGTTTAACATGTTAGGCTAAATTTATCTTGTGTTTGCTTAGATCTAATGAAACCTAGCTATTGATTATTGGTTGTTAGTGTGTTATTAGTTGTATTGGATGATTGTTTATCTATGTTAGGCTTAAGAAAACTGGCTAACTTCCTATTCGGTAACTTGCTTGAACGTCTTAAGAAACATGAACCAAACGCGTACTAAAGGTTTTTATGGTTGTATTTAATGCACAAGCGAATTCTAGTGATCCCATGTTAGGAGCTTCCTAGCCGGCTCGACATAGGAGTGAAGTAGGAGCTTGTAGAGTTGGGGAAGTAAGTACGCCACCCCACGAATGGTATTAAGGAATACACCCGTCATCCACGCAACTAATACACACTAATTAACCGGTAAAAGATAGTTAGGGAGTAAGGAAATCTAAGTAAACACATTTCTCTACACATAAGTTTCTCACCACATTTTCATTTTTGTTATTTTATTTTATTTGCATCCGTAGTAATTTTGGGTTAGTTGACTAGCAACTAATTCCGCCCACTCCTTCAAAACCGAGATTTTACTTGCTTTCATAAAAATATAAAAACATAAAAAAGAATCTTCCTCAACCCTTAGACCTAATTAGAGTAGCCTTTCATACCTAACGAACAATATTCCCTGTGGAGAACGATCAATCCCCCGTACTTACCACTACACTATACTACATCGGTCAGGTACACTGCCTGGTGGGGTTGTAAGCCTCTTGAGATCCCTCGAGAGGTAAAACCTGTTGTAAGGTTACAAAACCACGCATCAGCATCACAACAACATTCCGCTGCACCCGCTCAACAACAACAACCACCACCACCACCACAAGATGCATCTACTACAATCGAAGCTGAAGCACCAACTCCCTCCACGTCAACATCATCTACATCTACTCCTGCCACTCCAGTAATTGAGATTGTTTTACCAAGAGTTGATGAGCAAACCCAAACAACACCAAATCAAGAAGAACCATACCAAAACGATGCTGTGTTAGAAGAAGAAGAACCATTTGAAAACCCATTTGCAACGGAATCTGCTGAATCTTCTTCTCGGTTACATGAACCAACAAACACGCATTCGTTAGATCCAAGGTACCCTTCTACGTTAAAGTGGACTAAAGACCATCCAATAGAACATGTCATTGGTGAACCTTCTAGGCCAGTACAGAAGAGAAGACAGCTCGCCACCGATTGTGATATGTGCATCTTTGCCTGCTCTGTCAGTTTAAAAGAACCAAAAAACATTCGGGAAGCAATGTCAGACGATGCATGGATTGAAGCAATGCAGGAAGAACTTCTCCAATATCAACTTCATGACACTTGGGATTTAGTGTCGAGACCCATTGACAAACTCGTCATTGATCTTAAGTGGATATGGAAGAACAAAAAGGATGAAGAGATGACTGTCATTCGCAACAAATCTCGTCTCGTGGCAAAGGGATTCAGACAAGAAGAGGGAATAGATTTTGAAGAGTCATTCGCGCCAGTAGCTAGACTTGAAGCTGTCAGGATTTTCTTAGCATACGCGGCTCACAAGAACATCACGGTCTATCAGATGGATATCAAGACGGCTTTCTTGAATGGAACTCTGAAGGAAGAGGTGTATGTGAGTCAGCCAGATGGATTTGTTGACAAAGATCATCCCGACTACGTCTACAAGCTCAAGAAGGCTATCTATGGTTTGAAACAAGCCCCAAGGGCGTGGTACGACGAATTATCATCTTTCCTACTTTTGAATCATTTCACCAAAGGAACAATTGACCCAACCTTGTTTACCAATAAGTTTAAAGATGACATTTTGATTGTTTAGATTTACATGGACGACATAATCTTTGGGTCCACTAATCCAAAACATTCAAAACTTTTTGCAAATCTCATGAAAAGTAAATTTGAAATGTCTATGATGGGCGAATTAAAATTCTTCCTTGGACTTCAAATCCATCAATCCCATCATGGTATTTTCATTAATCAAGCGAAATATACAATTGAGATTTTAAAGAAACAAGGAATGGAAAATTGTGACTCTGTTGGTACTCCAATGGTCACTTCACCCAAAATTGGTGCTGACTTATATGGGAAACCCATTGATCCGAAGAAATATTGGAGCATGATTGGGTCTCTCATGTAATTAACTGCTAGCCGACCCGATATACATTTTGCTGTCTGTTTATTAGCACGGTTTCAGGCAAGGCCTACCGAACTTCACCTCAAAGAGGTTAAACGGATCTTCCGGTACCTTCGAAGAACCATTAACATGGGACTTTGGTATCCGAAGGATTCGGAGTTCAAACTAACAGCCTTTGCAGATGCCGATCATGCTGGTTGCCAAGTCACTGCAAAAAGTACATCCGGAGGAGCACAATTTTTGGGAGAGAAGCTAGTAGGCTGGTCATCAAGGAAACAAGACTGCACAGCGCTTTCAACCGCAGAAGCCGAGTATGTGTCTCTATCTGCGTGTTGTGCCCAAGTTCTATGGATGAGGACACAACTCACAGATTATGGCTACTCTTTCGACCACATACCTATGTATTGTGACTCGAAAAGTGCCATAGCCATCTCGTGCAATCCCGTTCAGCACTCCAAGACCAAGCATATTAGAGTCCGCTACCACTTTATCAAGGAACACGTCAAAGAGGGTACTATTGAATTATTTTTCGTGAAGACTGAATAACAACTCGCCGAAGAGCGGTTTGAATACTTAGTTCGTCGAATTGGAATGCGAAGCCTAACTGCCGAAGAGTTAGAAAGTCTTCTCGAATCTTCTTGAATCATCTCATGAAGCTTCGCATGTAAATATTTTTTGAAAAACAAAATACAAAATTTGAAAAACCAACAAAAACAAAATATAAAATATAAAATTTCAAAAAAGACATAAAAAAAATATAAAATACAAAAATCAAAAATATTCTTCTCACGACATGTCTCTTGTATAAATCAATATTCTGTACGTACCTAGAAATGTCATTCAACAATGATACGGGCAAGTACAGATGTTTGAGCGAGAGTTCATTTAAACATTTTCTAAAACATGCCGTTCTCAAAACTTTCTTCTTAACGGCTTTCGTGCATTTCAGTACGAAACCCGCGCTACATTGATGACTTCTGATTATATTTGATCAGGACTCGCATTGTTAATGGCAAACAAAATCAAAGAATCCTTGAGCACATGATCAAGATTTTTCAAAAATATTTTTCAAAATCTTTCTCCAAATTCTGTGCTCAAGATACTTCAAAAATGCAAACTCCCTCTATACCCTTAAATGATTTTTAAACTCAAATGTTTAAAGAATATGCTTTATTTAAGGGGGAGTATAAAATTTAAAATGCAAAATGTTCGAATTTCATGCTAAAATTCGTCTCTCTCCAAAAAGTTTCATTTTAATCAAATTTGATATAAAAAATATCACTATATGCTATTTTTGAGGGGGAGAGGACGTGATTAAAATGTGATTAAAGTTCGTGGAATCTCAAAGTATGCTCACCAGACAGACCCAGCATGAACCCTCGAATTGACGAAATTTAAATGTCCGTAATCGAAAAGACTTGTCCGGGACGGGTAATAATTTCAAGTTGGTTCTCCAGTGATGTAAACGTGTCTCGCAAAGAACTTGTCTAAGTAGAATGTACCAATTCGAGAGATGATCATTGAATATGACCGGGACGGGTAATAATTTCAAGCTAGTCTAACTAGTGATGCAAGCGTGTCTCGCGAAGGTCATGTTCATTGAAAGTCAATCAATTCAAAATGTGCGAACTCTACCCAACATGTGCAATTTTTGTTTAAAATGCATGAGCACATGTGAAGGGGGAGTATTTCAAAATTGCAAAACTCTCAAAGTGTTAACCAAATGTGTTTCCTCATAAACACTTTGAGAGATTTTTTTCAAAGGTTTTATGGCAAATCTAGGATAGTCATGGAGTTATAAGGTGACTAAGGTTAGGAAAAATCGTCCTATGATCCGCCAGAGCCGGAGGGATCTACCCAAGGACAATTCCAATAGATTAGAATTAGAAGTCCTTAGGTAAGATTGAAAAAAGGAGTAAATGAGAAAGGGAAAGAAGGGGTTAAAGAATTAAAAAGAAAAGTTTAATGAAATGGTGAAAAGAAATAGCCCTCCATGAAAACTTAGGGCAGAAACCGGGTCAATTCATCTGCTATCGGTTATCACAAAGATGATACTGATATTGAAGAAAAGACGTCATGGACCCAGTGACGCGCTGCACAAACCCCTCCTAGCCACTCAGATATCTCTTAAAAGATATTTGTTTCATTTCTCATGGAGAACACTGCATAATCTATCGGCCTCTCACTCCGAGATGTGTTGATATTGAAAAAGGTGGCACTCTGCTCCATGCCTCCGACTACTAAAACCAAAATGCATAATAGAGTCTAGAGCCATGAGATTCATCAAAAATCTCTTAGGAACACTTTCCAGATAATTCACCTGTGTTCACCAATAAGGACACATGGTGTACATGAGTCTTAATAAGATCTAAGGATCTTGCCAGTTTTATCATGATGGTTACGTGCTTCAAACGGTCTATAGTCGTAGGGTGATCTCTAGCGACTCACTGAATCGTGGGTGCACTTCGGTGTGTCCGTGTAAGCCCTCTCGGGGGTATCCGGTTCAGAACGGCCTGGGGGAGATTTGAGAAAGTCTACACACTATGCTGTTGACGATCTCAAAGTCCTAACCCGTAAGCGCTGGATGATTATTACTAACAGTTTTATGCAACTACCTTAAACATCCATCAACCATCATCATACATCAAAACATCTTCACCTCAGCATACTCATACCTATGAAGAACATCCCTCATCAAAGCTCAAGTGTTAAAAGTTCAAGACAACGAGATCAAGTTAAAGACAAAGTGTAACTACCAAGTCAAGAGGCTAATCAGGATGTCAAGAACAAGTTCATATGTCATAAGATGAAAGATTACGGGGAGATTGTTAGCAAGGGAAGATTGTTAGCAGAAGTTTACAGTCCAAGATGTATGAGTATGTTGGAGGATGCGACGCATCATCTCGAGAAGATTTTGATCAAGGCAAGAACATCCACCAAAGGACGATTACTTTGAAGATCACAGTGAATGAAGGAACATTGATTGAAGACTATTCTACAACGACACACAAAGACCAAGACATTGAAGACAAAAGACCAATCACCAGAGCATAATTGAAATGACCATCCCTTAGGGGGAGATTGTTAGCTTTTATATTTTTAGAAAGTGATGGTCATTTGTATGTGTTTTAAATTATGTGTCGTGTAGGTATAAGGCAAATATTGTAAGGCTTGTGTTGGACTTTGATTAGTAAAGTTCAAGAAATATAATAAAAGCCCAAGTCCAACACAAGCCCACCCAAGGCCTTTTAGGGCAACAAAGGCCACTCCACCTCCTATAAATACCACACTCTCACACTCATTTTGTGTGCCTCATTAAGTATTGTAAAGGTGTGAGAGTGTGTGTGTGTGTTTTGCTTGTGTATTGCTCTCTTAAGGTTATAATAAGCATTCGACATATGGATTAACTCACACGCCTCCTTCTTATTCATCTTTACAATTCTTCTTTACCATTAAGAGTGTCACGTTATTATTGTTTGAGTAGTAGTTTAATATAGCTTACTTATTAGTTAAGGTTGGTTCGATTAGTGTTAACAAAATACACAATTGAGATTTTGAAAAAACATGGAATGGACAATTGTGCCTTTGTTGGTACTCCAATGGTCACTTCACCCAAAATAGGGGCTGATTTATATGGGAAACCCATGGATCCGAAGAAATATCGGAGCATGATTGGTTCTCTCATGTACTTAACTGCTAGTCGACCCGATATACATTTTGCTATTTGTTTATTAGCACGGTTTCAGGCAAGGCCTATTGAACTTCACCTCCAAGAGGTTAAACGGATCTTTCGATACCTACGAAGAACCATTAACATGGGACTTTGGTATCCGAAGGATTCGGAGTTTACACAAATCGCATTTTCAGATGCAGACCATGCCGGTTGCCAAGTTACAGCAAAGAGTACATCAGGCGGAGCACAATTTTTGGGAGAAAAGCTAGTAGGCTGGTCATCAAGGAAACAAGACTGCACTGCTCTATCAACAGCAGAAGCCGAGTATGTGTCTCTATCTGCGTGTTGTGCCCAAGTTCTATGGATGAGGACACAGCTCACAGATTATGGTTTCTCTTTCGACCGCATACCTTTGTATTGCGACTCGAAAAATGCCATAGCCATCTCGTGCAATCCAGTGCAACACTCGAAGACCAAGCATATTAGAGTCCGCTACCACTTCATCAAGGAACACGTCGAAGAAGGTACTGTTGAATTGTTTTTCGTGAAGACTGAATACCAACTCGCCGATCTATTTACTAAGGCCCTCCCAAAAGAGCGGTTTGAAAATTTAGTTCGTCGAATTGGAATGCGAAGCCTAACTCCCGAAGAGTTAGAAAGTCTTCTCGAATCTTCTTGATTTCTATCAACAAGCTTCGCATGTAAATATTTTTGTAAATATATACTTTTTCAAAAACAAAAATATAAAAATAGAAAATTTCAAAAAGACATAAAAAAATATAAAACTCAAAAACCAAAAATATTTTTCTCACGACATGTCTCTCGTATAATCGATATTCTGTACATATCTAGAAATGTCATTCAACAATGATACGGGCATGTACAGATGCTTGAGCGAGAGTTCTTTTTTATGTTTTTCTAAAACATGTCGTTTCTCAAAAAAATATTCATTACGGCTTTCGTGCATTTCAGTACGAAACCCGCGCTACATTGAATGACTTCTGATTATTCCTGATCAGGACTCGTAATGTTAATGGCAAAAAGCTAAAAAACGTGAGCACTTAATCAAAATTGTTTCAAAAAGATTTTTCAAAGTCTTTCTATAAATTTTGTGCTCACAATAACTCCCTCTAAGACCCTTAACTGCTTTTAAACTCAAACGTTTAATTATATGCTTTGTTTAAGGGGGAGTATAAAAAGAAAAATGTTCCGTTTTCATGCTAAAATCAGTTCGTCTCTCCTCAAAAAGTTTCACTTTAATCAACTGTTTTCAAAAATACCACCTCATGCTATTTTTGAGGGGGAGATTAAGTGTTTATCAGATATAAGGGGGAGAGGACGTGATTAAAATGTGATCAAAAAGTTTCATGGTTTGAATCTCAAGACTCAGTTATAACCCTCGAATTGACGAAACTAAATGTCCGTTATCGAAAAGACTTGTCCTGGACGGGTAATAATTTCAAGCTGGTTTTCTAGTGATGTAAGCGTGTCTCGCAAAGGACTTGTCGGAGTAGAATGTACCAATTCGAGAGATGATCATTGAATATGACCGGGACGGGTAATAATTTCAAGATAGTCTAACTAGTGATGTAAGCGTGTCTCGCGAAGGTCATGTTCATTGAAAGTCGATCATTTCAAATGTGCGAACTCTACCCAACATGTGCAGTTTATTTCAAAAATGCATGAGCACATGTGAAGGGGGAGTATTTCAAAAATGCAAAACTCTCAATGTGTTAAATAAATGTGTTTTCTCATAAACACGTTGAGAGATTTTCACAAGGTTTTATGGCAAGTGATCGATAATCTAGGATAATCATGGAGTAATAAGGTGATTATGGTTAGGTTATGTCCAATGATCCGCCAGAACCGGAGGGATCTACCCAAGGACAATTCCAATAGCTTAGAATTAGAAGTCCTTAGGTAAGATTGAAAAAAGGAGTAAATGAGAAAGGAGAAAGAAGGGGTTGAAGAATTAAAAAGAAAAGTTTAATGAAAGGGTGAAAAGAAATAGCCCTCAATGAAAACTTAGGACAGAAACCGGGTCAATACATCTGCTATCGGTACTCACTAAGGTGATACTGATATTGAAGACAAGACGTCATGGACCCAGTGACGCATTGCACCACCCCTCCTAGCCACTCAGATATCTCTTAAAAGATATTTGTTTCATTTCTCACGGAGAACACTGCATAATCTATCGACCTCTCACTCCGAGATGTGTTGATATTGAAAAGGTGGCACTCTGCTCCATGCCTCCGACGACTAAAATCAAAACGCACATAATTGAGTCTAGAGACATGAGATTCATCAAAGATCTCTTAGGAACACTTCCAACGAAATACACTTGTATTCATCAAAAAGGATACAAGTTGTATGAGTCTGAATGAGATCTAAGGATCTTGCCGTATGTCATGATGGTTACTCGCTTCAAACGGTCTACAGTCTTGAAGTGATACCTCGGTATACTTCAGAGGCTCTTAACGGCCTTGGTAAAGATTAGAGAAAGTTTTCACACTATGCTGATAACGATCTCGAAATATGAACCTATAAGCGCTGGACAATTTATTGCTAACTGTTTTATGCAGGTACTGACGAAAGTCCATTCACCATCATCATACATTTCAACATCTACAACGACGATGCAACGGTACAGAAGATGTTGATCAAGGCAAGAACTACCAAAAGACGATACTTTGAAGATCACAAAGCATGAAGGAACAAAGAAGCAAGATTATTCTAAATCAACACACTAAGCTCAAGACACTGAAGACGAAAGACCTAATCACATGGAGCGTCATTTGAATGACCATCCCTTAGGGGGATATTGTTAGCTTTTATAAAAAGTGATGGTCATTTGTGTTTTATTATTTTTGTAAAAGTGTAGTTGTTTTAGTTAAAAGAATAGTCAATGGGCTTGAGTTAATCTAATAGGCAAAAAGAAAGCCCAAAGAAAAGCCCAAGCCCATCACCTTGTAAAAGTATAAAAAGCCTCCAACCCCTCATTTCTGTTGGAGGTGTGTTTATTAAATGTGTGTTTCTCTCTCTAGTTTCTCTCACTAGAAATCATTCACCACACTTCTCTCTTGTGTCTCTCATTGATTGTAGTTGTAAGATAAGGTTAGATTGAGACTATAACAACTTTCGCACACCATCTTCAATAAATCATCCGGATCTATCAACTATCGACCAGACCCGGCGAGGAAAAAAGAAAAAAAAAGAAACCTAAAGTACATATTAAAAGTCAAGAACTCCATATATTCTTAAATGACCCCAAATCATAAAAAATATTTGGGTAAGTATTAGAGTCAGCATTGACCTTCTAGCACGGTGAGGTTGTCTATTTAACGATGACGACGGTCATGTAGTCGATGGGCCAGCGAAATGGAAAGGCGTTGCTCGTATTACAGGAAGAATAGGCGGTGATGTATTCGATGGTATTTAGAAGAAGAGGCGGTTGTAACACCCCGTGCCCGCTTACTTCAAAATTTAAAAACTTTTTGCGCGGAAACACTTGACTAAAACTGACCTGCTGTTACTCTTACATAAACTGAGAAAAATCATTACACATTCAGCCTTTGAGGCTATTTTTAAATGAAAGTACATTCAATTACCTTCAAAACGATAGGTGGCACGACCACCAACGACTTACGGTTTGTTTTGTACGACATTTAGAAAATTACCAAATCTGGACTGTTGGATAGATGCGCCATATCCCAAAAATAGATGCGCCGTATCTATATGATATGGCATATCTAAAAATTGAGATGCGCCGTATCTACCCAACTGAGCAGCCGAGGTTACTGTTCATCAGAAGGCCTTTTTTTCCAAAATCCCCGGCCGGAAACCCGACCTCCCGAACTCGAAACTCAACCAAACTTTCCAGATTCATTTGGTGTATCAATGGGCTCATTTTTATGCAAAAACATTTACCTTACGACACCCCGAAGGGGTACTTTTACAAATGAGACGGGTTATGCAAATAACCCGTTTTGACCCATTTTCACAACAAACCACTTATACGACTTCCGTATTACACCAAACTTGACCAATATCAATCATTTAACATATCAAACATGTTCCAATAACACTTGACCCGTTTACTACTCAAAATGGGTACTTTTGCACATAAACCAAACGCCCCTTTAACTTTCATTACAAATACTTAAAACATGCTTTGACACACCAAATGACTTCCAATTCGTTACATAACTCTTGACATACATTTTGACACTTGTCTACTCGTTACAAAACGTTACTTGACTCACGGGGGTACAAACTTACATATTCGAGCTCGGTATCTACCTAAGCTCTAATTCCTTACCAATCTACCCATCTCGCATAACCACGCCTTAACCCATATATATATATCCAAATCATCCATCTAAGCACGTCAACCTTAGCTCCAAGCTAAGCACATCAAAGCCTCATCATCAACATCATCATCATAAACACTTGCAATGATCATAGCAAAGGGTGGCCACTATCACTTGATCTTCACCTTCTTCTTCTATCATCACCATTTAGCTAGTTTCCCTCTCTTTTCTATCTCAATAAAAACCGGACTTCAAGATCTATCTACAAAATGGTGGAGTGATCTAGAACTCCCTAGTTATATTAGTTAGGTGATGACTTTGGGCAATTGGCAAGAATGGCCCTTCAATTCCCATTCTTCTTACTTTGGCCACAATCTAACTTTATAACATATTTAATACTTGGCAACTTTGGCCCCTTTAGTTACACATCATACTTAACATAACCGCTTTAGTCATATTTTGACTATCGGGTTTGACCACTACACGTCAAATGTTGACTGGCCAATCATATGAGGCCATAATCTATTTTCATCTAGGGTGGGGTCCCAACACCCGGGAAACGGGTCTAACAATTCTACCCCCCTTATTTAGATTTCGTCCCCGAAATCTCTCGTCTAATGCTATCCAAAACTAAATTCACGACATAAACATGTCCTTATTCTCGTGCTCTCTAAACCACAACCTTGCAAAGATCTAAATGATCGTGCAAGTTCTAACTTACTATAACAAAATCATAACTCATAATCTACCAAAAACACGCTTCTCATCATAAACTTTTCTAAAATTTCCAACAATGACGACTTGTCATATGGAAAATTTTACTATTTTGACTTTATATAAGTCAAACTTCATCACTATAAACACGGCATTCACCAATGCACTAACATGACATAACATCTTATACCGGTTAATTTCACATTCCACATAATACTAACACATAATTATACCAAAAACCGGCAACTTATCTCAAAATATACAAAGTACCATACAAATGGCACCTTCAAAAATCTTTCACATGCATCACTTAAGCAATCTTTCTTACTAAATCTTGGGAAATACTCATCAATTAACTTATCAATTTAATGCATAACTCATTTTAGACGTCTATCTTAAGGTTTCACACATTACCTTAACACTGATATCAATTTTATTTATTTATTTTTTTATTTTTTTATCATTTTTTTTTAACTTCTAACCGGTTTTAGTTTTCACTATCCGTACTCATGTCATATCGGCTACACATAAGTCCACTCATTTATAACTCTTTATTTACATAAAAAGGCGTCCCAATCTATGTAAACAATGAATTATAAACTTATGGTTCGGCAATTTACAATTCTTAATTTAAATGAAAAGGCGTCCCAATCCATTTAAATCAAGGAACCATAAACCATCCTACTTATACGCTTCCGACATCACATTTGTACATACTTTACTTTCCGTATTTACTAGCCTTGGATCCAATCTCACTAACTTCATCCATGCCATAAGGCAAGCTATCACCATGCCATAAAGACATCTTAACATCATGCCATAAAGGCATCTTAACATCATGCCATAAAGGCATCTTAACATCCATGCTCAAAGGCAACTAACATCCATGCCCAAAGGCAAGCTAGGCTATCCCGAAGGATACCATCTTTAACATTCATCCCGAAGGATCTTTAACACATGCCAAGGATGTAGGCAAACCATGCCGGTGAAGGCAAGCTAACAATCATGCCATAAAAGGCAAACTATACATCATGCCGTAAAAGGCAAGCTAGGCCATCCCAAAGGATGCCAAAACTAGAGCATTGGATCCAAGCTATATCTGTCTTATCATCTTTACTTGCTTTATCTTTCATGCACATCTATCATTAGGCACACTATCATATATTTAATTTTTATTGCCTTACGCAATCTCAACATTCACTATCACGCTTTCTATCATCTAGGAAAGTTTCCATATAACATTTGCCCATTTATTATCATCGCATTTTCACAATGCCACTTATCTTTCATCCGTCAACCCAAGTTGACTCACACACTCACTACGTGCCATCTTTATTTAGAAAATTTATATGTACTGCTTATCCATTACAACTTACACATCTCTACGTGTTCTTACAACACACTTTTACTATTACCCGTCAACCCTTGTTGACCATATTTTCAATTCATACTGTCACTTCATTTAGTCTATTCAACTTTCACGCATATAAACCTTACATAGGTCTATTCTATAACACTTTCGTTAATTTCATTCTTACATATTCAAATATATTAACATGATCACATTCATGTTTAACAATTCTTTCGGGTACACTTCGAGTCACTTATGACTTCTAGCGCAATCTATATCTCATTTATCTCTTCTACTCATTCAGTACTAACACATTTTAATTATCATGTTTTCTATGTAACATGATCTCATCACGTCTTAACTATACACTTTAACTTTCTCATTTTAGTTTAGCATATAAAAATTCATTCCTTCAAGCATCTATTCGTTATCATAACAATCTTGTCTTTCTAATCAACCAACTACAAACATACTTCAATATTCATACCTTACTTTATATCACGCTTTCTAAGCATTTATGCTTCATCAAACACTTACCATGTTTCTTAACTTGTTTCACATATCGATGTGTTCTTTTTAATTTACCGACCTTAACTAGGTCAACACCTAACACGCATTCCAATGCGTCTATCTCAATTCATACATTTCTATACAATCGTGCTCTCAAGCACACCACATAAAACTCTGATGCGTGGTTTTGCGACCTTACAATAGGTTTTACCTCTCGAGGGATCTCAAGAGGCTTACAACCCCACCAGGCAGTGTACCTGACCGATGTAGTATAGTGTAGTGGTAAGTACGGGGGATTGATCGTTCTCCACAGGGAATAGTGTCGTTAGGATTGAAAAACTACTCTAATAGGTCTAGGGGTGAGAGAAGATTCTTTTTTATGTTTTTTTATAATTTTATGAAAGCAAGTAAAATCTCGGGTTTGAAAGAGTGGGCGGAATTAGTTGCTAGTCAACTAACCCAAGTTACTACGAATGCAAATAAAATAAAATAACAGAAAATGAAAAGGTTGATGAAACTTATGTGGAGAGAAATGTGTTTACTTAGATTTCCTTACTCCCTAACTATCTTTTACCGGTTGATTAGTGTGTATTAATCGCGTGGATGACAGGTGTATTCCTTAATACCAATCGTGGGGTGGCGTACGTACTTCCCCAACTCTATGAACTCCTACTTCACTCCTATGTCGAGCCGGCTAAGAAGCTCCTAACATGGGATCACTAGAATTCGCTCATGCATTAAATACAACCATAAAAACCTTAGTACACATTGGTTCATGTTTCTTAAGACGTTCAAGCAAGTTACCGAATAGGAGGTTAGCCAGTTTTCTTAAGCCTAACATAGATAAACAATCATCCAATACAACTAATAACACACTAATAATCAATAATCAATAGTTAGGTTTCATTAGATCTAAGCAAACACAAAGAAAACCTAGCCTAGCATGTTAAACAAAAGACAAGAACAAGATAGAATCAAACAACACATAGACATATTGAATGATTAATTGATAACTTATCTTCAATGTAACATGGAAGATCTCAAGGCAAAAAGCCTTGAAAAAGCTGCTAAAATCGTCTTAGGGTTTCCTCCCAAAAGGTTACACACAAAGTTCCACACTAATGACAAAAAATTGCAAAACTATATATAGAGATTAAGGTCTGACGGCGTCACGTTATGGATCCTGACGCCGTCACCTCGCCGCTTTTAGGGTTCCCGGATGGCCTTCCTGACGCCGTCCCTCTTTAGACCTCCAAAATCCGTTCTGGCTTATCAAAGCTCGACGCCGTCAGAAAAGAGCTTGACGCCGTCCCTCTTTAATTTAAACCGTGACGACCTTGATCAGATTAAAGGGTGACGCCGTCAGATTTTTCATGCAAAATTCTCTGGCTTATCATGAGTAATTTTCATATCCACCTTTTCCTTGCCAAGCCATGACGCCGTCTGGGGAAATTCCTGACGCCGTCAAAGGTACTTTTTAGCCGATTTTGAGACTTTGTCGTTTTCTTCACTTTTATGCTCCAAAAACGTCCAAAATGCTTCCTTTTCCAGATTTCTTCTCCAAAGTACCTAAAATGACAAAAGGAACGATTTAGGGCAATATTTGATCAAATAAATACGATTTAGGGCTTAAATGACCCCCTAAAAGCGGTACACTTTTCGCTTCATCAAATACCCTTACACTTGAGATTTGCTTGTCCTCAAGCAAATGCGCTTTTATTCTAATCAAAATACAAGTTAGGGGTCATTTAACGCTAATATAAAAGTAATTACAACAAATAGTCGTTCCACTTTAATCATAATAAGCACGGAGATTACATAATAGCACCTCACAAGTAGTGTTTAGATACTCACATCTCTCAAGTGTCATCAAAATAAATCTCATAAATGAAAACGGATATTATCTCTCACTACCTGTCATAGCAAATAGATTACCATAGGCTTGGGAAAGGATAAAAAACCTCCTCCACTAGGCGTAAGCACCTAAGATAAACTATCAAAGAGGGCTTTTACATGGGTTATAACGTTAGGTGTAGGGAAAAGGAAAACACGGTTTTGTTGGATAAAGGATATTTTACTGGTGGCGAGTTAAATATCTTGATTAATTACATGTACTATACAATGTTGCTAAGCCAAGACTCGACTCAATCTTAAGCTAAAAACAAAATAATAAGAACATAAAATAAAACGGGATGGTAGTCCGTATGTTTTTTCTACTTTTCCTTTTTCTCATTTTTTTGTATTTTTCTTAAATTTTTTTTTTTTTTTTTTTTTTTTTTTTGTGCATACACTTTTGCCCTACCATCCAAAATAATACATCATAGGGGCGTTGCATTCCCCTTACACTTGAACTTTTACATAACTTTACAAATAACTATTCTAATGACTCGAATTAAGATAATTGAAAAACTTGGAGTACTTTTAAAATATTTAGCACATATGGGGGTAATAATGTTGTTCTTCCCCATTACTCCATTACACTAGTACTTTACCCATGAGTCCCAATCGTCCCAAAACAATATGTACAAGGATATGACTCGACTTAGCAACCATGTAATCAATTAGATAATTAACTTGGGTTTTAAACAAATGTTGTCACAATAATGCACTAAAAATGAGTGCATACAAGGTAGGCTAAGGCGATTTGGGTGTACATTTAAGTGGGGTGTAAAAAATTCTTCCTTTAAGTAAAATGCTTAAAGGTCGAAACGAAAAGATAGGCTCTGAGGGGTGTACTAGGGGTATCGTGTACTAAAAATGAGTACAACGCAAAGGGTGTGGGAGAATTACTTGACCAATGTAGCCAATGTAATTATAACAAAAACACAGGTGTAAAACAATGGGTTAATCCTAATGCCTCTTATCATGTAGTAAATCTAACTACACGAATGTAGTCTCACTTGTGGCCTCGGAATGGTCCTAACGCAAGTTCTAGAATCTAAGTGCTACCGGTACACACATCATAGCATAAGTGCTTTTCCTACCAATTCTAGGAGCGAACCTCACATATTTGGGGGTGGAAAATTTTTTAGTGGTACAGTTTTTGTGCTAGTCATATAACTTCCTATCCATGAGACGCTCATTAAGACCAAAGTTTCACTCCTAAATGTTGTAAAAAATTTTAAATTTGGCACTAAAATTGCCCTAACAAGTATTTATCTCAGTTTTATTACACATCTACCATCAAACAAACAAAAATCAAGTGCAATTGTATTCTCTAAGGTATCATCATTTACCCTCCCCTTACACTTAAGCTGAACATTGTCCCCAATGTTTATTCAAAGGATGTAAAAGTAAATAAGGTAAAAGAATGAAAACAAATACTCCCCTGATTCGTTCGATGTGGATAATCCGGTAACATGGTTAAATCCTCCTCCAAGAAAATGAACGTTGAAAGCTTCCCTTCTGAAATATAAATCATCTTCTTGTCCAATATAACCTGTTAAACCTGAGAAAACAAACACAAAAAACCCAAAGCCTCAACCTGAACAAAGAAAACTCACAACTAGATGTAATTCCAGACTTAGAAATAAAAACAAAACGATTAAGGATATAATGCTTGTAGAATGAATATTTGCAGATTTCCTGGAGTTTATAAAACTAAAGATTTAACAAAAACTTTATGACTCCGGTAGAAAAACAAAACTTGCAAAATTTCCAGAATTTTACACTTGACGCCGTCAGGTGTTAACCTTGACGCCGTCAGAAGTGACCTGCAGAAATTTTATGGTTAGTTTCCGGAAAATTTCTGGAAAAACTTATGCCTCACTTCCTGGAAATCCTGCAAAATATTCATTATGACTCGATACAAGCATTTGACTCTAACAATTACTAGTATGCATGCTCATTTAATATTGTTGTGATTCATGTTCAATCTTGTTCTTGTAAACAAATTTGGATTCCCTTACACTTATCTTTTGCAAAATACCTTTATATGTAGTTAAGACGAAGTTAAAAACAAAATAAAGCATTTTCACAATTTACTTTGAAACATGAGCACAAACAATAACAATTAAACTTGCATACGGAAACAAATAAAATCAAACAAACAAACAAACAAACAAACAAACAAATAAAGCTTGGGTTGCCTCCCAAGAAGCGCTTGTTTTTGTTCGAGTCACGAGCCTGACTCTACCCTTATTTAACGGAAATAGGGGAGGTTTTCCATACACTTAGGATTAAGTGCGGGTGATAGTAGCGATACACACCAACTTGGTAGGAGTATGCCACGTGAGGAAAGAGTGGTGGATGAATTATATGCTCAAAGATGTGTGCTCCTATCATCATAACCTTACCTAATTCAATTGGGCTAATGGGCGGATTAAGATTTTTTCCTAGAAAGGGATCATCTTCTATCAACTTCGAGAGATTCCTAGTTAAGAATTCACTTTGACCTAATAAACCCGGTTTAAACCCATAATGTTTCTTATGATCAACCATAAATGGGTGATGTAAGTATGTAAGGTCATGGTTCACTCCTATATTGGCTTCCTCTCTACAAGGCTTAGAGTCTACTACCTTTATCGTAAAACTACCCGGACTATATGGTTTGATGGGTGGATCGGGACCTATTTTAATTCCTAACTTTTCATCCAAGGATGGAAAATTGGGTAAGGGTCTCGGTTGAGGCTCCGGTTCATCAAAACTAGGAACTTCCATAGAACTAAAAGAAAGGTTGTGACTACAAGTATTCAAACCTATTTCTTCTAGTTGTGTTTGGTCCAAGGGCTCTACCTCTATTGGGGTTCCTATAGTCTCTTCTACTTTTTCCGGGTAAGTTACGGGCGGTGTGTTAACCTCAAATGATGGTAGGATTTGTGGGGTATCTAGTGGTCTTGCATTTCTAACCTCAATCACCTATATGTTCATCATGTGTTTTGGTAGGATCTAACCCAAACACATTCCTAAGTATCTCAAATCCTTCTCTAGCCATTTGAAATTCTAAGTCCGATTCATAGTAATATTCAACTTGATTACTATGTTCCAATTGCCTAAAGGATTCCTCATGCGTGTCATATGTTTTGGTGAAATCTATCCCACTCATGCAACTAGGTAGTTCAACACTAACCATCTCACAATCTTGGTCCAATTCAAGGTCCATGTTCTTAAAAACTAGGTCTTCTTGCTCATGGTACCTATAGTCGGATAAATCCTCCTCATTTGTTTCCTCAAGTTGTGATGTATATAAACCCATCAATTCATTCAACTTATGGTTCACGGTTAGGAAGCTTTCCTCAAATTTTTTCCAAAGAGTTTCACTAAAAGGAGTTGATCCTAACAATGATTGTTTAATAGAAGCCGCACATGCACATAATTCATCAAACCTATCAAACTTTACACCCATCTCCTCTTGTATATATCTAAGATCACTTAAAAATTCATTGGAACAACAGGAAGCAAATCTATCCGTGTAAAGTAATTGTTCCTCTATTGTTAATGATCTAAATGAAATTTCATCCGCCATGGTGACAAATGAAAATGGTTTTACAAACAAAGGGCACAAAGAAAAAGATAGACTAAAGAAATCCTAGAAAAATAAAATAAAAATCTCACTAGAAAGGAATCTAGTGAGTAGACCTAATAAAATAAAAATTCAACCTAAACAATAACTATTCCCCGGCAGCGGCGCCAAAAACTTGATGCGTGGTTTTGCGACCTTACAACAGGTTTTACCTCTCGAGGGATCTCAAGAGGCTTACAACCCCACCAGGCAGTGTACCTGACCGATGTAGTATAGTGTAGTGGTAAGTACGGGGGATTGATCGTTCTCCACAGGGAATAGTGTCGTTAGGATTGAAAAACTACTCTAATAGGTCTAGGGGTGAGAGAAGATTCTTTTTTATGTTTTTTTATAATTTTATGAAAGCAAGTAAAATCTCGGGTTTGAAAGAGTGGGCGGAATTAGTTGCTAGTCAACTAACCCAAGTTACTACGAATGCAAATAAAATAAAATAACAGAAAATGAAAAGGTTGATGAAACTTATGTGGAGAGAAATGTGTTTACTTAGATTTCCTTACTCCCTAACTATCTTTTACCGGTTGATTAGTGTGTATTAATCGCGTGGATGACAGGTGTATTCCTTAATACCAATCGTGGGGTGGCGTACGTACTTCCCCAACTCTATGAACTCCTACTTCACTCCTATGTCGAGCCGGCTAAGAAGCTCCTAACATGGGATCACTAGAATTCGCTCATGCATTAAATACAACCATAAAAACCTTAGTACGCATTGGTTCATGTTTCTTAAGACGTTCAAGCAAGTTACCGAATAGGAGGTTAGCCAGTTTTCTTAAGCCTAACATAGATAAATAATCATCCAATACAACTAATAACACACTAATAATCAATAATCAATAGTTAGGTTTCATTAGATCTAAGCAAACACAAAGAAAACCTAGCCTAGCATGTTATACAAAAGACAAGAACAAGATAGAATCAAACAACACATAGACATATTGAATGATTAATTGATAACTTATCTTCAATGTAACATGGAAGATCTCAAGGCAAAAAGCCTTGAAAAAGCTGCTAAAATCGTCTTAGGGTTTCCTCCCAAAAGGTTACACACAAAGTTCCACACTAATGACAAAAAATTGCAAAACTATATATAGAGATTAAGGTCTGACGGCGTCACGTTATGGATCCTGACGCCGTCACCTCGCCGCTTTTAGGGTTCCCGGATGGCCTTCCTGACGCCGTCCCTCTTTAGACCTCCAAAATCCGTTCTGGCTTATCAAAGCTCGACGCCGTCAGAAAAGAGCTTGACGCCGTCCCTCTTTAATTTAAACCGTGACGACCTTGATCAGATTAAAGGGTGACGCCGTCAGATTTTTCATGCAAAATTCTCTGGCTTATCATGAGTAATTTTCATATCCACATTTTTCTTGCCAAGCCATGACGCCGTCTGGGGAAATTCCTGACGCCGTCAAAGGTACTTTTTAGCCGATTTTGAGACTTTGTCGTTTTCTTCACTTTTATGCTCCAAAAACGTCCAAAATGCTTCCTTTTCCAGATTTCTTCTCCAAAGTACCTAAAATGACAAAAGGAACGATTTAGGGCAATATTTGATCAAATAAATACGATTTAGGGCTTAAATGACCCCCTAAAAGCGGTACACTTTTCGCTTCATCAAACTCAAACGTATAATAAACTACCATAGACTTAACATATCATACGCAATCATATCATAACACTTAACACTTATCCGACAAGTGTTAAAACATTCATAACATAATCAAAACATGAAGTCTATGGCATCATACATCATATCGCATAATCAATCTATGTCTAAGCTTCGACATTCTAACCAGCCGCAAGCAATAGCCGAACTCATAACTAAGGCATCATAAACCTTAGTTCACTTACTAACCCGTCTCTAACACCGCTTAGCATGGCTACTCGCATTCTATTACTATAACTTGATTATACAATCACATAATTGCAATACAAATCACCGGCAGCAACCGAGGTGCGCGGCTAACTAATAATCTAAACATCTCAAGTCCCCATGGACTTGTATCTCAAACACAACAACACTATCACAAGCATACATCACCTATCATCAATAGGCTCAACTAACATAAAACATAATTTGTCTAACACATAGCAATCAATTTCCGCGCGACTAACACTTACGTCTAACGCTTCTACGAGTGGTTTAAGACTAGGCAACCCTAAGTGGAAACCTAATTCACTTAAACCAAAGCTCTGATACCAATTTGTAACACCCCGTGCCCGCTTACTTCAAAATTTAAAAACTTTTTGCGCGGAAACACTTGACTAAAACTGACCTGCTGTTACTCTTACATAAACTGACAAAAATCATTACACATTCAGCCCTTGAGGCTATTTTTAAATGAAAGTACATTCAATTACCTTCAAAACGATAGGTGGCACGACCACCAACGACTTACGGTTTGTTTTGTACGACATTTAGAAAATTACCAAATCTGGACTGTTGGATAGATGCGCCATATCCCAAAAATAGATGCGCCGTATCTATATGATATGGCATATCTAAAAATTGAGATGCGCCGTATCTACCCAACTGAGCAGCCGAGGTTACTGTTCATCAGAAGGCCTTTTTTTCCAAAATCCCCGGCCGGAAACCCGACCTCCCGAACTCGAAACTCAACCAAACTTTCCAGATTCATTTGGTGTATCAATGGGCTCATTTTTATGCAAAAACATTTACCTTACGACACCCCGAAGGGGTACTTTTACAAATGAGACGGGTTATGCAAATAACCCGTTTTGACCCATTTTCACAACAAACCACTTATACGACTTCCGTATTACACCAAACTTGACCAATATCAATCATTTAACATATCAAACATGTTCCAATAACACTTGACCCGTTTACTACTCAAAATGGGTACTTTTGCACATAAACCAAACGCCCCTTTAACTTTCATTACAAATACTTAAAACATGCTTTGACACACCAAATGACTTCCAATTCGTTACATAACTCTTGACATACATTTTGACACTTGTCTACTCGTTACAAAACGTTACTTGACTCACGGGGGTACAAACTTACATATTCGAGCTCGGTATCTACCTAAGCTCTAATTCCTTACCAATCTACCCATCTCGCATAACCACGCCTTAACCCATATATATATCCAAATCATCCATCTAAGCACGTCAACCTTAGCTCCAAGCTAAGCACATCAAAGCCTCATCATCAACATCATCATCATAAGCACTTGCAATGATCATAGCAAAGGGTGGCCACTATCACTTGATCTTCACCTTCTTCTTCTATCATCACCATTTAGCTAGTTTCCCTCTCTTTTGTATCTCAATAAAAACCGGACTTCAAGATCTATCTACAAAATGGGGGAGTGATCTAGAACTCCCTAGTTATATTAGTTAGGTGATGACTTTGGGCAATTGGCAAGAATGGCCCTTCAATTCCCATTCTTCTTACTTTGGCCACAATCTAACTTTATAACATATTTAATACTTGGCAACTTTGGCCCCTTTAGTTACACATCATACTTAACATAACCGCTTTAGTCATATTTTGACTATCGGGTTTGACCACTACACGTCAAATGTTGACTGGCCAATCATATGAGGCCATAATCTATTTTCATCTAGGGTGGGGTCCCAACACCCGGGAAACGGGTCTAACAGCGGTGGTGTTAGATAAATGGTAACTTCTGGATTTGATCAGATAAAGCATAGTACAAATAAGAACTGGGCTTTTGCTGGGCTAACGTAACGGGCTAACAGGTTATAATTTTTTAATTGATTTGGTCGGTTGGTTTAAATATTAGCACCGACAATGTGCTATAGTATATATATATATAATATTAACATGTTGTTTTTTTAATTCTACAAAAAACAACTCATAAATTTATAGTTTTTTAGTTTATAATCCAAGAAAAGTAAGATTGGATCGGATTAGGTCTTAAGATCTTATGGTCAAGATCGGGGTCCTATAAGATCTTAAGCTTGCATAGATCCTATGTAGGATCCGGATCATTTTTGCTTTGCAGTATCGTAAAATCGTAGGATCTTAAGATCAGGATCGGGATCCTGACAACTATGACATATACTACTAGTACTAGTATAATTTTGTCATTTTCTGATGTATATAAAGTTATGTATTTTCTCGAAACATGATACAGTACAAGGTTGGAGCGTTTGGTGGAGTGGTAAACGCTTTATAACTTTGAGATCCATCCACTCCTCAAACGTATACCGCAATGCTACAGTGATTTCAACTTTTAATCTCTACTATATATTAATCATAAATGTGTTTCTAAAAGTTAAAAATGAGTAAAATACTTTTTTAAAAATTTAAGTTTCAATATTTTATTTATTTTTATACATAAAAATTCAAATAATGTTGCATTAATGAAGTTGTTTTCCCATTGAAAATTCAATATGTGCGTGACAATTTTTTTAAATGCAATTTTAAAAAAAAAAAAAAAAAAAAAAAAAAAAAAAAAGACTTTTTAGTATTAACCCCAACATTAATATGTTCTAAAAATTTATCCACAAATATATAATACATCATTTCAAAATTCATGTAATGTTTTATTTACAGTTTTTTTATAGGTTTTTTTAATACATTTAAGAACTATTATTTGAGATGAATAATCGCATTTTACAATATTTTGCAATTACATTTTAATTATTTACATTGCATGTATAAACGTTACATAAAACACTTAATCATAATATTGCAACTTAACCGTTTGCCGCTATAAAATCTCATTTTTATGCATGGGTATCGCCTAATAATTAGAAAATCTGAATAGAATGCCCATGTTTTTTAAGGGTTAAATTCATCTAATAGTAAGGAACATTTTAAATGTTCATTTATCAGTTTTGAACTTAAAAACAAATACCACAATACCATGCAAACTTTCAAATTTCGTTCTAATATCATACTTTTGCTAATGTGTTATCGCCTGCTACTGGCTAGACAGGTAATTTTATTTTAATTATTTATTTTCAAACTTATCTTCCTTACAATGCCATCACCACCATATCTGTGACAAATGGTAATTTTCACATGTTAAATAAATAATAAATGGTTATTTATTATTTTTAAGCCGAGCATTTCTATGCTCAATTGCATGTTTCTTAGTATTTTTGAGCATTTTTGGGAGCTGTCCCACATACTGTAGCTTACAGTCACTGCTGAAAAAGTTTATTTTTGTCAGTAAGCGTAAATTATTCCATTTCTGATAGTTACTGACAAGTTTCGTAATTTACTGAGAGCTTTCTCGTATTTACTGAAAAGCAACCCCACACGCGTACCGACAGCACAGTATATATGGTAGCAGTCAAATAAATGCATTTTCGAGCAAATAATAATATTTTATTAATATTCTGATGGAAACGTCAATAAAAACTTTATTTTTGCGTATACATGTCCAAAAACGTCAAACCGGGACTTTACGGTAACATTTAAGCTTAAACCGACACACGATACACCAATGAGGATCAAAAACCCATTAAATCCCCCCTCCCCCTTGTCGTTTACAGCCAACACACACAAAGGTACAAGAACTTTTATATACTAAGATATCATTAGTGGAGGATGACATATCGAGTTTTGTATTTATACCCTAAACACACCACATAGTTTTTCACACACATTCTTATCAACAAAAGTTACCAAGATCATTTTTCTTACTCTACTAGCTTAAAACTCACGGCCAACCTCCATAGATCAAGATCCATAAAAATTTGTTGAAGTTATAAGTAATCGGGGTGTACTTTCAAGTGTTTTGGGTTATTTGGAACGTGTATTGGGTAAATTTGGTGCAATTTGGTGTGTTCTTGGACCCTTGAACCTCTCGACATCCTTCAAAGCATTATAAGGATTTTCAAAATTTGTTCAAATCTTGTTCATATCATGTTGTTTTGATGTTTAAAAGTGTTAACAAGTGTTAAATGTGTATGATTTACTAAAATGAAAAAGTTAGGGTTTGATGTGTAATTGTTGTGTGCTCGACTTTTCTTAACTTTTTATACAAATTATGATATTTCTTGCTTGTGTGGTAAATCTTGTTGCTTGTGGTACTAGTTTGATGATACAAAAGAGATTAGTGCTAATTACGCGTATTTAAGACGAAATATACACTTTTAAGGGTATATATATGAATCGGCTATGGTTAAAAATAAATAATTATTGGGGTTTTGAAAAACATAAAGTTTTGGCTCTAGTGGTGAAATGGTGAAAATTATGGTTATTAGCTTATTTTAGTTAGCTTATTGTAATAAGCACTAGCTTATTGATTTTAAACTAAATGAATTGGACTAAATTTTATCTTGACATAAATGGGCCGAGCCCATCAAGTATTCGGCCTACATGGGCTGTTTTGGACCGAAATGCTTATTGGAAGTGCTTATTAGCTTATTTGATATTTAACGTAAAATATAACGTAACTAAAAAGGATTAATTAGTTATCGGACTAAAAATGGATTATTGGACTCAATGTGGCCTAATCGGCCCAATAAACATCTCGGGAGACAAAAATGAATTTTGGAACATTTTTAGACTCGCTATAATTATTTTTGTAAAATAGAACGTTATATATCGATTAAAACCATTTTGGGCTCGTTTTGGCATTTTAAGCCCAATAAGACAATTAAGAGGATTTTCGGCCTAAAGTTATGAATGTTGACTTTTTGTTGACTTTTGAAAGTATTTTGACTAAACATTGACTTTAGTATCGAAAACTATAATTATGAAGTAATTGTAACGATAAGTATAGTTATAACGATAAATGTACACTTTGGACTATTTTTGCAAATATAGTTAACAAAAAGGGATTATTTGAGGAAATTTGCAACACTTGAGAAAAATGGGAAAACTTGAATAAACGAACGGGTCATGCCTGATTTTTCTAAAATTTCGACACTTAGAATATTTTCAGACGAAAATCGACTAAAAGACGAAACGGGTTATTTTTATTATTAAAAATATTAATTATCCTAAATTAATATTTTTAGGTCTTACAAGACTTATAAATATATTTTGACATCTATACACTGCACTTATTTAATTTCTCGAAACTTAAATATTTATAACTTTCTTTATAATTATTATTATATTATAAATAATTATAATAATTTATAATATAATAATACCCCACTAACACTATTATCATATTAATTATTCAATACTTATTTAATTAATTATAAGTCTTAATTAATTAAATATTTAATTATTATATATATATATATATATATATATATATATATATATATATATATATATATATATATATATATATATATATATATATATATATATAATATATATTACTTACGCAGTTGCGACAAGCACAAAGCACGGAAGTTCCGTCGCACGTATATTCACCGTACACTTTCACCATGAGCCATCACCAAAGAGTCAAATACGATAAACTATTTTGAAATTTTACCTTACCACACAGCAAGCAAGAAATACACGAGCACTGGTCACACGAAAACTTTTCAATTGAGTTAAGACATTTAAAATATGAATATTTCACTAAGACTTACCATACTGATCTAGGTCGCGTGTCGGAGCGGTTGCACTGTGTTGTTGATTAGCAGATTGCTATTGTTTTTAAGGTGAGTTTATAGCCTCATTTTTATACGTATTGCTTTTTTATAAACCTTGGGGTGAGAAACATGCAAAACTGTTTTCATGGACCAAAATGAACTTTGTTTTTATACACACTTATATCCGGAAACCTAAGTTAGCTGAATCCCATTGCGCCCACTATCATCAACCGTCAATTCCTGCTGGGAAACGCGTGTGATATAAATAGATCTATTGGGGGTGACTCCCCCGTTCGGTTGGCTCGGCATAGTCAATGCGAACGTATACCATATTGGAATTTGCCGAGTGTCTGGGGATTAACACTCGCGGGCACCCCTTTATTTGTTATGCCATTTAGGCATATTGTTTGTCTAGTTCGGTTGGATGAGCTTAGTGTTTGCATAGCAGGATAGTGTGTGTTTGCTGAATTGTTTGCTGAATTATTTGCTATTTTGCTATGGTCCATATGTGCTTATTTACTTTAAACATATGAACTCACCAGCGTTAGCTAACTTTTAGCATGTTTTTCTCAGGTAATTGAGAATGTGTTTATTGAAGGCAGGGCATGGCAAAGGTCATAAAATTTGTTGGAAATGTTTTTATTTATGCGTTAAACTCTGAGTTTGGGACCGCTTTATTAAATGGGCTTCATTGTATTTGAATTGAATGAGATGTATGACAATATAACTTTGAAAATGTAATTTATTTTAAAATGGATTTTTAATCCGTTCTCTATATCTTGTGTTGTGATTATCGATTTAGTATGCTTCCGCAAATCTTGATTTTGGGGGTGTTACAATATCTGGTAACCACCGCCATCAATCTCTACCCTATATGTAGGGACAGAACTAGGGGTCCCGCGGTGTCATGAGACCCTGATAAAATCGTTTCGTAGTGCGAATTTTTGAAAAAAATGTTGAATTTTCTAAAACGCAATCATTCCTAATGCATTACGTTTCTAGTTATTGTTTAGTTAGTGTATTAATAGGTGAAAAGTAAACTTAGTTTTCACTTAACTCAATCATTTTAACTGAAAATCATATTTCTTTGTTATGTTTTCCTTATACTACAGTAAAAGAATTGTCCACCCACTCCTTTTTAGCTCTGGTTCCGTCCCTGCTTCCATGTCACCACCCCCCCTCTCTTCCACCACCACCGGTAACAACATTATAACAATCACCAGCTTCCTTGTACGGGTATTCGAGAAGAATGATCATGCCGAGTAAATCAAAGGTGTGCACATTCTAACTATACTTGTAGTTAGATTTTTTATTGTAACACTTCGATGGATCCATGGCTAAGGTTTATAGTTAATTTTATTTCGCATATTATTTATTAATATTAATCAACTATTGATAACCTAAAATCAGTAATCAAAACCCTACATAACAGCCTTAAGATGGCATTGAGAAATGAAAACTACTATATTTTCATTCATATCACAATATGCATTTCTAACATTTTGATATTGTGAAAATGGAGGGTATGAGGAATATCAAATCATTGTTAGATGTTTGGAATGATGTTTTTCAAGAAATGTCTAAGATGCCTACTAATAATTCTGTTTGGAGCACTTTTAGAAGATTATCTTTGGGAGCAGTGGTGTACTTTATGCGGCAATAGAGGAGTGCTAGACAATTAAGAAATGAAAGCTATAAAAGTGGAGGACCTATGAAATACAATAAAAGAAACTGTCAAGCTAAGGATTATGAGCATTTGTGTGAAAGATTCTAATGTTGTTAGATAAGTGGAAGATCAGTGGGGAGTAAAATTTAAATGGCTAGTTAATAGGGAAAAAAAGCTATGTTTTTGAATGAATGGTGATAAAGGTTAAGAATTCTAAGTCTTGATATTGGATGTTTAGATATAGGTTGTATAATACTGCTTGTGGGTGTGAGTATACACAATGGTGCAAAAGGTTATGTTTTTTAGACGGGCTAATGATGAAATATTGGTCCATTTAGGTTTGACTACTAAAAAAGGTCATGCTGAAGTAGTCTGCAGAGGCTGAGGTAATAAGATCCAAAATGTGTTATTGATAGATGGCTAAAAATGATGCAAATGAAGCCTTTCTATTAAGAAGCCTTGATTTTTCTTGGATTCTTGGCATTCTAAGGGAATGTAGTTAGTATCATTTTGGTTTCCTATCTTGTAGTCGATCTTAGCCAAACATTTTTGTTAAACCTCATTTCTGCATAATTTGTAAAGCATCTATGATTTAAGTCAGAGTGTTTGGAAGAAAGGAAGTTGATGTTGATCAGATGGCTCAGTACATTGATTGAAAGCCTTGTTCTTGTGATTCATCAATTTTGATGTTTTCATAAGAATAATGGTTTGTAAAATCATAAAGTGAGTTTCCTGATTGGGTAGTATGGAATGCATTTATCTAATGCAGGCTGGATAGTAAGTTTAGTTCCCATGTCAAAGCTGGTAGAATTTCAGCTGTCTGTTGTTGGTGTTGTTTTCTATAGAATGGCTAAAATGTATAATGATTGGAAAGTTGGGAGTTTAAAGGTGGACAATACAATTTGCTAGTATTAGAAACTCATGAAACATGGGACTTCTTGGTCCTAACATTGAATTGTCAATGGAGGGTTGGTTGGATCACATTTGAGTGGCCTATCTGTTTTGATGATGCTTGTTTTTCTTTATGGGCTATTATTGTGCTAGTGAGGATGAAGTTGCTAGTATAGTATTAGTTTTATGAAGTTGAATAGGAAATGTGGTCAAACTGATTAGTCCCTTCTTTGGTGATGATAGGAAGCTTATAGCTTCCATGATGATACCTTTCATTGTTGTCTTCATAGATCATTTAGGTGTGAGGGTGGGCTACATTTGAATGGTCTGTGCAGGATTACTTTGTGAAGGAAATGTAGTCATGAAGCTATGGTTTTGATGATTATAGAGTGTTTAGTTTGGGTATTTCATTATGTATATTTTTTGTTTTCAGTCTTGTATTTTGGCTGTTTGGCAGCTTATTGTATTTTAGATAATTTTAAGCATGTCCAATTCCTATATTATTATTTGTTGTAAAGCTCTTTGGTATTAATATATATTCATCATTTTCATCAATATATATACATATATATATATATATATATATATATATATATATATATATATATATATATATATATATATATATATATATATATATATATATATCTGTTCTAGAAAAAAACCCACTTTGGTGAAAAAGTGAGAAAATAGTGCAAATCACCCCCTCCCTTCCCACCTCTTTTTTTCCCCCAACTACAAGGGCCTTATTGTAACTTTTATTTTTATTTTACAAGGTTTGTTCCGAACATGTCCCTTTCCCCTCCTTTTTTTCCTCCCAAGTCTATGGGCTTCTTTGTTACTTTATTTATTTATTGAGGGATGTTTTGTAACTTTTTATACATTTAAACTAAACAATATTTTCAATCAGGTGATACGTTTATATAAACAAAAATGTTAACATGAATGAATAACTTGAGGAGTTGAGGTTAATAGACCATTCTAAATCAAACTTTTCCATTCTAATCTATTACTCAATTGAAATGTAGACATTTCATATATGACACGATTAATCAATACAGATACTGAGCCCTGAGGCAAAGATAAAATAAAACAAAAATGCTAAGTCATCTCAACATCAATTGCCCAGAAGTCCAAACTGAGACAAAAATGCTAAGTCATCATTACCAGCCTTCTTTGGCAACAAAGTAGAATGAATGTTGGGCAAAACACCACCACTCGCAATCGTCACTGATCCCAACAACTTACTTAGCTCCTCGTATTTCTGATCGATAGTTGCTTAACGACTCCATTCTTCGTGTGATTATTGAGCCGGTTCTTCCCAAGCCTATGTTCCCAACTGAATTTCCACTAACCTGCAAGCGAAAACTAAAGAATTAATGATTTAAACCTGAAATTTCAGGTCTAAGATACGAGATGCAATTTTGTTGAGGTATTCCCCCTTCAACCCTGAACATGAAATTTTGTTGTCAAACAAACTGGAATACCAAATCATACCCATAAAGGGTGAAAAGTGCAAACAAACTAACCTAAAACAGGTGTTTATGCTACTATTCTCATGAGCAATATTTGTGATTGTATATGCTGCTCTAGTGGCAGTGAAGGGTGTCATTGTGTACCCGTATTCGGTCATCATCGTATGGTGCACTAAATATACTCATAGATGCCCTAATATGTACCTTTTCGATGCACTAATCATATTCATAGATGCCCTAATATCTACCTTTTCGATGCACTAACATACTCATAGATGCCCTAATTCCCATTTAATCTACTATTGCAATTTTATTCATGCCCTCCGCCTACACACAGTAAATAATATGAATACTCACTGACCGTTGTTAAGCAGATCAGTACTTGAAGATAATATATGGTAGCTGCTAATACTTCTTCAGAACCCGATTCCATCCGACTTACTGACCATTCTGTCTCCAGAAAAGATTGCAGTGTTCCTGGTAACGTGTTTTTCAAGATTATGTTTCGATTCCTCAACTCCCAATTGCCGTGAGGGCCTTGCTAGAGTCACAGAAGCAGTTAGCCAACGTAAAAGCTTTGATAGCAATGTATCATTGGTCTGTTCACAAGGCTCGTCAGATTGAAGAGCAACTGAGGCTGCCCGAAGAACAAACTTCTGAAGCTTCTCCTGATCCTGCAAAAACACATAAAACCAACTCAAAATATAGCATATTTATGAGATAAAAAAAAATAGAAAAATAAGTTGTGTGTGGCTTGTAAAGATAGAGTAATACCATGTTAAGTATTGCTGCTTGGAGAGTGCTCTTTAGTACAACTTTAAGCCCTAATTCTGCGTTGCAATTTACATCAACGTCTCATTAGTACATCTTTGTTTTGTGATAACATCAATGGAGTAGATCTCAGCTTATCACCAGAAATTACAGGCTTACTTCTATCGTTTACTGCATTATTCTGAGAATGATGTTCACTATCATAAATTCCAGTCGAGGTCTTTAATGACCCTGATTGACCGTTCTTTTATAGAATATTACCAGAACCCATGCCTAAGGTCTTGTTCCCTTTAAGAGGTTATACCATAAATGATTTGCAGCAACTTCATAAATGAACAAAAAGAAGAAAGATTACCTTCTTTGCAGCATCTCAGGCTGGATTATTTGCGGCAACTTCATAAATGTGAACCTTCTTTGGACTACAACTAGGTCATCTCACAAAAAGGTGACTTATTCTCCAAGCAGATAAGCGTTAACCTGTTCAACCAACGAAACCCATATTAACACATCTACAAATGGCCAATTAAACTAAAAAGATGCACCAATTAAACTAAACAGATGCACTTATATTCTATAATATAATGCTTCAATCAATGTAACTATTCTACTGATTCAACATAGGCTACTTAACCAATTACAAAGGCATTAAACTTATAGCGATTATCAGAGCCTGTAGATCATCAAAAAACAGAAAATTTCATGGTTTTTAAGTTAAGTACCTGAGTGTTTCGTATTAGGTTGACAAGCCCCCAAAATTACCCGTTTTGACCCATTAAACTTATAGCGATTTTGCGTTAGTTGCATGCTGTATGAAACTGAATATTTGACCCCTAACTAAGATATAATCAGAAGCAGAAACTAGAAACTATTTACTCAAACATTAAGAACTGATTAGTCTAACTACTAACCTCTCGCTTGTTGATTGGAATAAACTTCATCCAGATTGCTTCATCAACTTTTTAGCTTTCATAAACTTCCTCGTATCCCATACACCATCCCAAAAACCCGCAGCCATTAGATGACATTCTTAACCTTCATCTCATCGAAGACCTGACATGCATCAATTATTTCACTAGATTTTGAGTACATGTCAATAAGAGCATCATTCATGGGTACATCAAGGAAGGCTAAACATTTAAAAGAAAGAGTGTATTTGTTTTCCAAGGCTTAATAATGCTGAATTGGCACATATGTTGACCACTGAGCACAATATTACATTATCAACATTCATGAGTATTTGACGCAATTCAATAAAAAGATTCAGAGCATCCATGCTATTATTACTGTCACGAGCAGATCCTGCAATCAACGCAGTGCAAAATATTTTATCTTTTTCGGTCATGTTTCGGTATATTTGATCTACACTTTGTAAGCTTCATTTCTTTCAATAGGCATTAATTAATGAACCATTTAAACTGTTGTAGGATTCAAAACCCAATTTCAAAACAAACCCATGTAGCTGAGTGACATTTGATAGATCTTTATCTTGAGCAGAAGCCATCAGAACACTAGCCATGGTGAAGTTGTCAGGAGTCATACCTATTAAAACTCGACTGTTAGCAGCTGATGAAAGATTAGATAATAATGCAAGATGGGTAGTAGGGGGTGTTTGGCATGGCGTTTTGTCAGCAATTAATGCATATGATAACAATAATCAGAATCAGATATCAGCTGTCGCAAAACAGCTTCAGGAGATGGTTTTTGGATGTGTTTCTATTTTTTTAAAGTTATGACCATTAGAAAATTCAATTATTTAAGGATTAATATGACCATTACAAAACTAGAAACAATCTTGTTGTAGCTACTCCTAATCTAATTATTCAACTCCTAAGCACGAGAAATTAACTAGTTGCAACTAGAAAACTAGATAATCAACTAGAAAACTAGAGAAATTAACGGAAATTAACTACCTTCACGAAGCATCAAACGAAACATGAGAAAAGCATCATCACAAATCCCCCGACTAGCAAACCCACCAATCATCAAATTCCACGAAACCAAATCCTTAACCACCATCCCATAAAAAAATACGCCACACATCCTCCATCTTCCCACATCACAACCAGCGCACATTGCACAAACACATACACAAAAAAATCCACTCTTCACAACACATCCTTGCACCCCCATCCAACACCTTAACCACATCAAATTCGCAGATGCACCTACAACACTCCCATACTTAAACTCATTCCCCGTAAACCCCTCTAGAATGAATCCATTTTATACAACTCGTATCTCTCGCTTAGAAAGGCTTAGTTAAGCTGGAAATGAAAGTGTGATACTAAAACTACATTGACAATAACAGCAAGAATAACAATAGTACTAAAAATAAACCAGAAGCAATATTTACAAAATGTAAAAAACAGATATTAAAAGCGAAGAAGTTACCCAATATCGATAGGAAAGGAGTTGAGAAGTAGTATTAATATTCTTGTTTTGAGGAGGAGCTGGAGGAAGACATGAAGCCAAACTGATCTGCTTAACAGCTTCAGGATCCTCGCGTGCACTTGATTCTAAAGCCAATTGTATTTGGTACTCCTCTTCTACTTCAGGATCCCCACCAATTGGCGTTGATTCATCTTTATCTTGTACTATTTTCACATCCGGACGATTTGTAACCGAATTAAGCCATCCTGCTAAACTACTACCAAACAGATACAAACTGATGCACTAAAGTATCTTAAATGGATGCACTAAATGTCCTCAAACGGATGCACTAACGTACCTCAAACGGATGCACTAAAGTACTTTAAATGGATGCAATTAAAGAGACAATGTATAGCTATCATATTCATTATTCCACCAGCTATCTCTAATGGAATTTTCATTAAATCATATTCATTAGTCCCAGTTGTTAGCATACCTCCCCTTGCGCGTATATAAGACATCGGTTGATTAAAAGTGGCAGAATAATCTCGTTCATACGTATCCACAATCACAAACTCAGGAGTAGGTATATCAGAAGCCGTTTTCTTACTAGCAGCTTGCTGCACCTACATATTGATAACAAACATTAACCAAAACGAACAAATCAACAGTCAACGAAATACCACGCCAACTAAAGTACTAAATCTATGCCTCATTATCCGCTTCTACAACAAGGCCGGGTAGCACTTGGAGTATCGTCATCTTCGACATCTTTAACAGATTTCAAAATAGGTCACTTTTTTGTGTATGTCTAAGGGACGCGGTCTAAACGATAGCCTACTCATATCAAATTATCAGCAACTCATTTCCATCAATATCAGATGTTTTCTTATTGAGTTACGCTTTCGCGCTTCACTGCGAACAACCATACAGTACACGTTTCTCGTCCATATAACATGTATTCACACCATAATACTCAATTTTCTATTCATACAAATGGATACACTAAACATACATATAGATGTCTTAAAATGTTTGACGATGCACTAATATTACTCATTGATGCCCTAATATGTTCATCGATGCACTAAACATACAAACAAATGCCCAAGTAGTTCCAACGATGCTCTAAACATACAAATGGATGCCCTACTATGGCCAACGATGCACTAAACATACAAAACGATACACTAAACATACACACTAACTCCTTAATATGTCTGATGATGCACTAATCTTACTCACTGATGCCTTAATGATACTTACCGATGCTCTAATATGTTCAACGATGCATTAAACATATAAACATACGCCCAAGCTATGTCCAACGATGCACTAAAATATAAACGGATGCACTAAACATAAACACTTGTGCCTTAACATGTCTAACGATGCACTAATCATACTCACTGATGCCTTAATATGTCATATGATTCAACAATAATACAAATTATGATTTGTTTACACATTGATGCCCTAAATTGCCAAATAATTCAAAAACACTCGAAATTATCATCTGTTTACACAATGATGCCCTAACTAATTCAACAAATTTACAATTATTGCGTGTTTACACTTTACACATTAATGCCCTAAAATAAGTTTTTCCTTACTGTTGTTTGAGTTAATATATATTAAATATTAAAATAATTAATCAATCAACAAAATTTGTGCACTTACTGTTATATGTGTCCGGTAATTGATGGAGGTTGTTAGCGTTCAATAGTTTTAATGACGGTGTCGATTCGATGGTGGTGATTCCCGGTGATGATGGTGGTGATTCCCGGTGATGATGGTGGCGATGGAGATGGTGAGTGGGTGGGAGGTAACTAATGGAGTGTGTGTATAATAATGGAGTGTGTGTGATTGTATCCGAGTAAATAACGATTCCCGTTTTCTTTTTCTTTTTTTTTTCTTTTTTTACCCCGAACTTTTAAACATTTTTGAAATCTACCCTGTAAATTTTTTTCTCTTTTTTTCTCTTTTTTACCCTGAACTTTTAAACATTTTCGAAATCTACCCTGTAACTTTTTTTCTCACTTTTCTATCTAATTGTACTTTTCTCTAGAACCGGACCCTATATATATATATATATATATATATATATATATATATATATATATATCTGTGTGTGTGTGTGTGTGTGTGTGTGTGTATAATAATAATAATAATAATAATAATAATAATAATAATAATAATAATATTGTGTATATATGGCAATTCTATCCTATATTCGTAAGTGATTTTCCTATATTTTGAAAGAAGTAGAACATTTTTGAATGAAAGAAAGTAGACTTGGTAGAAATCACCCTGGTGACAACGTAAATGAGGACCAAGAAGACGATGACGACGGTGATGAGGAATTTTATGATGATGACTCGGGGAGTGAGATTTTCCTCAAAGAAATAGATGATGAATTTCTTACAGGAGGTGGCTGGATCAAGGAGTTAAACGAGAAAAATTCAGAATTTTGTGATGACGGTCTCCAGCAATATTCAAATAATCCGGTTACTCCCGAAAGTCAAACATGCAACATGGGTGAGTCTCAAAAGAGGGATGTTGGGCAGTCGATTTCACCTTCTTTTGTTTTACATAACCATTTTGAGGATATGTCAAATACAAAAAAAGAATCTTTTGAGGCTAAAAGTACAAAAATTGACAAAGTTGACTCCTTTGAGACTTCTGACTCTGAAAGGTACAATTCTATCCCATGTACTTTTGATGATTCCATTGGAAACAAATCACAAGAAAATACATCACCACACAATAACCCCATCGCCTCCTTATTGGGCCCTTTACCTACCATTAACTTACCATCACTCGATAACCTTGGGCCTGATCTTCCCTCCATGATAGACGACCAAAACCTTGACAAACAAAAGAAGAAAAATCAGCCCAGTACCTAAATCTGCAACTCACCGGCTATTCTATCCAATGTCCCAGCTTCAAAAGTAGTTGGAAAAAAACCTACCAAATATACATCTTTTAAACTTATTGATTCAATCAATGACATAAATACATCCCTCATCAAAAAGAAAAAGTCAAACAAACAAACCAACAACACATACAACCTCACAACAAACACTTCATCTACATCCAACACTTCCAGTACATCCCTTTCCAACAATGATTCAAACATTCAACGTTGCAATAATAGACTTTTATGTAACGTCATTGCTACCTATACCATTCATGAAAATGAAGTGTTAAAAACCATTGAAGTTGGATCCAGAATAGGTTAACACATGGTAGTTAGAGAGCTTGAAGTTAAGTCTATCATAGGTGACAACATTGTGAACCAATGATTGTTGGCTCCTTAAATGCGAACGGGGTCGGTGACTCCTCGAAAAAAGAATGGATTAGGAAAATTTGTAAGGTTAACAACCTTAACTTCATAGGTATTCAAGAATCTAAGTCTAAAAAAGGAGCATTGCTCCTTCATTCACTCTCTTTGGGGCAGTAGCAATTGTGATTTTGCTATAAAAAAGGCGATGGGAAATTCCGGAGGTATTATTGCTATATGGGATATTTTGATGTTCAGAAAAAACAAAGTCATAGTTGATGAAGATGGCTTCATTGCAATATATGGGGAATGGATTAACACTCAGATGGCTTGTTTAATGATAGTTGTTTATGCTCCTCAAGACGCCATTAGAAAGCGTTCTATGTGGATTCGACTCGATAATCTCGTGCTTTCCTTCCACGCAGCTTCCATCGTGCTTGGTAACTTTAACGAGGTACACTCCGAATCCGAAAGATTAGGCTCCACTTT
This sequence comes from Artemisia tridentata subsp. tridentata, assembly GCA_021014915.2. NCBI lineage: Eukaryota > Viridiplantae > Streptophyta > Magnoliopsida > Asterales > Asteraceae > Artemisia > Artemisia tridentata. Next base: position 152,638,321 of record CP139504.1, on the reverse strand, counting down.
CTGTAAATATGGAGGTAAAATGTTCAATGACTTCATAATCAATTCGGATCTTGTCGATCTTCCTATGGGAGGAAGAAAATTCACTAGAATGAACAAACATGGAACCAAGCTGAGCAAACTAGACCGTATACTAGTATCCAATCATTTCATTGCTAAATAGCCTAATGTACAACTCCTTGCTTTACCTTGTGATCTTTCGGATCATTGTCCTATTATTTTGAAGACTCACTCTGTTGACTATGGACCCATCCCTTTCAAAATTTTCAATTCTTGGTTGCTCAACGATGAGCTCAACACCTTGATTTATCAAAACTGGCCTAAACAAACCAACCAACACTATCACTCATCAAAACAACCCCCACCCGACCATCTCTTTAAAACAAGAATTCCAAGTTCTGAAAAATGTTATTCGTATGTGGAAAAGAGATGTGGTTTCAAAAAATGATCAAGCAATGTGTGTGCTCAGAACCAAAGTAAACCTTCTTGAAGAGTGGGTCTTGATAGCCAAGAATGTTTTGCTCGCCTATCTTATTTGAAAAACATAGATGATTTGGAAAATATTAGAAGGCTCGATCTAATGCAAAAGGCAAAATTTAAATGGGCGGTTGAAGGTGATGAGAACTCTAAGTTTTTCAAGGGTTTGGTAAACAATAAGTTCTCTAGATCTAGAATAAACGGAATACTTATCAATGGGAATTGGGTTTCGGACCCCCCCATTGGTAGTTTCACACATCTATAACTTTCATAAACACAAATTCGAAGATAGCTCTTCCAACAGGCCTATGTTCTACAGCAACCTGTTCAAAACCCTTTCCCCATCCGATCATTCTCTTTTAGATGCTCCTATTTTTATCAAGGAAATAAAAGATGCGGTTTGGGATTCTGGGGGAGACAAAGCCCCGGGACCCGATGGTTTTACTTTCAAGTTCATTAAACACTATTGGGATACAATTGGCAGAGATTTCATTGACATGATTAAGCTTTTTGAAGTAGATGGTTTCATTCCAACGGGTTGCAACTCTTCCTTCATTGCGTTAATTCCGGGAAAAAAAATGAACCCGCAAACATTGGAGATTATCGACCCATTAGTCTCATCGGGTGTCAATACAAGGTCATCTCTAAAGTTCTCGCAAATAGACTACAGCCAGTGATCCACTCAGTGGTTAGCGAAGTTCAAACGGAATTTATTAAAGATAGACAAATCATTGACGGTCCACTAATGGTTAATGAAATCATCTCTTGGGCTAATAAAAAGAGAGAACATCTATTCATCTTAAAAGTTAACTTTGAAAAAGCGTTTGATTCGCTTGATTAGAAATTTCTTGATCACGCCATGGAACAAATGGGTTTTAGTGTTAAATGGAGAAAATGGATTAATGGATGCCTCAATTTGGCTTTTACTTCAGTTCTTGTCAATGTTACTCCCACCAAAGAATTCAAAATCCAAAAGCGTTTACGTCAAGCAGACCCTCTTTCACCATTTCTTTTTATCATAGCGGTTGAAGCCCTACAGATTTCTCTTCAACAAGCTAAATCCAAAAATGTCTTTGAAGGCGTAAAAGTTGGTTGTAACAGTATTGATATATCCCATCTTCAATTTGCGGATGATGCTCTTATACTTGGGAAATGGTCTCTTGATAACGCCAAAAACCTTTGTAGAATCTTGAGATGTTTTCACATGGCGTCCGATTTAAAAGTTAACTTCACTAAAAGCAAATTTTTTGGTGTTGGTGTCTCGCACAATGAAACCGTACACTATGCCTCCTTTCTCTCGTGTGAACCATCAAAACTCCCTTGTGTGTACCTTGGAATTCCTATTGGTGCTAACATGAACAAGGTGTCGAATTGGAAACCCATTATAGAGAAATTTCACAAAAGACTTACTACATGGAAAGCAAAAAACCTTTCATTTGGTGGTAGACTCACACTTGTGAAATCGGTTCTTGGAGCTCTTGGTACCTATTTCTTTTCATCCTTTTTAGCGCCTAAATTTGTACTTAAATATCTTGAGAAGTTAAGATGTAACTTTTTTTGGGGAGGCTCGATTGATTCAAAGAAACTAGCATGGGTTGCTTGGAAAAATGTATGTTCTTCAAAGAGTTATGGGGGACTTGGAATTGGTAGTCTCTACGCATCTAATTTATCTATGATGACTAAATGGTGGTGGCGTTTTCACTCGGAGACCAATTCACTTTGGAGAAGATTTATCACATCTATTTATGGTGAGTATGGTGGCCTCGAAAATGTGGATAACAATACGCATAGATTGCCTTCAAGCCCATGGAAATATATAATTGAGTTAAAAAATCATCTTTTGTGCTTCAATATCAACTTACATACGGTTTTTACTCGAAAAGTGGAAGATGGTTCTTGGTTTAAATTCTGGGAGGATCATTGGATAGGGCTATGTAACCTCAAAACATCTTACTCGAGACTTTATGCTCTTGAAAAAACAAAAAATTGCAAAGTCAAAGATAGGTGTTGTGGTGATGGATCTCAAACAAAATGGGAGTGGAGAAGGCCTATTAGAGATGGGGAGGAAAGGGATCAACTAACTGGGCTTGGTAACCTCTTACAAAACTACACCCCTTCTAATAAACATGATAGTTGGAATTACACATTAGATCCTTCAAACAGGTTCTCTGTTTCATCCATGAGACATCACATCGAATCAATCATGCTTTCTTCTATTCTCGATCCGGTTAGATGGAACAAGTTTCTTCCTCTAAAGATAAACATACATGCTTGGAGGTTGTTGTTGGACCGCCTCCCAACTCGCCATAACCTAGATGTAAGGGGTATCGATCTCGACTCCACTAGATGTCCGGTGTGTGATGATAATATTGAAACAACTCATCATCTATTTGTTGAGTGCAAGGTGGCTGCTGATATTTGGAAGATGGTTTCGACGTGGTGGGATATTGGTGACTCTCCCAAAGATCTTCAAAGCTTAATTACATGGAGTGACTCGGTAAACCTAATCCCTTTGGCAAAGACTTGTTTTGATGTCGTTATTCAAACTACAACTTGGATCTTATGGAGATATAGGAATAGGATTTGTTTTGACGAGAAACCTCCTAGCAATGATTCGTTAGGAGCCGAAATCAAAGTTTTGTCCCACACTTGGATAATAAATAGGAATGCTAATCCCAATTGGTTAGATTGCATTTATGATCCAAAGAACGCTTGTAAAATCTCGTTGTAATCTCTTTACACTCTAGTTTCTTGCTAGAGTTTTGTTTTATTATAAATCGCCGTTCAAAAAAAATAAGTTGCATGTACTCATATAGTGCATTATTTTTTACCACCGAGCCACTAAGGCACTGACTCAGTTGTATCACTTTATCAGTGAAGACGTTTAGTTAATTAGTTAAGGAGAGATTGGCGGAATTAGGTCTTAGGTCCCGCTTACTTTGGGGGTTTAGGTCTTTCGATTGTTTTTCGTTAACCTTTTTTTCAATTACATAGATTTTGTATAACAATAATAATAATTCAATCGAATACCAAATTGTCATGGTTCTTTCTATTTTCTGCAGCACGATGCAATTATTTACATTAATATACATTCAAATTATTTAGAAAGATAACGATATCGACATATTCATTTACAAATTCTTTCTTTCTTCTTATGAAGTTGTCGAGTTGAAACTTGAAAGACAACATTATAAGCTACACGACATAACATATATATAACATAAGAGTTGAGTCATACCTAGACTACAACATTTACCCTATTCCTCATCGATATTTCGGCACTTTCCCAAGCGACATGTCGCTGGGGATTCTTTTCCCAAGCGACATGTCGCTGGGGAATCTTCGCTGGGGAAGCCTCGACAGGGATTGTATCCCCAGCGATAATCCCCGGCGACGATGTGGGTCCCACTCATTTTTCAGTCAAAGAATTAGTGCCACGGTGGCATTCGTATCCCCAGCGACATGTCGCTGGGGAATATTCGGGTTATGCTAAAGTAATTAGCACTAAACGTTGACAAGTCAACGAAAAAAAACATAGTATCCCCGGCGACAAGTCGCTGGGGAAACTGTGTTTTTCGTTGACTTGTCAACGTTTAGTGGAAGTATCCCCGGCGACAAGTCGCTGGGGAAAATCTGCAAAATTTTTTTTTGTGCAGCCTGCACAGCAGGCATTTCCCAGATTTTTTCCGGAAAAAATCTGCCAAATATCAAACCTGTACCAAAACCTGTATAGACTCACCACAACTTGTACCAAAACACAAATACTATATAACGGATCAACGCAATACAAATACATCACAACTTTTACCAAAACCGAAAAATAATAAAGCTAAATCGTCCAAAATCCGAATAAGTCTACAAAACGTTGCTTCCTAGTCATAAACATGGCTTACAAGTATATATTCTAACATGATAGATAGGGAAACAAGTTTTTAAATGTCGCCAAGATGAACCTAAAGTACCGATGTAGCATACTAATAATATATAACACAACTACCTCTCGTCGTCGTCGTCGTCGTCATTCTGATCCTCGCCATCCTCATGATCGCCACTCTCCTCGTCATCACCACACCCGCCACTCCCGCTAGCACCACCCGACTCAAACTCCTTAAACATATCCGAGTATTTGTCGTCGCTTCTGAAAATACTCATCATAAAGTTTACCTTTCTCTGCATGCTCTTGAACGACTTGTCGGGGGCGGGCATACTTGGCCTGGATGTGGCCCGTGATGACACTACCCGAACCACACCAGGAATGTGCCCACGAAGCTTACCCCCTCTTGCCAACGCATTGATCTCATCCTCCGTGTACTCACCCGTAGCCTCAAGCCTTTTCATCTCCTCCTATGTAGTGACAAAAACACAAGATAGTAAATATATTAGTCGGGTTGCTACATTATTTCTCGATAATTCATTAAAGTGTGTTTTGAAACAAAACTTACATATATGTGGCGGTCCTCATCGTTAGGGAATACCCCGTCAACAGTATGTGTTCGCCAGAAGGTGTCAATGAGTGAAGGGTACTCCTTCGTGTCTGAGGCCTGCCTCTGTACATACACACGCATATAAGATGAAACTAATTAAAAACGACAAATCACAACACACCAAAGCGTATAATCAGATATATATGTATATATGCATGTAAAATAATTATAATGTTTATTACCATCTCATCTCGAAGGCGAGCCAGCGACCGGGATCCCTGTCGAGATATGACCAGGCTCTTTTGCCGGTTTAGCCGATTTTGAGCAGCTCGAGCAAGGTTCTTGGGATTATTCCAAAACTGAATGTACTTATCCCACTCAGCCGCTGTAATCTCCTCAGGACGTGCCCGCCTGATCGCCTCCACATCGTAAGTCCCGGTGGTGGGGTCTGCCTTCCAATGCTTGGCCTTGAAAGAAGCCTTATTGGTATTGTAGGCTTTTTGCAAATGATTATTAATGCCTTCGTAGATCTCTGTCCACCGGGAGGATTCCATGTGCGGCCGCAGGTTAAACATGGTCTGCAATCATATACAACAAAACGAAAACAGAGTTAGAGATATAATTTATATATTTATTTAAATTTGTTTATTTATTTATATGATATAAATAAATAAAAGAATTTAGATAAATATACACAATTAAATAAATGAACACGATAATGAAATAAACATAAAAGGATAACTGACCCCAATATCTGAAATGATTGCCGCCTTCCGCTCCTTCGGGACCTTCTCCCAAGAAGGGTAGTACAACGGCACACTCCTAACGACCTCCCCGATGTAGTTTCCCCAATGAGCCGCATGGTTACCGAGAGGGTTTAGGGTTTGTTTGTCACCCACATCAAACTGGATCGAGACGGGGCCATCCGCATCCACGATTTCCTTTAGCAAAAGGTTTCGGGTCTTGTCACAGGTATTCAGCCTGCCCGCTCCCCTGCCGCCTAAATTGGGCTTTCGTTTACCTTTGCCTGCAAAATCAAGTTAGTGATAAAGTCATAAAAATTCAAGGCAAGCAAGTTCAATATATGTATCAAATTTATGCTTGTATTACAATAATCCAGAAATTCTTACCTCGATTAATGAAGCAACCCCCGCAACCGGTGGGTACGCGGTCTGGAGGGGGACGATCCTCACCGCCACCGTCACCGCCGTGGGACCGTGCAACATCTGCTGATGACATCTGTACAAATACAATTAGTATAACATATAGAAATTCATGAACAAAATAATATAAGCATGCACACATCCAAATACATACACATCCAAATAAATATACACATTTAAACAATCCATAACAATTTCATTCATTCATTCAAATATATAAGTGTATTTTGCAAGTTACAACTCAAGATCAATCTTCTTCTTCACTAGAATAAACTTTCTCAACACCATCATCATCAACATTGATGAGGTCTTCAACATCAGAATCTGCTAAATCATGAGGAAGGGCGTCTTCATCATCAATAATATCATCGTCTTCGTCAGGAACATCAATGATATCTGGCGGTGCGTCAACCACCGTTGATTGACCATCTATATGCAAGGTCGCATTATCCAAGTCATTCAAACTAGTAGAAAGTGGGAGATCAGATGAGTTGTCGAAATGTATAATATCAGGATCGTCCTCTACCACGATGACACCCCCGTCGGAAAACTTTTTATGATTAACATGTTCGACGACCTTCCAATGGGGTTTGGTCGTATCTTCAAGGTAGAAGACTTGTTTGACTTGTGTTACGAGAATGTATTGGTCATCTTTCAATGCCTCACGACTGCAGTCGACGATTTGTGTCATGTTGTTTCTAAAGACAAGTTTTTTGACTTTATGTCCTTTGTTGCTAGTGTCGAACCACTTAACTCGGAACAACGCAACTTTGAACAACAAATACTTAAACTCGAGGATTTCTTGAAGCTGACCATAATACATTTCTCCGTCAGGGCCAGGCGAACAAATGCCGCTGTTTTGAGTTGTGCGACGTTCATCGCGGCTGTGCACGACATACCTCACACCGTTGACTACGCAAGAGTTTACTGAGATTGGAGTCCATGATGGTCCATTAGCCAAAGCGAATAACTCGCTGGTTTCGCTAACCTCTGGGTCTTGGTCATTGTCTACGTGACGTTGACGGATCTATGAAGAAGATAGGATTAGATAGAGAACACAAAATATGATATTGTTATTTTTACAGTTAAGTACACAAAATAAGTCTTAAGTTTACCTGCGACCCAAACCAGTCGGGGAATTCTTCTTGCATGTCTTTGTTAGGAAATAAACTGAAAAACGTTCATGGTATTAGAATAAGTCGTCGAAATGGTAAGTTAAGAAAAAGAAGTTTGAAAATAAAAAAACGCGTACCTCTTGAACTGGGACCGGTACGTGTCGATCTCAGGACTGTTGTGAAGTACATACCATTTCACTTTTTTCAACTTTTGGGCATCAAACCAAATAAATGACCGTAAACCAATCGGTTTACATACCGATCGAAACACCTGAAACCGACATGTTGGGGGAGGGGGGTCCACATTACGGTCGAGATGATTAAATTTCGTGGTAACATCCCGAAAATAATGAGAACTGAAAGTCAATGCTTCTTCAGCAACATAACCCTCCGCAATCGAACCTTCCGGCTTAGCTTTATTTCGAACATAACCTTTTAGCTTCTTCATCTATCTTTCAAATGGATACATCCACCGGGGGCGAATAGGCCCGCCTTCAAGAGCCTCTATAGGTAAATGGATAACCAAGTGAACCATAATGTCAAAGAGAGCAGGAGGGTATATGAGCTCAAGCTCGCACAAAATATCGACCACCTTTATCTGAGCTTTCAACATGTCATCCTCCATCAAAGTTGCAGAGCAGATTTGCTTAAAGAAGGAACATAGCTCGATTATTGGTTTTGCAATCTTATCGGGCAAGTAATTTTGAAGTCCGTAAGGAAGTAAACGTTGCATCATTATATGACAGTCATGAGACTTCAGGCCCTTTATATTGGTATCATTATCGGTCACTTTGTGCTTGAAGCATGATCCGAACCCATCTGGTAGTTTAACTCCTTTGATGTACTGACAAAACTTTTTTCGGTTCTCTGGTGTGAAAGAATACGCAGCCTGAGGCTTCAAGCACTTCCCGTTTTTGGTTTGGCCGAGCCACAAGCCACTTCGAATGCCCAACATTTGCAAGTCTTGTCTTGCCTTGGCGGTGTCTTTAGATTTATCATTCATTAACAAAGTGTTCAAAATGGCCTCCAACACATTTTTTTCGATATGCATGATGTCTAAATTGTGTCTTAATTAGTGAAAGAAAAGACCAATACTCAAGCTCGTAAAAAATAGACCGTTTAGTCCAGTTAAGCTCGACATGAACATTGCGTTTTATCTTCACACCCCCATAACTCGGATGTTTACCCTTCACACGCGTTGGCAATCTATCAAGTTGAGCCAGGATTACATCCCGGCCAAATTCTTCAGGAGGATTTGTGTTATCGGTTTGGCCATTGAATTCAAGTGAACGCCTCCATTTATGGGGCTTCTTTAAGAATCTTCTGTGGCCAACATAAGCTGTTTTGCCTAACACACGAACAGATGGAGTGTCTTTATTACATGTAGGGCATGCCTTGTAACCTTGCCCACTCCACCCAGACAAACTACTTCGAGCAGGAAAATCATTGATGGTCCATAAAACCATCGCTCTCATATTGAACTTCTGGCCTGAAGCAACGTCTATAGTCTCGACACCTTTCCGGTCCCATAAATCCTTCAGGTCCTCAATCAAAGGCCTCAAGTAAACATCAATGTCCTTACCCGGGGATTTAGGGCCAGGAATTAACAACATCAGCATAAAAGAACTCTCTTTCATACATAACCACGGAGGCAGATTGTATGTTGTCAATATCACCGGCCACATGCTGTAGGCCTGACTAAGGTTGCCAAACGGATTGAAACCATCAGCAGCCAACCCTAGTCGAACATTTCTTGGTTCTTTTGCAAAATCTGGATACTTGGTGTCAAATTTCTTCCATGCTCCACCATCAACCGGGTGTTGCATCTTACCGGGCTCCGTACACTTTCCAGTAGCATGCCAAATCATATCCTTTGCAGTGTGACTAGACTTGTACAAACTTTGTAGTCTAGGAATGATCGGAAAGTAACGCAACACCTTCTTAGGAACTTTCTTCCCCGGCGTGTTACTGTCTTTCCATCTACTCGTATTACACACCGGACAAAAATCCAAATCTTTGTTATTGTCTCCCCGAAATAAGCAGCAATCGTGTTCACAAGCATGTATCGACTCGTACCCTAACCCAATCGTTTTAAATGTCTTCTTTATTGCATAGTATGATGGTGGGAGCTTGAATCCTTTACTCATGGGAAATACATTTTGTAAAAACTCTAACATTTCATTGAATATAGAATCAGTCAATCTACCTTTAGCCTTAAAATAGGTAAACTTTGCCATAAAGTCTAATCGAGTCACATAGTCACAACCGGGGTACAGCTCCTCGTTGGCACTAGCATATAACTCTTTAAACTCGTTACGTGTAGCTTGAGTCGGTTCGTTACTAGTCCCACCAATATCTCCTTGAGTTGGTTCATTGTGTTCATTATTCGGAGGAATATAGCTAAGATCATTAATTAACGCTGTCATGTCACTCATCAGAGGTTGTCTTGTGTTATCTATTACTGGCGGTGGCATAGGTGGAGCTGGTTCACCGTGTTCCACCCATATTTTATAACGTGGGTCCCACCCTTTTCTCATAACGTGGTCTGAAAGGTGTTTGATGTGTACCCATAATATATTTCGACAAGACTTGCATGGACATTTTATTTTCCCGGCACTATTCACTAACGGCTTGCAATGATTGACGAATTTTTCAAGACCGATAAAAAATAATGGTTCATGATGTTGTAAAAGTGTCCAAGTCTTATCTTCGAATACCATAACTGCGTTTTAACGATACATTTAGTTATTATATGCAACTTAATTAAACACATTCAACGAGGAATACCAGATGGTTTGTTCACCTAGTGCAACTATGGAAGGCGATCCTAACCCACTCTTTGAATGATTCGTCTTATATATGAATGCGTATAACCAATTTTCTATTTGAGAAAATTTCGGCAGCATTTCCCCTCAACTCCCCAAATATGTGTTTAAAGACATATTCGTAGGAGTAAAGGAGAAACACTGTCGAAATCAACTCAAATAGTAAACCAATTATACGCATTCATATCCTAAATGAGACAAAACATTCAAAAAGCAGTCCCAAACGGGGGACTTTCCGAAATTAATTTCTAATAAATTAATTTCGGACGGGTTTTCTATAGGATGATTAATTTCAGACGGGGATTTTCCAAATTTAATCACTAAAATCCTAAAACATTCCTAAAGGGTCCAAACGGTGGCGACATGTCGCCGGGGAAAAGTGCACAATAATTTATCATTAACAACTTATTATAATTATAAAGGAAAAAAAATTATAACATACCTTGTCGCCGGCTGTGGATTCGGCTAGTTGTCGGCTCGGCTGTGGACTCGGCTAGTTGTCGCCGGTGGTGGTGGGTAAGGTTGAAGTGGTGGATGTGGTGGTGGTGGTGGTGATGGAGGTGCTCGAATTGTTGTCGGCTCGGCTAGCGATTCGGCTAGTTGTCGCCGGTGGTGGTGGGTAAGGTTGAAGTGGTTGATGTGGTGGTGGTGGTGGTGATGGAGGTGCTCGAATTGTTGGTGATGGAGGTGCTCGAATTATTGCAAAAATCGCCAAAGGAATCCGATCTTTTCTTTTTTCCCGTCTTCTGCACTGATAGATAAACAAGATCTAGTTTTATCATTAAATAAGTTTCCCCGGCGACAATCCCCGGCGACATGTCGCCGGGGAATCCTATTTTTTTTGTCGTTTATTGAAAATGGCGCGTTAATGAAATTATTGGCTGGAAAGTATCCCCGGCGACATGGAAAGTATCCCCAGCGACATGTCGCCGGGGAAACATATTTATCATAAAACTTGATTTTATTTTATAGTATTTATTTACAATAAAAATTATTTATTTATTTTTTTTTTCATTCAAATGGTTTATGAATGTGCAACTTAATTTTATTTTATAGTATTTATTTATCATATAATTTTTTTTTTCTTTTTCAAATGGTTTATGAATGTCCAACCCTAAGAATAGGGAGAACAGGCGACGAGATTTTTCCCGTGGACACAATGTCGACGGCAATGTGAAGAAAACGACAAAAAACAGGCTTGACCGAGCCCGGCAGTGTTGAATTTTCGTTTGGTTGTCGAGTTGTTTCGTTTGAGTTAGGGTTACACATTAGACGTTCAACGGATGAGTCGATATGTTATGGTTACACATTAGACGTTCAACGGTTAGTCGATATGTTAGGGTTACACATTAGACGTTCAACGGTTAGTCGATATGTTATGGTTACACATTAGACGTTCAACGGATGAGTCGATATGTTAGGGTTACACATTAGACGTTCAACGGTTAGTCGATATGTTATGGTTACACATTAGACGTTCAACGGTTAGTCGATATGTTATGGTTACACATTAGACGTTCAACGGATGAGTCGATATGTTAGGGTTACACATTCGACGTTCAACGGATGAGTCGATATGTTATGGTTACACATTAGACGTTCAACGGATGAGTCGATATGTTAGGGTTAAACATTAGACGTTCAACGGTTAGTCGATATGTTATGATTACACATTAGACGTTCAACGGATGAGTCGATATGTTATGGTTACACATTAGACGTTCAACGGATGAGTCGATATGTTAGGGTTACACATTCGACGTTCAACGGATGAGTCGATATGTTATGGTTACACATTAGACGTTCAACGGATGAGTCGATATGTTAAGGTTACACATTAGACGTTCAACGGTTAGTCGATATGTTATGGTTACACATTAGACGTTCAACGGATGAGTCGATATGTTAGGGTTACACATTAGACGTTCAACGGATGAGTCGATATGTTAGGGTTACACATTAGACGTTCAACGGATGAGTCGATATGTTATGGTTACACATTAGACGTTCAACGGATGAGTCGATATGTTAGGGTTACACATTCGACGTTCAACGGATGAGTCGATATGTTATGGTTACACATTAGACGTTCAACGAATGAGTCGATATGTTATGGTTACACATTAGACGTTCAACGGATGAGTCGATATGTTATGGTTACACATTAGACGTTCAACGGATGAGTCGATATGTTATGGTTACACATTAGACGTTCAACGGATGAGTCGATATGTTATGGTTACACATTAGACGTTCAACGGTTAGTCGATATGTTATGGTTACACATTAGACGTTCAACGGATGAGTCGATATGTTAGGGTTACACATTAGACGTTCAACGGTTAGTCGATATGTTATGGTTACACATTAGACGTTCAACGGATGAGTCGATATGTTAGGGTTACACATTAGACGTTCAACGGTTAGTCGATATGTTAGGGTTACACATTAGACGTTCAACGGATGAGTCGATATGTTATGGTTACACATTAGACGTTCAACGGTTAGTCGATATGTTATGGTTACACATTAGACGTTCAACGGATGAGTCGATATGTTAGGGTTACACATTAGACGTTCAACGGTTAGTCGATATGTTATGGTTACACATTAGACGTTCAACGGTTAGTCGATATGTTATGGTTACACATTAGACGTTCAACGGATGAGTCGATATGTTATGGTTACACATTAGACGTTCAACGGATGAGTCGATATGTTAGGGTTACACATTCGACGTTCAACGGTTAGTCGATATGTTATGGTTACACATTAGACGTTCAACGGATGAGTCGATATGTTAGGGTTACACATTAGACGTTCAACGGTTAGTTGATATGTTATTGTTACACATTAGACGTTCAACGGATGAGTCGATATGTTAGGGTTACACATTAGACGTTCAACGGATGAGTCGATATGTTAGGGGTTACACATTAGACGTTCAACGGATGAGTCGATATGTTAGGGTTACACATTCGACGTTCAACGGATGAGTCGATATGTTATGGTTACACATTAGACGTTCAACGGATGAGTCGATATGTTATGGTTACACATTAGACGTTCAACGGATGATTCGATATGTTATGGTTACACATTAGACGTTCAACGGATGAGTCGATATGTTATGGTTACACATTAGACGTTCAACGGATGAGTCGATATGTTATGGTTACACATTAGACGTTCAACGGATGAGTCGATATGTTAGGGTTACACATTAGACGTTCAACGGTTAGTCGATATGTTAGGGGTTACACATTAGACGTTCAACGGATGAGTCGATATGTTATGGTTACACATTAGACGTTCAACGGATGAGTCGATATGTTATGGTTACACATTAGACGTTCAACGGATGAGTCGATATGTTAGGGTTACACATTAGACGTTCAACGGTTAGTCGATATGTTAGGGTTACACATTAGACGTTCAACGGATGAGTCGATATGTTATGGTTACACATTAGACGTTCAACGGATGAGTCGATATGTAAGTGTTACACATTACACGAGATGTTATATCACACCATCTGTCAACAAAACATTTCCCACCAAAAATCTCCCACCAAAAATTTCCCCCCAAAAATTTCCCTCCAAAAATTTCCCACCAAGATCTGCTCTTATATACTAACATCTTATCCACACAACTTCACGGCCTCTTATACTCAAAACCACTTAACCTCACAACCACAAACACACACTGTTATCATGGTGAAGATGGCGGAATTTGAAGCTTTTGCTTGTCCTTGTAAACGAGGAGACGTAATTCTGCAAGAATCGCATAAACCTTACTCCCGTGGTAAACAATACTATGCGTGTCCTTTATCAAAGGTGAACACCTACATACTTTTTTGTGTGTTATATAAAATAATTTGGTTAGTTGTTAAAAATAATAATTTTTACTCTTTAACAGGGTAGGACAAAGGAGTATGGTTGCGATTTTTTTTTATGGAAGGAGGAACGACTAGCCAAAATGACCGGTTCTCTTGGAGCTTCAACGCCTCCAACTCATTCCGCAGGACCATCCATAACTCCACCTCGTTACAACCGCAGGACCTTCAACATCGAGTCCTGGAAATACAGAGTGCTCAAACTGCATCAAACTGAATCACCAGATAATGGTACTCAATAAAATGCTAGAAGTGTACATGCATCCAAACAAACACACAATTGATTCAGCTGCCTTATTTCACGACCTTTATAATGACATGGTAGGTGATATGGGAAATCTTCGTATGTAGGTTGTTGTTGTTGTTGCTGTTATTGTTGTTGTTGTTGCTGTTATTGTCGTTGTTGTTGTTTGTTGTGTTATTGTTGTTGTTTAATAAAATGTTGTTGTTGTGAAAACTGATGTCGAACGTGCTTTATATTTTTAATTCGTACTCTTTAAAATGTTCCAACAGATGAGTCGATATGTTATGATTACACATTAGACGTTCAACGGATGAGTCGATATATTTATGTATAACGATATTATTGTGTTTATGTATAACGATATCACCTTAAAAACGTATATATATTTTTTGTTAAAATATACGGAAAATCGGACCGAAACAAACCTAAAAAACGTAGTTTCATTAAAAGTCAACGAAGTCAAAAAGAATCCCCGGCAACATCTCGCTAGGGAAAATGCACTTGCTTAATACGAAAGCCCAAAACTTAAGCCCAATTGCGAAACTTAAAGCCCAAAAAAAGTATCCCCAGCGACATGTCGCTGGGGAAACTATTGTCCACGTCACCGTATGAGTTATTAACACTAATTACAATTTCGTAATTAAACAAATGAATCCCCAGCGACATGTCGCTGGGGAAACATGAGCGGGAAAATTTCCCGCTGCGTTTTCCGAAGAAATATTTGGTCAAAATTCAACGGTGTTATCCCCGGCGACATGTCGCCGGGGAAAAGTGCGAAATACTTTATTTGACTTTTCTACTAGAATTTGTGCCACGTAGGATCTATTTTTGTCGTTTAGTGAAGATACCCCAGCGACAAATGTCGCCGGGGAAAATGTCGATAGGGAAACTGGTGTTTGTTGTAGTGTACGTAGATGACAAGCATATTTGCTTTTGTTTTCTTCCTATATAAATCATTGTTTTTTGTTTTATGTTGATATTAGAACGATCAACAACCTGGAAGCAAGCTCGGAAAATCCAAACCTCGTAATGAAAACTCAACACACCACAGCAAGTTATGATCGACAGAAAAGAAAAGAACAAGCACAAGTAACCCTAACCAACCGTTTGATTAGTAAAGAAAGAATGACGTACAAATAACCTCACCCCTCGTCTCTATTTATAGAGAACGAGGGGGAGAAAACAACTCCTAAACCGAATAGAAGTCATAGTCGGCTGTACAAGAAAAGGAAACAAAGTAATAGTCGGTTTGGACTTTCTACTTGCCTAAGAATAAGAAACTTAACACTTTAACCCCTAGACTTACTGATATGCTAATATAGAGACTAATCTTGCAACAATTTCCACCTTAGGCTTTATGTTAGTCTACACCGACGCTCAGCAACTCCAAGCAATGCTGAAACTTAAGTCCAGGTACCACCTTCGTCAAGGCATCCGCAGCATTGTGTTCAGTACCCACCTTCAGAACTTCAACCGTCTTTGCTTCCAAGACCTCTCTGATAAAGTGATAACGCACATTGATGTGCTTAGTCCTTTCATGAAAAACATGATTCCGCGATAAGTGAATCGCGCCTTGATTATCACAATTAACTGCCACAGTGTTAAGCTCCACGCCCAACTCTTCCAAGAGTCCCCTTAGCCAAATAGCTTCCTTCACAGCCTCCGTAAGGGCCATATACTCCGCCTCTGTAGTTAAAAGAGCCACCACGTGTTGTAGCGTTGCCTTCCAGCTTACAACACATCCCTGTACTAAAAACGCGTAACCTGTGATCGACCTACCTTTATCCGGATCCTTTGCGTAGTCTGAATCAACAAAACCTGTTACGTCCACATGGTTGCCATGATTTGTCCCAAACACCAAACCCACGTTTGCAGTACCCCGCAAATATTTCAAAATCCACTTCACTGCTTCCCAATGATTTTTACCTGGATTCGCCAAATATCTGCTAACAACACTTACTGCATACGCTATGTCTGGCCTCGTGCACACCATCAAGTACATTAAGCTCCCAACCGCATTTGAATACGGCACCTTACTCATCCTTTCAACATCACAATCCCTAACCGGACAATCCTTCAACGACAGCTTGAAGTGCCCACCCAATGGCATCTGAACCGATTTCCCATTGTCTATTCTAAAATTATTTAAAATCTTAGAAACATACCCGGATTGTGACACCCTCAGAATCTTGCGACTCCGATCCCTGATGATCTCCATACCAAGAATCTTCTTTGCTTCCCCGAGTTCTTTCATGTCAAACTCCTTATTAAGCAAAGACTTGATAGACCCAATCTCAGCCTTGCTTTTACAAGCAATCAGCATATCGTCTACATATAACAGTAGATAGATATACTCACCTGGTGCATAACTCCTGTAATATACGCAGCTGTCGTAACTGCTACGCTTAAACTCGTTGCTCAGCATGTACTCATCAAACCTCCTATACCATTGCCTAGGTGACTGCTTCAAACCATAAAGGGATTTCTTTAACAAACATACCTTGTTACCTTGTTCATATCCCGGTGGCTGCCTCATGTAGATCACTTCTTCAAGATTCCCATGTAAAAATGTCGTCTTTACATCAAGCTGCTCCAGCTCATAATCTCTACACGCAGTTAATGCAAGTATAACCCGAATAGATGTGTGTCGAACTACAGGTGAAAATACTTCATTATAGTCAATACCTGCCCTCTGTGTGAATCCACGAGCCACCAACCTTGCCTTGTACCTAGGCTTTTGAACACCTTTAATCCCTTCCTTTATCTTGAACAGCCATTTGCAGCTCACCAGCTTTTGCCCAGCTGGATGATCTACTAACTCATAGGTCTTATTCTTCCTCAGAGAATCCATCTCTTCATCCATAGCAGCTTTCCACTTAGAACTATCTTCACAAGCAACTGCCTCCTGGTATGTCAATGGTTCATGAGTATCTTCTTCCTCTGCTGCAGCAAACGCGTAAGCAGCCATATTACTCTCATCTCGAAACCTCAAAGGTTTCGTTCTTGTCCTTGGCTCTCTATCCCGAACCAACTGATAATCTGTGAGATCCGGTGTTTGATCATGATCCTGATCCCCTGTATCTTCATCATCGCCATCTTCCTGATCATCTGTCTGATCTTCCTCAAGCGAATGATTATTTAACCTTTGCAGTTCCACCTCAACCTGTAATTCCTCAACAGACTTATCAGTACCTGCACCAGAATCCTTCAATGTGTCTTTGTACATGACACTTTCATTGAAGACCACGTTCCTGCTAGTGACTATTTTAGGTGATTCATTATCAAGCCTATATAGCCTGTACCCCTTCACACCTTCAGGATACCCCAAAAAAACGCATTTTACCGCTCTCGGCTCGAGCTTACCTTGTTTAACGTGTGAATATGCGAGACAGCCGAAAATCCTCAACATCCCATAATCACTTGGATGTCCCGACCACATCTCCATAGGTGTCTTTTTCTCAATCGCTGTCGATGGTGACCTATTGATAAGATATGCGGCCGTACATGTCGCTTCCGCCCAGAAGGTCTTGGGCAATCCAGACTGAATTAATAAACAGCGTACCTTATCCATGAGAGTTCTATTCATCCGTTCTGCTAATCCATTCTGCTGCGGCATCCCGGCAACTGTCAAATGTCTAGCAATCCCACTCTCTGTGCACAACTGTTCAAACTCCCGGTTACAGAACTCAAGACCATTATCTGTCCTAAGCTTCTTAACCGTCCTCCCAGTCTGATTTTCTACTAACTGCTTCCACTCTTTGAACTTTCCAAATGCTTCGTGTTTGAACCTGAGAATATAAACCCATACCCTCCTGGAATAATCATCAACAATAGATAAGAAATACCTCTTACCTCCCAATGATTCCACCTGAGACGGACCCCATAAGTCTGAATGAACATAGTCTATCACTCCCTGAGTAGTGTGCCTTCCTACACCGAAACTGACTCGATGTGACTTTCCCAGAACACAATTCTCACAAAAATCGAGCTTACCTAGACTCTTCTTTCCAAACAGCTCCTGCTTTTCTAGCACCTGAAGTCCCGCCTCACTGATATGTCCCAGTCTTTTGTGCCAAACCTGCGCAAGACTGTCTTTTTCTTCAACACTAGCATTAAGCTCACCCGCCACTGCATGGCCATCCAAAGAGTATACGCAATTATCCCTTCGGGTTCCAGATAAAATAACCCTGGAACCATTAATCACCTTGATTTTGCCCGACTGCATTTTTACGGTATATCCCTCTTTTTCAAGAGTTCCCAGCGATATCAAGTTTCTTTTCAATTCAGGAATATACCTGACATTGTGTAACACAAAACTTGACCCATCTTTCAGTTGTACCCTTACCTTGCCAATACCTCTGATCTTGCACTCCCTGTTGTCACCCAACAGTACCCTGCCCCCATCGCATTCCAGAAAATCAAAAAATAAATCTAACCTTGGTGTCATGTGGTATGAACCTCCTGAATCCATGATCCAATCTAGCAGAGCCTCTGCACTCATAACCATCATCACCTCAGAACCGTCATAAATCGAACCACTGGAGCTTGGCTGATCATCTTTCTTGACGAAACCATTTGACTTCTTGCGATTATTCTTTGGACAGTTTCTCTTCAAGTGCTCCTCAGACTGGCAAATATAGCACTTGAGTCTTCCACCTCGAGACTTTGATCTTGACTTTCCCCTAGACTGATGCGAATTCCTGCGATCAGTTCTTCCCCTCACATATAACCCTTCACCCTCATCCCCCTTCGCCTTAGACCTTTCTTTGATTTCCTTTGAATTCAGTGTGGCCATCACATCTTCCAAAGTCAAAGCTTCCCGTCCATAAAGCAAGGTATCCACAAAGTGTTCGTATGATGCTGGTAAAGAAGTGAGTAATAATAAAGCAAGATCTTCATCCTCGAATTTTACCTCAATATTTGCTAAATCAAGAACGATTTTGTTGAACTCATCTATATGCTCGGGAATCGTACGTCCAGCCGGCATGTAGAATGTATACAACTTCTTCTTCAGGTACAACTTGTTGGCCAAGGACTTTGTCATGTACAAAGTCTCGAGCTTGGACCAAACCCCCGCTGCAGTCGTCTCCCCGGTAACCTCTCTCAGTACCTTGTTACCTAAACACAAAATCATGGCACTGTGAGCTTTCTTGTTTAGCTCAGCTTTCGCTGTAGCATCCATAGTCGCGGGTAAAACCTCCAGAGCTGCTTCACATCCATGTTGGATTAATAAAGCACGCATCTTGACTCTCCATAACCCGAAATCACCAGTTCCATCGAATTTCTCGATCTCAAACTTGGCTCCCGTCATTCTTTAATCCCTTTGTTAATTTGCTAACCTTTTGAAAAACCTGCCGTCAAGATCTAATTAAAGAATACCTTTGAAGTAATAGTTGACTTTTAAACAAAAGCCAACCACCTGATGTTCACCTTCTTCGTCTATAACCTGACAAAACCAGTAGACACCAAACCTTTGTCGATCTTCAGTTAACCGAAAACCAACAAAACCTTGAGCTTTCTTTTACCCGTATCGATGACCTCGACAACTCGAAAACCCAAGAACCCTTTTAATGTCGATACCCTTGCTGCAACCTTGTCGTCCAATAAACCGAACGCAAGAACCCTTGCTGTTGAAAAACGAACAACAAGTAAACCCTTTACAAGATTCGACCTAGCTTCCACACCTTCGAACCTGGCTCTGATACCACTTGTTGATATTAGAACGATCAACAACCTGGAAGCAAGCTCGGGAAATCCGAACCTCGTAATGAAAACTCAACACACCACAGCAAGTTATGATCGACAGAAAAGAAAAGAACAAGCACAAGTAACCCTAACCAACCGTTTGATTAGTAAAGAAAGAATGACGTACAAATAACCTCACCCCTCGTCTCTATTTATAGAGAACGAGGGGGAGAAAACAACTCCTAAACCGAATAGAAGCCATAGTCGGCTGAACAAGAAAAGGAAACAAAGTAATAGTCGGTTTGGACTTTCTACTTGCCTAAGAATAAGAAACTTAACACTTTAACCCCTAGACTTACTGACATGCTAATATAGAGACTAATCTTGCAACATTTTTTGTTTTACATTTCCTATTGTATTACCCTCTTCAACGCTTCACTCGTGGGCACGGTCGTGACCAGACACGACTTTGCTACATTAGCGTTCTCTCTCCGACGATCTGACGACGATAAAGTTGCCACAGTCGATGACTAAATTAAAAAAAAAAAAAAATAAAGAAGTGGTGTGTAAAATATCGGTCAAAATTTCGACCAATTTAAGAGAATCTTGTTGCTTGACCGAGCTATGACTGTGCATAGCCAACTGTCTAGCATAATGTACGTCCGTACCGTTTCCTTCTATAATATTTAATAAAATTATTTGATCGTTGTTCAATAGAAAGAGGTGTGCTATTGATAATATGGACCAAATGATTATTTCTAATCATTAATCAGTGACTAACTTCGTTTAAATTCAAAGAAAAGAAGTAGACGTGGTTCTTAACTATTAGCATAAGATATTATATTACAGAATAAATAGTTGCTTAAGTTCACTCTTAAAGGTAAGCTCGATTTCATCACGTGCTTAATTATACAATTTGCGTTATTCTTTCATGTGCGTGGTCACAAAACCCACTCCAGACTCCTGTTTGTGTGTCGACGAAGCAAATTAAGCATTCTCTCATTACCTACTTCATCCCTCGCCTCAACGGCAACAGGATCTCCTAGAATGACCTCGTCGAGCATGACAATTCCATCAAAGCAAAGTTTAATTTGAAGTCCCTATATAAAAAGGAGTTACTACTACAAGAGTTGAAATACTCTAAAGATCGAATCGTAAGAGCTACAATAATGAAATGACAGACCATCGAAACAATTAACAACAAAGATATATATTTTGAAACAACTAGATGTGCCTCGAGTTCAAATATATTTACACGATAATTGCTACAAACTCGTCTTAAGTTTCCCATGATTCGTACATATTCTCAATAAACATGCCGTATTGTCCCTATATGGCTATATCACATGATTTACAAGACAATAAAGCATTGGGAAACAACGAATGCATGCATACAATTTATAAAACTACTTACATATTCTAATTTCTTATTAGTTTATGATTGCTTGAGTAAATGGTTACAAGATTTGGTCATGAAAAGCTTCGTGTATGAGAAGGCAGAGCTCACATGGTTTGTCTACACTAAAATAAACCCAGCATCAATTAATCCAACGGTCACAAATGCAAGGCACCAAAGATCAACAAGAAACCACTAGTACGTTTGATCTTGCCTAATATCTCAATTCTATATATGCCGGCCTTTAATTAGTGTTAATGTGTTGTTGGTTGCAATTTAGTATAAGTGCATCCCCACCCTTACCTTCATGTGACCGACCACTAACATGATTGACCCATCTTTGCTCTTTACATGTCGTCATTATATGTTTGTGTATATATAAGCACTACCTACAACAAAATATATATAACTTACTATATCCTTGGAACTGCAAAATAACCTACAAAAAGGAGAATAATAAAATCCTAAGAGAAAATTATGGGACCTCAAGGGCTAGGGCTCGAGATAACTGAACTTAGGCTAGGACTACCGGGCGCTGAGAAAAGTGAGAAGAAGAGGATGTTTTCTTGTGGTGGTGGTGATGGTGGAGGAAAGAACCGAAATACAGACTTGGCAGTAGGGTGGCCACCTGTGTGTTTGTATAGGAAGAAAAGTGTTCACGATGTGACAAAAATTTACGTGAAAATTAGCATGGATGGTGCACCGATTCTTCGTAAGGTTGATTTGAGTTGTTTCAAAGGGTATTCGGATCTTGGCATGGCTCTTGAGAAGCTCTTTAATTGTTATGGAATCGGTACGTATTATTTCATATTTCTTTAGGTCTGAAAGACATATACATTATTTCTTTGAGAAGACCGGCCATATAATACAAACTTTTATTAGAATTGTTTCTCAACCCTAGTTACAATCACTAAGTTCGAATATAATTTGTAGGTGTTAGTTATGTATCATTTCTTGCTTCACATTGATGACGGTGTTTTCAACCCGGCCTTACATGTTCCTCACAAGGCATTTACCTAAAATAATGAAACGCATACAAGTATTTGTTAAAGTTATGAGAAATACCATGATAGTGTAATAATTAAGTATCATTTCATGTCACCCATGTATGCTTGCATCTATCTATATCTTTATGAAATTGACTATGGCTTCTGAAAGTAGTTTCACCATCATTATGAAACCTAGCTTAATTATAATCTTTTTGAACTATTTCTCCATAACTAACGTGAGCATGGACGAAATCAGAGTTAAAGGTGATCAGTAGGTCACAATTTTTCCTTAACTGTAGTACAAAGTATTTAAAAAAAAAAAAAGAAAAAAAAAACAGCGATTTTCAATAAAAAAAAAGTAAGTGTGTCTAATAAAATTTGATTTCAATATTCACCTATCGATGAACTAAATAAGTAATAGCTAGAAACACAATCCATTAGGACCGAATGCATTTAAAAAAATTCGGTATTTTTCACGATAATTAACACTATGAAAAAAATTATATCAGGGTCGTCCGGTAACAGCATGGGACCCCCATGTTCCATCCCTGACTGTTAGAAAAACGGTATGCTAAAACAAACGTTTCAAAATTCAAAATAAAAGGGTTCAAGACTCGTTCATGCTACATGTACATGTTCACAATCATGGCGTCGTCTAGTAATGAATAAACTCCCTAAGCATGCAAAAATAGGAATTAATCTCTTATTAATAAACAAAGTCATAAGATTCGTTTACTGCTAATTAAGAAGATATAAGATGTATTTTGATTTGATTGGTTTAAAAAAGTGAATAAAAGAAATAGGAAATGATTGAAAAATTGTAGGTGAAGCAATGAAGGATGAAAGTGAAAGTAGTGAATACGTAGCAATATATGAAGACAAAGATGGGGATTGGATGCTTGTAGGAGACATCCCTTGGCTGTAAGTTTCATATATATTCATTTTCAAACTTTAAATTATTCTCTTTATAATAATCATTGTTTTTTGTTCTCAACCTTCCCATTGACAAACAGTCTCAATCCCACTTTTCCAAATTCTAGCCGTTCAAATCCTTAACCAATTCCTCTAGCTAGCTACTACGAGTAGATAAGACTTGAGATACACCAGATTTATTATAGTACTCGTATACGAATGCGTCAAACTAAATTTGTTTAGCACAAGCCGGCTTTGGCAGTTTGGCCTATGGGTATATATGCAGTTGTATTGACTTTTAAGTGTAAACTGTATTGACTTTTAGAATCGAATAACTAACTTAGTATTATAAACTCGCCGTTCAAAAAAAAGTTGTATTGACTTTTAAGTGTAAACTGTACTCGTATTATATAAGTATGTAAAAACTGAAACGAATAATTTTAGAGAGTATGTCTGGCAATACATGATTGACATATAAAAAAAGCTAAAGGTTGCAAGTTCCTCACTGAAACGGGTCTTGTTTTTCATGTTGGTGTTTATTTGAGTTGTATACCTATACTTCTCGCTAAGGGCTTTTCTATGATTTATATAATATATTTGTTGTTTAGAAGACAAGGTTCGAGTATCGACTAAGACATGTGAAAGATATTATGTTGAGCATGATAAAAATCTAGTTTTGCCGAACATATGACACCAACCAAGTGTATAATAAAGCAGTTGGTGTTCTATGAAAATGCATGAAGTTTAAAAAGATATTTCTGGGCACGAAGAGGATGGATAGTGGCTTTAAGGTCAATTCACTCTTCTTGTTCTTGCTTACAAGTTTTTAAGAGCATTAGCTAGCTTGTTGCGACAAAGGATCAATCTAGTTGAATATGTGACTTAAATGACAAATTTAGGGGCCGTTTGTGTTTGTTTGACACTCTTTTGGTATAAAGAAATACTTTGACGGCAAATTAAATTGTTTGTTTAGTGGGTTTTGGTTTGAAATTGAAAGTCAAACCCTCTTACTTAATTCCTCACCATATAGGTCCCGTCACTTCTTTCATTCACAGACTTATGGCCCGTTTGGTTGACGGGTGTCACTGAGAATTGAATTGTTTCAATCCGTTGATTGGTAGAGAATCTTTTAACTGACACATATCTTTCGTTTAAAAAATTGATTCCTCACCCTTTTGCCTCCTTTCATGGAATCAATGATAAAAGTAATTTTTTTTTTTGGAAGGCAATAATGATAAAAGTAATATTTTTTTATTTTATAAATTGTTTGAATCACATGTTTATTATTATTTTATCTTTTTAAAATTTTCAATTATATAATAATGTTTTTTTTTTTTTTTTTACTTACAAAACAAACTTATTTTTTTAAATAATAATTAAATTTTCTCTCCCCTACTTTTCTTTCAAAGTAATCCCAAATCCAACCCCACCGACAAACCAAACAGGCCCTTATATTTATTTTATGTGAATATTTTTATATTTATTAATTATTTAAACAAATAAAATTTTAAATAAATATATCTTTTTATGTCATCATTTTTTTTTTCCATACCAACATCAAATCCGAATCGTATTCCAAACACATCATCAAAACAAACGGACCCTTAATTGTCCCTACTTTGGAGTTTGGATGTTCTCGAATAACGATTTCACCTAACGAGTTTTTCTTGCTATTAATATATATTCATTTTCAATAAAGATGGAAACTTAAATGTGCTATTAGGATATATATTTTGTCTTGGAACGTATAGCATGTTAGATACGTGTGAAAACACCGATGAAATTTTGCATTTTGTAATGCTAACTTTCGTGAAATGTAAATGAACCTCATCCGAAAAATGCAATTGCATGTATTGTTTCTAGACCTTTGTTAGTAGTCCACTAATAACTTAAAAGGTAAACTTAACTTTTATTAAACTTGATAAATCTTACTTTATTTCATCTTTCTCTTGTATTGTAACTCAAAAATATTTGTGTAGCCGATTATTTAGAAAGTCTACTAACAGGAATACAACCAATAATTTGCAGGATGTTTATTGAAACATGCAAAAGGCTCAGGATTAAAAAACGATCCGATGGAACCAGAAGTGGACTACATGCAAATGATACGTCAAATAAAGAATGAGGATTATCGATACATTAGATGGCATAAGTTAAGTATACTAGTCGTCCGTTAAAAATTGTTCATCAGCATCTCGTTTAAAGAATAATTGGCATGCTTAATGATGTTTTTGTGGTTGAAGTCGGATGGGTAATTATAGCTTATGCATTTACCTTTTACACGTTAGTATAGACAGTATGTTGTTGTTTTTGCATCTGTTGTCGATGGTTTAAGCGTGTAAGTGGAATTATCTTTTTTCGTGTTTTGGATATGTATGCAATTTACATATTCTCGTTCACAATAGGTTTCTACTCCGTGTTTTAGATTATGATTTGCATAAATCTGTTCGTAGCCTAAATTAAAAAAAGAAAAAGATAACATCAGAACCAAAAGGCTTATATCCAAATGGGACCCTTGTTATGTGAGAAACTATTCAACCAAATAATTGTTAGTTATAGTCTTGCTTAGGTTGTGTGAAATAAATTTGTTACTTCCTATGCAAAAGGAGGCTACTGTGACATCGGTATGTGAACCTAGTACTACCATAGAAAAGCGAGGGAAAGATTCGAATAGTGATGAAGTCGAGGATATTAATGATGATATGGCTCGATATATGGCCAATCCAAATCGTGCTGGTGGAGGAGCTAATGATGCAAGTCTCCTTTAATATAAAGATTATGATAGTTATGATGGTTACGAGTATGATGTTAATTAATTAACTGAGGAACAACTTGCTTTCTTTAACACGTAGGACATCCGTATCCGTGGTAGAGTTAGGAAGTAGTTCTAGTTTTGTTGTTGGCGTCTTATTTTGGTAGGTTCATAAGATTGGCATGTCTCTCTTATGATAGATTTTGTTTGAAGCACAATAGGTGTGTTTGTTTTGCCCGTAACGGGCTGAGATGTGAGATTCACCCCATCTTATGTACTTAATTGTTTTTTACAGTAATATGTTTTACTAGAGAAACCCTTTAAAAAAAAGACATTTAAAATATATATATATATATATATATATATATATATATATATATATATATATATATATATATATATATATATATATATATATATATATTGGTTCTATAAAAAAGTCCACTTTGGTGGAAAAGTGAGAAAAGTGTACAAATAACCCCTTCCCCTTCCCCCTCTTTTTTTTTCACCAACTCAAGGGGCCTTATTGTAACTTATTTTATTTTATAAGGTTTGTTTCGTAACTTTTACACATTTCCAGCTCTATCATATATATAAATGTATTCCTTTTCATTTTTTTCTCTTCTTCTTTCTCTGAATATACGATCCTCTCATTTTCTCACGATTTCTTCTTCTTCTTTCACCTGGATGACAACATCCATCCAATAAACACAATAGATATGGTTTATTATCAGATTCAATCAATCATCTCTTTATAATTTTTCAAATCGAAGTTCAAAGTAAGTAAATAACTGATTTGATTACAGATTTATTAGTTTTGCTATTTGAATTCAAATAGAAAAGTTATATATATGTGTTTATTAGTGTTTATTTGTACGAATTATTGTTCATTGTGAGCTAGGGTTTTGTTTTATGAATTTTGATTTAATCATCAGGTTTGTTCATAGATGTACCAATTTAAAGAGTTTTGTGACATGATGCAGTATATAGATTAGTTATTTGAAGCAAATTTGAGAAAAAAAAAGACTTGTTATATGTGTTTGCAAAAACTGCACACAAGATGTTTGATTAAATGTCTCAATGAAAATTTGTAACTGTGATGCGCTAATTTTACACTGTGTTGCATTAACTGTTTCTCTAATTGTTCTGGTCATTTTTTTCAATGGAACAGGCTTTGTATGTGTGGTTGTATGTGTGATGTAGTTGTTCTGAATTATTATTGCAATAATTTTTTATTTTTTTTATTTTTTTTTCAAATGTAGATCTAAAAGCTTAATTATGTTTATGTTATGAGTAGAAAATGTTTGTTTGTGTAACTGAATGTATGATGTAGTTGTTCTGAAATTTTGATGTAATAGGTGTTTATTTTTATAGATGTGGATCTATTAGATAGTGTTTTCATTATTTTATCAGTAGAAACGGCTTATATGTGTAGTTGTGTGTGTGATGCTGTTTTAAAATGCAGAATCAGTAGGTGTTTGTGTATGACGAATATAGATCAGAAACATTGATGCATGATGCAGTAGGTGTATGTAGTTATATGTATGATGCACCTGTTTAGAAATGCTGATGGAATCGGTTTTTGTTTGAGAAAAATACGAATCTATTAGGTATTTTTTGTTATTTTATCAGTAGAAAATGCATGTAAGTAGTTTTATGTGTGACACATTTGTTTTGAAATGACGATGCACTAGCTGTTAACAAACGGATGCCCTGAGTTATTCATTGTGATTCACTTATATTAGTTGAATCATATGTTACTTGTATCTTATAAATCGTTTGCTGATATTGCCCTGCACCTATTAGATAACTCTATGATGCACTAGTTGCTAACAAACTGATGCCCTGAATTAGTTAGTGTGATGCATTACTTTATGAACTGTGATGCACTTATATTCACATTTTGTTACATTTTGCTAGGTTTGTTTTCTTGCTCGAGTATGACTATCAAATGTTCGTGCAAATTGTTAGAGCTATTTGGGTTGTTGAAGCTGAAGTTGCTAAAGAAAGACGAGTCTCCCTTACATGTGGAAGTATGAAGAACATAAGTCAATGACTTCTTTTGAATAACACACCAACAAACAGATTCAAGGACATAACTCATTCTGCAGATTCAAAAGTTATAATTCTTTTTCATATTTGATGAATTTTGAATTGACTTGCCTACTTGATACTTTGCTGCATTTTTTTCCTTTTCTGCAATTGAAACTTCTGTAAATAACTGCTCATTGATATGATGAGCATTTTGTATAGACTTTTTTCTTTATTTGATACTTCCACAAATGAATTGTCAATGGTTACACTATGTATATAAGATATTTATCATTCCATGTATCATTGAAATTTTTGCAAGTGTGATGCAACTTCATTCTCTTTACTGATGCACTAGTATCTTTATAAATGTTTTTTTTTTTTTTTTTTTTTTTTTTTGAATTTCATGTTGAATTCTACCTTACCTAAATAGAAACACTTTCTGTTGATGCACATTATTTTTAACATGGATGCACCTTTATTATTAACATTGATGCACTTTTTTATTAAATAGCGATTTGTTTCTAAGTACTGATGCGGGTATTTCAATCTAATCATTTCCATTATAGAATCACATGCAAAGAACAATAAAAGTCATTTAAGCTAGTACTTATCAATACTGATATTATAATCTAAAACAAGAAATAATCATCAACTTTCATGAAGAAAGACTTGTACAATCAGGAAATTTTTTGGTCATTACTGCATAACATAATCTTAAGATGGATCATGAATGCATAACTTATAACTTGAAACACTAGATGAATTTTCGATGAACATAATCAAGAACACATGAATCTAAAATTCATAACATAATCTGAGCCAGTCTTAAATTTATAAAAATAAACAAGATGACGAATTAGACACTTATTTTACATATGCGAAAATAAAGTACTACATAACACCAATGCTTCAAAATATCCATCAGTTTCTAAGAAAATGCAGGATGAATTGCAAGCAAGACTCAACATCGACGTACTGCATAAGCAAAGGACATAGTGCATACTTAATATCCCCCCAGGCGCGCTTGTAGTACCTTCAATATTGACAGACATACATCAAGCCCAATAAAGTCTGCAAGTTGTAGATAACCCATTGGTTGATTAGTGCCTAATTTCATCCCTGGATCGATATACTCCTTGGTTGCGACTCCAATATAAAGTGCATGAAATGCTTCATTGATCATAGGCATCAAAATACGGTTCAGAATGAACCCAGAATAATCCTTTGAGCAAATGAAAATCTTGTCAAACCTGAATTTTTTAAACATTTGGAGAAAATAAAAGTAGTACTTTAAAGATATGTTTAGCAGAAAAAAGTAAACACCTTTCGGCCAAGTTCTTTGTTGCATTAAATGTTTAATCTGATGTATCTGCACCTGAGATGATCTCAACAAGTTTCATGATAGTAGGTGGGTTCATGAAATGCATCCCGATAACCTGTTCATCTTTCATTTAATTGGCCTAAGAACATATCACGTAACTCTTTTGTCCGAGGTCAATAGCAGGTACTATCATGGTCCTTCTTAGATATTTTACTAGTATCTAATGAATCATTTGGCTCTAGATGCAACATCCAAATGGATGCACTAAACATGCTAACAGATGCCTTAATTTAGGGGATAGCTTACAAGAGGTATCTTAGTAGCCAGCGGAAGTGATACGAATTGCGAGTAGTCAATAGCTAAGCATTTAACATCCTGTCACGTTGAGATGACCCAATTTGGGTTTAACCCGTCATTTATAAACAGAAGAGACCAAAATTGCCACCTCTACTAAAACAGTATGTACCAAGTCAAATGGCTAACTCTAAAAGACAAAGAAAACATATAATTACATAAAGAATATAATGGAATAGAACTCACCACAGAGAATTCCTGAACCGAGACAGAACATGGGCGTCTATCCAAAGTAGAAGCTGGTTTGGAAGAAGCCTGACATCTTAGTCTTGACATAGTAGTAATATACTGAATACAAGTAGACGTAAATAGCCGTTGAGGCTGCTGAGAAGAATAAAGTCCATTGTCATTAATAATTCTCGGCATTAAGCAAGTGGATCATACAAATGGATGCACTAAACATACACGTTGATACACTAAAATATCCAGTACAACCTGTATGTTTAGTGCAATAATCAGTTTTCAGTACAATGTGTATGCACTAAAATATTCTTAACGTTTTCATCAGAAGTATAAATAAGATAGACTAATGAACCTGTAAAACGCTAAAAACATCAAAATGAGTAGACTGCTAAGCTTGTAAGTGAGCCCAACAAGGCACCAGCTGCAACTTCAATTTCAGTGTGACCAATCGACTCTTTAAGTGGAATATAAACAGGAACACTACTTTCTGACCCATTTTCAATGTCCTCTGTTAAGTTAGACGAGTTCACCCTCTTTTCCAACATGAGAGTTGAACCTTCACTTTGAGACTGGCTTTAGCAGTTGTGGCAGATGGATCTTTTGCCATGGCACCTAGGGCAACCAACATATGGATTTGCTGCTCGTGTTCCTTTTTAATCTCTTTCCATTCCTTTGCAACCTTACCCCTCAACCTGCGCCATCATTATCATCATATACATCAGATTAGCAAGGAAAAAAAAAAAAACAGGACATGGTATTTCAAACTAGACAAGGGGTGAAGAAAAGTGACCTATTTGAATGGTGTTTCTCCTCCCTGTGGCTTCTGACTTTATCGATCACCTTGATTGCCTTGAGTGTGTTCTCAGTGAGGTTTCTGTCACACCTTTCTGGTCTGTTACGCTTCCTCTCAAACTCAAAAGTAGCATCCTTCAAAGTTCAATTAATAAACCGTAAGCTACTGACAATTTTAATTATCGAAAAAAAATTGTAGTGAATTTTGCTACCTGAGTCATGTCCTTGCCATGTAACCACCTATAAGCTTTGGTCCATTTCACCTTACGAGTATTCCTCTTCATTTTGAAATTCTTGTGACATTTTGATCGACAAAATCTAAATATCTGCCATATCAAACATTTCTAAGTTACAATCTAACCCTCTTTAAGCATTTTCCAAATTTAGCACACAATCTTGTTTTAGACAAAAATAAATAAATAACCATTATACTAAACGAAAGAAAAACTACCTTCGCATCATTACATACAAACTGGATAGCGTGTGCATGATATACTGTAGAGGAACAAAACCAACACTTTTCCAACCTCATCGCAAAGTCTTACAATGAGCCCAAATTTTCTGCAAGATAATAACACAAACCTATGTAAGGAAATTGAACATAGATGAAGGCATTATTCAAAACCAGCAATACCAGTTTCGCCTTCGCCTTCTGCTTACTACCTAGATGATCTAATATTTACCTTTTTGATGCACTAATCATACGCACAGATGCCCTAATATCTACCTTTTCGATGCACTAATCATACTCATAGATGCACTAATCATACTCATAAACAGCTAATTCGCTAAAAGAACATCAAGTATGTAGTGCGATATGTCGAACTTGTATAAGCTAGTACATAGACTCCATCAGATTCACAAACTATAAAAATCTACATATTTTTTAAATATATGGTTTAATGAAAAATAATGTTTCAAGTATTAGTGATGACATGGAAAATATGCAATGAAAGCTACTAAGAGCCAAAATAGTTAAACCGTTGAAGGGAGATGAAAACCTGGCATAATCCGTTCCTTTTGAGATGAGTTGCTACGAATGTCGCAGCATTTGTCCAGCATCTTGTATCTTGTAGCTGAAACATAAACGCTGATAAAAATTAACAAATGATATTGAAGGAAAAGAAACTTGAATACATGACCAATCACTATTGTAACTTTGTATTGTACCCGATATCCTAAAAATGCCCCATCAAACTCATGAACCACAGTACTTATTCTTTGTGATGACATCTGCAAAATCAATAGATTAACTCCTAGAAAAATTTAAACAGCACTGAAAGCTAAGAAAAATGTTCAGGAAGCATAAGCAAGCTAACCTACTAGACGATACAAACGGATGCAGTAAATTACCTCAAACGGATGCACTAAAGTGACTCAAACGGATGCACTAAAGTGCCTTAAACAAATGCACTACGAGTACCTCAAATGGATGCACTAAAGTACCTCCCGATATGCCATTCTTTATAGAATAAACATACCAGCAGACTACAAGAAAGCTGCACGCGATCCATCCCCATATCGGATTGGGAATCCAAGTTTACTAGATGTACTTTAGATGATTTCTGCTGCTATTTTTAAGGTAATTTGTAATTTTGCGAGGGTGTTAGAGAGAAAGACAGTGTTAGTAACCATTGAATCATTGATTTATGTCCTGTCTATCTGGTTGTTACTGAGGGGCATTTTATATTTTGACTATCCAAAAAAATCTTCAAATAAGCCATTTACCCAAGTTGCATTCATTTTTACTACTATCACCATCCCTATTAAATCAACAATATGCTTTTTTGTCAACTGCTAAAAGCTAATCTCGAACTAATTTGTACATGAAAATGTGAGATGCTTGCACAAAATGAAATAAAATGCATACATGGCGATGAAATGAAGGATCAGCAGATGGAAAAACTAATGACAAGGTCAAACCATGAAATGAATTCAATATCGGGATGAATCAAGGATCAGCAGAGGGACAAACTAATTTGCACATGAAAATGTGAGATGCTTGCACAAAATGAAATAAAATGCATACATGGCGATGAAAGAAACTTTACATGGCTATTGACACATATGGTTCTCCTAAAAGAACATCTTAGTGATATATACAGCTCAAATACAAGAACACTAAAAAAAGCGTCATGAGGGAAAAAAAAGCTAATATGTCTGTTAGGAATATGAATATTCAGCAGAAGACTCGGTCACCCCGAGTACTTATTAGATAATCATAGCTCATAGGATTATCAGTAATATTAGTATTAGTATTAGTCGTATCTATATTTGTGGAGTGGGTCGGGGCTTTCCCCTCTGTCAGCTCGCTCCACAGTCCACTAGGGACATAATATGTAGTAGTATATATACCCCTTCCCACACATGGGAAGGGTTGGACCTTTTCAATCTAATATTACACTAGTTTCTTTCTCTCTCTAAAAGGCTCCCACTTCTCTCTAGAAATTCTTACTTATTCGATCCATACAAGCCTCACAATAGTGATTCATGCATTGTGAATACCCTACAATTGGTATCAGAGCCAGGTTAGGTCCATGAGAGTTGGTATTCACGAATTTGTGTAGTTCTTGAGGTTTTCTTGTTGGTTCGACTTGTAGTTTTAAGTTTTTTTTATTTTGTTTGTTTAGTAGCATAAATCTCATTTTGTACTTTGTTTAGTGATTAGAAGTTGTTTTACTTTGTACTTTCTTGATTAAGATTAGTATTAGAGTGGTATTTTGTGTTTGGATTCACAGATCCAAGAACCGTGTGGTGATTTTGGAGCAATTCGTGGGTTTTTTGTGGAAGTGTTCTTGAATGCGGTTTGTGTAGTTTGGACGTTCTTGAATGCGGTTTGTGTAGCATCGGGTACGCGGTTTGTCTTTATACTAGTTTAGGCAAAAGGACAAACGGCATTGATAGTGACAGGTTTGGAAGTTTGTGCCAACGCGGTTTGTCTCTACGGTGCGTACGCGGTTTGTGTCTACGCGGTTTGTACTTCCAGTGTGAACTCGGTTTGTCCCTAAGGCGTATACGCGGTTTATGTCTACGCGGTTTGTGTATCTAGTGTGAACTCGGTTTGTATCTCCATTGTGAACTCGGTTTGTCTCTTGGCACATACGCGGTTTGTATATCCGGTGTGAACTCGGTTTGTCTATTTGGCGAATACGCGGTTTGTGTCTTTGGTGTAAACTCGGTTTGTCTCTTTGGCGCACACGCGGTTTGTGTCAACGCGGTTTGTATCTTTGGTGTGAACTCGGTTTGTCTCTTAGGCACATACGCGGTTTGTGTCAACGCGGTTTGTGTCTCCTGTGTGAACTCGGTTTGTCTCTTTGGCGCACACGCGGTTTGTGTCTACGCGGTTTGTCTAGGCGGTTTGTGTCTTGGTGATTTTAGAAATTCCCGCGAAAGATTCGATTTCTCGGTTAAATCACAAGATCAGTAAAATCCCGTAGTTACTATGGCTACCACATCAGGTACATCATCAGATGATATTCAAGCAGCAGGATCTGACACTCGTCCACCTATGCTAGATAGGACGGATTATGAGTCTTGGGCACAACGAATTAGACTTTACTGCTTGGGAAAAGATAATGGTGTTAACATTCTTAAGTCAATTGACGAAGGACCTTATCAGATGGGTACCACCAGAGACGTTGTTACAACTGGTGAAGATGGTACTGTAACTTGGGGCATCGACAGACCTAGAAACTACAATGATCTTAATGAAGAAGAAAAGAAGAGGTATGATGCCGATATTAGAGCCTCCAACATAGTTATTCAAGGTCTTCCAAAGGATGTATACAAGCTCATCAATTTTAACACTGAAGCCAAGGCTGTGTGGGACAACGTTAAAATGTTGTTGGCAGGGTCAGAACTCACAAAGGAAGATCGTGAGTCACAGCTGTATGATGAGTTCGAGCATTTCAAAATGAACCCAGGAGAAAATATCACAGATTACTATGTGAGATTTCATAAGTTGGTGAATGATATGAGGATGATCAGAATGACTATGCCCAACATCCAACTTAACTCAAAGTTTGTGAACAACATGACTCCGGAATGGGACAGATTTGTTACTGCCGTCAAACTCAACAAAGGTTTAAGGGAGACTAACTATGAACAGCTGTATGCTTACCTGCAACAACATGAGAAGCATGCTGCCTATGATCGGGTGCTGAGAGAAAAGTTGAATCCTTCAACTACGAATGACCCACTGGCTTTCATGACAAATGTACAACCTACAATCCAATCATCATCCAATCCAAGCTATCACCAACTTCACTCACAAGTACCTGCTATGAGTTCACAACTTGACTCAGGCTACTCTCAGACCGACAAAATGATTGACAACCTCACCAATCAAGTATCTCTACTGGTTCAACAGTTTCAAGCATCACTTCCTCAGACCAACAATCAGTTAAGGAATTCTTCCAACCCACGCAATCTAGCAATGGTGGAGGACGGGAAAATTGTGGTCCAGAATGTGCAAGGGAGAGCTGGCAGAAACATGGGTCGAGGTTATGTGCAGAACAGAGCAGGGAATGCCAATCAGGGGCAAGGGAAACAGATCAAGTGTTATAATTGTGGGGGGCTTGGACACATTGCTAGAAACTGCAATCAACCTAAACGTCCTCAGAACTCAGATTACTTCAAAGACAAGATGCTGTTAATGCAAGCTCAAGAAAATGGTGCTGTATTGGATGAGGAAGAGTTATTGTTCTTGGCAGGAGATGGAGGAAATACTTTTGATGAAGATGTGGATGAGAAACCTGTTCAGGATCTGGCACTTAATGATCCTAACATCTTCAAGGCAGATGATGTGATGCATTTGACTCTGATGTGGATGATGAACCTACTGCTCAAACAATCTTCATGGCTAACTTGTCTTCCCTGGCCTCATCTCGTCAAGCTGGTTCTTCTAATGCATCCGTGATTTCTGAGGTACTAAAAATTTATGACACATATAATATTGTCGAGGGACATCAGATTCCCGAAGAAGTACATCAGGCAGTTGTTTCTGACTCAAGTGATGTTGATATGGAAAATAGCAATATTGTCTCATATGAACAGTATTTGAATAGCAACAACTCGCCTGATGTACCAAATGGTGAATCCTTTGTCAATAATGATGTGTGTGCTATGAGTAATGTATGTGCCTTAGATAATGCGAGTAATGTAGATAATGCTTGTGTGTACCATGAGAACCAATTGCCTGTCCCTGATAATAACTTGATCACTAGACTTAACATCTATAAAGAACAAGTTGCTATGTATGAACAGCGTGCTAAGTTTGAACTTAATGATCGTGAGCAGAAATTAGAGGGTCAAATGAGTACACTTATTAAAGAGTCTAGAGTGCGAGAAGAAACATTAAAAATAGAGTTAAGTTCTTTGAAAAGTCAGCTAGAACAGTCTGTCAAACAGAAACAGGAAGCACAAAAGTGTGTAACAACACTTAAGCAAGAATTCAAACAAAAAGAAACAACTCTTTTAAATGATTTCTCTAAACTCAAGACGCTAAAAAATAAGCTTGAAGATAAGTTGTACACACAAAATCAAACCATACAAACTGCTCAAATGATTCATAAGCACAGAAAGTTGAGTGATAAGCATAGTAAAATCATGATAGGTGAACCAAAGTCAACCATCCTTAAGGGTATGCAAGTACTTCAACCAGCCCTATATGATGGTAATGTGATGATTAAGCCTATTCATGACCAACCTGAGCATATCTACACTGATGAAGAGGATGAGTTAAGTGATAAAACGAAGGAAAAAATGAATGAGAAAATGAGGGATCCCGAATGCATAGCCAGACGAATAATAATCAAACCCCATGATTATTATGAGGAAAATCGTTTGACTGTGTTT
Organism: Artemisia tridentata subsp. tridentata; assembly: GCA_021014915.2. NCBI lineage: Eukaryota > Viridiplantae > Streptophyta > Magnoliopsida > Asterales > Asteraceae > Artemisia > Artemisia tridentata. The sequence goes on along the minus strand of CP139504.1, from coordinate 152,601,907 downwards.
GCTCCTCAAAAGAAGTTAACACCTGAACAGATATTTTGGAAACAAGATAATGAAAAACTTAAGGAAGATAAACTTAAGGCCAACACCCCCCTCATTCGAAAAGTTGCGTCCATAACGGTGTATCCTCCCAATACACCTAGGAATCTAGTGCCTTTGTCTCTTCCCACTGAATGCAAAACCTTTATTAGCTTATATGTGCTTTGGCAACTATTTGCTGATTTTGATAAAACATGTAAGAAGAGAATCACACCAACCGGCATTACTGAGGGGGAAAGGTGCTTTGAACATGCAAAAAGGTGTTACTTAACTGAGGTCATGCCATTCTTTAAACTACTTAAAGAACACTTTGAAGGGTTGCAAACTGCCCTTAAAGCCGAAATAAATGAAATGAAAGTAGTGTTTAAAGATATGGAAAATGAGGTGAATGAACATGCAATAGAACTTAAGAGTCGAGAGATTGAAAGAAAAAACATACTCATTACTAACGACAACTTGATTGCTAAATGTATTGCACAAGATGTATTTTACACTGTCACTGATTCTGCATTGTCTGCTTGTCAATTTAATGAGTATGCTATTGCGTTAAATGTCACCCAGAATCGTGTTGTTGAGCTTGAGGGGGAGAATTTGAAATTGCTTGAAAAAATTCAAAATGATGACCATGATAACATGGTTAAACGTTTTTCGAAACTAGAAGTTGATTATCTGAACTTGCAACTTAAACATCAACACTTAGAAGAAAAATGCAAAATATCAAATGTCAAGACATCCACGGATGCTCCTGAGTTTGATACATATTTTGAATTAAGCAAACGTGATGAAACAATTCAAGCTCACACGAACACGATTCGACTGCTGAGGGCCCAAATTGCCCAACTGAAATCCAACAAGTATGAAGTGTATGGCACCAATAAACCTTCGTCTTCAGATTCTCAGAATTTTCAATATCAAAACACCATAAATAAGTTACATTATGAAAATGAGTGTTATCGAGAAGAAAATTCAAAGGTCAAACAACATTTCAAAGAGTTATATGATTCTATAAAAGTTACAAGAAACTATCACACTGATCAAATAACCTCTTTGACAAATGAAATTGAGAATCTTAAGGCTCGGGTGAAAGGTAAAATGTCATGCACCACTTGTAATTGTGATGCACCAAAGGCTACTGATAGTAAGAAGTATGATGTTGATGTTGGGCGTATTCCATTTAAGCTTAGAAATAACAGCCTTGCCCATCAAACATATCTCGATCATCTTAGAGAAGGCCTTGACACACTTCGTGAGGTAGTTGAAGAGGATAGGAATGATAAGCCACTTGATCAAGCAGTTGTATATGCATGCAAACTCACAAAAAGGATTCAGGAAAACTTAGAATATGCCATAGGCTCAATTCCTAAGTTTAGAGGCCATAGAGATAGATTTGTTGCATCATCATCCAATGTTGTGAACAAGCATGTAGCCGTTGATCTACCACCCAAAACATCAGAACCCAACACATCATTATCAGGAAGGCATGTGACAGAAAAACATACTAATGTTACCTTCGATGCTTCTACAGGAGTAAAAAGTGACACCCAAGCTAGCGGGTCAAGGTCTAGAGGAAATACAAGAAAGGATATGACTGCGCCAGCTAAGAATGATCACTTGAAGAATGTAGAAGCCCAACCTAGGAACAATAAGTTTACAATGAGTAGGATGAATCGTGTTGATTCTAGTATCAAAAGTACTGTAATTAATTCGAATTCTAATGCTATCTGTAAAACTTGCGACAATTGTTTAATTTCTGCTAATCATGATGAATGTGTTGTGTCTTTCCTGATGTCTTCTGCATCATCCCATATTAAGAATGGTAGGATATCTGAAGCACGCAAAAAGGTTTGGAAAGCAACAGGAAAAACATTTGCTAGCATAGGCTATCAATGGAGACCCACTGGAAGAAAATTCAATTTAGGAAAACAGTGCACGTTACCTAAAATGAATAAGCATAAAATTGTAAAAGTTAAGGAATGGAGACCCACTGGAAGGAAATTCAATTTAGGAAAACAGAGACCATTACCTAAAATGAATATGCATAAGATTGTGAAGAATAAGGAATGGAGACCAACTGGTAGAATCTTGCCTTTAGAATCACAATGCCTTCCATCTAGGTCTTGTCCTGTCTCAAGTTCTGTCTCCACAGTAAAGATAGTAGCATCTGTGAAATCTGTGGTTCCTGAATATGTGTGTGCTGACCTAATGGACCCCAATTGCACTTGGGGATCCACATTTTCCAGTTATCCATTGTTGTCTGGTTTCAAATGCAGGTCGTACAAATCGTCCTGTGGTATTTGGACTCAGGCTGCTCAAAACATATGACTGGAGATCGCTCACGGCTCAAGAACTTCGTGAAAAAGTTTATCGGGACAGTTAGATTTGGGAACGACCACTTTGGTGCTATTATGGGGTATGGAGATTATGTGTTTGGTAATAGTGTAATCTCAAGGGTATATTATGTGGAAGGACTAGGACACAATCTGTTTTCTGTGGGTCAATTTTGTGATTCAGATCTGGAAGTTGCTTTCAGAAAGCATACATGTTTCGTTAGAGAATTGGATGGTTTAGATCTCCTCAAGGGCAGTCGGGGCACCAATCTATACACCATCTCAATTGAAGAAATGTTGAAGTCCTCTCCAATATGCTTGCTTTCTAAAGCCTCTAAAACAAAATCGTGGCTGTGGCATCGTCGTTTGAACCACTTGAACTTCGGTACCATAAATAATCTTTCCCGTAAAGATCTTGTTAGAGGGATGCCCAGACTGAAATATGAGAAAGATCATCTCTGCTCTGCATGTCAACTGGGTAAAAGCAAGAAACAAACCCACAAGCCTAAAACCGTCAACACCAACTTGGAAGTTCTTCACACCCTCCACATGGACTTGTGCGGTCCAATGAGAATACAAACCATAAATGGAAAGAAGTATGTTCTGGTGATAGTAGATGATTATTCTCGGTTCACATGGGTAAAGTTTTTGAGAACCAAGGACGAAACTCCAGAGGTTATCATTAAACTGATAAAACAGCTGCAAGTAAGGCTAGATAAGACTGTCAGAATCATCCGCACAGATAATGGTACTGAGTTTGTTAACCAACAACTCCGTAATTTCTATGAAAGTATTGGCATCACGCATCAGAAAAGTATCCCTCGCACGCCTCAACAGAACGGGGTGGTTGAACGAAGGAACCGTACTCTGGTGGAGGTTGCAAGAACCATGCTTATATTTTCAAAGACACCGATGTTTCTCTGGGCAGAAGCTATTGCAACAGCATGTTACACTCAAAACCGATCCCTTATTCATCCGGCTCATGAGAAGACTCCCTTCGAGTTAATTCATAACAAGAAACCAGATCTTTCCTTTTTGCGTGTGTTTGGTGCTCTTTGCTATCCAACTAACGATAGTCAAGACTTGGGAAAGTTAAGAGCTAAAGCAGATATAGGTATTTTCGTTGGATACGCACCAGACAGTAAAGGGTATCGAATCTACAATAAAAGGACCCGTAAAATCATGGAAACCATTCATGTTACGTTCGATGAGCTGAGTGAGCTACCTGTTTCAGGACAAGTCAGTTCTGGACCCGATCTTCACCTTTTGTCTCCTGGACCCATTAGTTCAGGACTTGTACAGAATTCCACGCCTGCAGATTCTTATGTGCCACCTACATGTGAAGAGTTGAAGAAGTTATTCGATCCTATGTTTGATGAATACTTTGAGCCAACAAATGGAACCATCCCGAGTGAACCAGCTATAATTCCTATGGATGAGGTTCATGCCCCACAAGGTTCAGAAGGCCCTGCAGCTTCAGTATCAGTTAGTCACAATGCTCCTGCTGCCAGTCAATCGCCTTCGTCATCAAACACTCAAACTTCTCCAGTAATGCAAGAATCTTCAGATAATAATTCTTTGGAAGTTAATCCTTTTGTTCCTGTTGAAGAGGTTCCTTTTGAAAACATATTTGCTCCTGAACATTCATCAGACACATCCTTACCTGAGGAACACAGCACTGCTACTTCTGTTCATAACCATCAACCTCACGACCATCTCAGGAAATGGACCAGTGATCATCCAATCGACAACATCATAGGCAATCCCTCACGTCCAGTATCCACACGTAATCAACTAGCCACTGATGCACTATGGTGCTTCTTCAATTCCGTACTGTCGAAAGTCGAACCAAAAGATGCCAAAGAAGCAATGACTAAAGATTGCTGGTTCCAGGCTATGCAGGATGAAATCCATGAATTTGATCGACTTGAAGTATGGGAATTAGTGCCTCCTCTGGAGCGTGCAATGATCATTGCTTTAAAGTGGATCTTCAAAGTGAAGCTTGACGAGTATGGTGATGTCTTAAAGAACAAGGCACGACTAGTTGCTAAAGGGTTTAGACAAGAAGAGGGCATTGATTTTGAAGAATCGTTTGCTCCGGTTGCTAGAATTGAAGCTATAAGAATCTTCCTGGCAAATGCTGCTAGTCGTAATATGATAGTCTACCAGATGGATGTCAAAACAGCATTCTTGAATGGTGACTTAAAGGAAGAAGTTTATGTGAGCCAACCTGAAGGATTCGTGGATGCTGAACACCCTACTCATGTTTACCGCTTGAAGAAGGCTCTTTATGGGCTAAAACAGGCGCCAAGGGAATGGTACGATACATTGTCCAAGTTCCTCCTAGCAAACGGATTCTCCAAGGGTGTTGTTGATCCCACACTATTCACCAGGAAGTCAAGAAACCATCTACTGCTAGTTCAGATATATGTAGATGACATCATCTTTGCTTCAACAGATCCTAGTGAATGTGATAGTTTCTCAAAGGAGATGAATTCCAAATTCCAAATGTCCATGATGGGACAAATGTCATTCTTCTTAGGACTACAAGTATCTCAAAGTCCCGGAGGCATATTCATCAATCAATCCAAATACGCCAACGAGATCCTGAAAAAGTTTGGATTCTATTCAAGTGAACCTGTTGACACTCTCATGGTTGATAGAACAAAGCTGGATGAAGACCCTTCAGGGATTCCAGTAGATATCACAAAGTATCGAAGCATGATTGGATCCTTGATGTACATCACAGCTAGCAGACCAGATCTTCTGTTTGCGGTGTGTATGTGTGCTAGGTATCAATCCAGACCAACCAAGAAGCATGTTGAAGCAGTGAAAAGGATCTTCCGATATCTTCAAGGCACGGTTCATATGGGTCTCTGGTATCCTAAGGACACTGCAATGGAGTTAACGGCATACGCGGATGCTGATCATGCGGGATGTCAAGACACTCGTCGAAGTACTTCAGGAGGAGCTCAATTTTTAGGGGAAAAGTTGGTTAGGTGGTCTTCTAAGAAGCAGATGAGCACGTCCATATCATCTACTGAAGCTGAGTACATTGCTATGTCTGCTTGTTGTGCACAAATCCTTTGGATGCGATCACAGCTCTCGGACTATGGATTCTCATACAACAAAATTCCCCTATACTGTGACAACAAAAGCGCCATTGCTCTTTGTTGTAACAATGTTCAGCACTCCAGGTCTAAACACATCGACATCAGGCATCATTTCATCAGGGAACAAGTGGAAAAAGGAATTGTGGAACTATACTTCGTGAGGACAGAGTTTCAGTTAGCTGACATCTTCACCAAGGCCCTCCCAAGAGAAAGGTTTCAGTTTATTCTCCCACGCCTCGGCATGAAAAGCATGACTCCTGAAACCCTCAAGTGTCTTCAGGAAGAAAAGGAGGAGTAAAGGATTGTCTTCTTATATCCTTGTACATAGTTGTACAGATATTAAATCAAAAAGCAAAATACAAAAATATAAAACCTATAAAAACCATAAAAATCGAAAAATCAGAAAATACCAAAAATAGTCCTACCTAGGCATGTCTTCTGTTTATCGATAACATTTACGGATCTAGAAATGTCATTCAACAATGGCACGGATTTTTAAATGAAGCTCGAGCAGAAGTTATACTAATCAGTTAAAACAAGTCTTAATGGCTTGCAGTTACTTCATACTGCAACCCGTACTGTACAATGGGGAAAGCATGTCGCCAAAAAGACAGCTGTTCCTCCAACCGGGTGATGTTCACCTGGGCATGGATTACTTTATATCCATGTTTCCCCGACTTGATGTACGTTTCAGTGCATCAATTCGTATATAAGAAGAGAAGTCTTCTTTTCATCAAGATTCTCTATCTTGTTTGATCCTTCAAGAGAGTCTTGATGTTACACAAGGTGGTAAATTGAACTAAATTTTCACAAATGTCAGTGGCTCAATTGAATGACTACAGCTCTTTTAATGAAAAACGGGTCATTAATTGAGGGGGAGCATATTTGTTCAAATTTCCGACACCTTACCATATTTGTGCAAACATCAGCAGTGACACTCTCTCGCTGTTTCAAGGGGAGCATAGTATGCTCCAAAATCAGAATACAGTTAAACCTGACCACATTTTCTCCCAAATTTTTCTAAATGTATTTAAATCAATTGAGATCACAAATCTCAAATGGTTTGAAATTTTTGATCGGGGGAGAGAATGTGATTTAAATAGGAAATTCTGATAAAATGTGATGATTTGGAAGCTAATGTATGCTCTCCCGTATGTGCTAAACCATTTTGTACATCAAGGCACATATTGAGGGGGAGCAAAATGTTTTGGTCATAAACACAAACTCTTCCATATGTGCTAAAATCTTTCTTATTTCAATGCACATATTGAGGGGGAGCAAATGGTTTTAACAAAACAAAGGATTTGGCATCTCATGTGGCTGTGACTCAGAATTAACAAAAGAATTGACGAAACTTGAATTGTCATCAATCGAAAGGATACGTCTTGGCCGGGTAATAATTTCAAGCTGGTCTAACCAGTGATGTAAGCGTGTCTCAAAAAAGATGTATCTGTGTAGAGTGTACCGTTTCGAGAAACTTTCTATGGACTTGACCAGGACGGGTAATAATTTCAAGCTGGTCTAACCAGTGATGTAAGCGTGTCTCGAATCGGTCATGTTCACTGAAAGTGGATCAATTCAAAAAGTGCAAGCTCTACCTAACATGTGCAAATTTATAAAACTATCACTCGAGCACATGTTGAGGGGGAGCATTTGAAAAATATAAAACTCTCAAGTGTTTGCAAAAATGTGTTTCAGAATCATGAACACTTTGAGAGATTTTTCAAAGATTTGATTTATGGCAATCGTGGAAGTACACCAAAGACCGACCATCTTAATTAATGCATGGAGTTATAAGGATGGTTAGGTTAGGCTCGAGTTCCCACGATCCCGCCAGAGCCGGAGGGATCTACCCAGGGACAATCCACTAGTTAGTGTAGAAGTCCTTAGGTATGATTAAAAAGGAGAAAAGTGAATGAGGGAATAGTGCCGACTGAGTTGGAGCTAACACTGGAACAAACCCAACAAGGTGTTAGTTATGAAGTCTCGGTAAGCACTGAAGGGGTTGAAGAATGAAAAAGAATTGTAAAGAGAAAGGGTGAAAAGAAATAGCCCTCCTTACAACTTAGGCAGAAACCGGGTCAATACATATGCTGTCAGAATCACTTAGTTGATTGCTGGCATTGAAGACAAAGTATCATGGACCCAGTGATACGCTGCACAACCCTCCCTAGCCACTCAAGGTCCCTCAAAGGATTCTTGTTTCAATTGTCACGGAGTTCAATACTTTCCTATCGTCTCTCTCACTCCGAGTTAGATGATATTGAATAGGTGGCAGTCCTCTCCAGCCTCCGATCACCAAATCAAAACGCACAATTGAGTCTAGAGCCACGAGATACATAATAAGATCTCATAGGGACACGAATCATTTCTACACTGGTTGTTCAACATTAAGGACACCAGTTGTAATCTCATGAGTTCTACGCAGATCTTAGCAATCTGCCAGAACATTTATGAGGGAATTTATAAATGTAATTCTCAATGATTGAATGGAAATTCCTGCCAGGGTCAACATCAAGCAGCCCTGAAAGCAGGTCACTTCGGTAATTCCTCGTGAATTACGCTTAGTGGTCGCGGCGGTTTCAACCGGTCTACAGTCGTGGAGTGATCTCCAGCGACTCACCTAATCGTTGATTTACTACGGTAAAATCTTAAAAAGCCCTCTGTGGGTTTTCGATTAGGAACGGTCTTGGTAAGGATTAGAGAGAGTTTTCACAATATGCTGTTGACTATCTCGAAGTCCAAACTTGTAAGTACCGGTCGAATTATTGCTAACTGTCGTATGCAGGAACTTCTGGCGATTGTAGCAGTGGAATGCTGTGGCTGGTTGCTGTTGTAGCTGGTTGCAGAAAAGATGCCAATCCATCACCACATGTTCACACTACATCATCTTCAAAGAAGTCATGATCACCCTTAAAGACCTTCAACACAGCTTCTGCTAACTCTGATGCTGAAGATCATGACCCCATATCGTGTAAGCATGTCGGCTCTAAGTATATTTCATCACATGGAGTATTACTACAGAAAGATGACTTGGAGACTCAAGTGGGATGATACGTTCAGAGATTATTCAAAGTTCATCCAAGACAAAAGAGAAGTCATCTTCAGATCACTGATGTTTGCACAGCAATCTATGACATTGAAGATTCAATGAGTACGAGCTATGATGTCAAGATCCAAGGAAGAAGTGCTGAATTTCAGAACATTACTTCTGGGGTGACCTCCCTTAGGGGGAGATTGTTAGGAATATGAATATTCAGCAGAAGACTCGGTCACCCCGAGTACTTATTAGATAATCATAGCTCATAGGATTATCAGTAATATTAGTATTAGTATTAGTCGTATCTATATTTGTGGAGTGGGTCGGGGCTTTCCCCTCTGTCAGCTCGCTCCACAGTCCACTAGGGACATAATATGTAGTAGTATATATACCCCTTCCCACACATGGGAAGGGTTGGACCTTTTCAATCTAATATTACACTAGTTTCTTTCTCTCTCTAAAAGGCTCCCACTTCTCTCTAGAAATTCTTACTTATTCGATCCATACAAGCCTCACAATAGTGATTCATGCATTGTGAATACCCTACAATGTCCAAACAGATGCTCTAAAAACGCAAATGGATGCACTAATATCTACCTATTCGATGCACTAATCATACTCATAGATGCCCTAATATCTAACTTTTCTCGACTCAGCATAATACATAAATATCTCAGCATAATACATAAAGCTTATATCATATATCAATTAACGACGTTCGAAATCAATAGTACTTTCCACTAAAGACACAAAAACCTGCTCCAATCATACATTATGCAAACTAAACTAAAGTACTTTCGAGTAGAGGATTTGGACATAACATGCCAGTTACTGATATATTCGGAAAAATAAAAAAAGTTAGAGCTACAGACCACATAACATGTAAATACTAATCATATTCATTGATGCCCTAATCATTACTTACTGATGCACTAATCATTACTCACTGATGCACCAGTCATACTCACTGATGCACTAATCATACTCACTGATGCTCTAATATGTTCAGCGATGCACCAAACATACAAACATTTAACCTGATGCGGCAACCACTAACACTGATGCCTTAATAATACTTATGGTATAAAAGCATACATCAAGACACCTCAAAGAGTTATTGATTGCAGTTAAGGTGAAAAATAGGGGTTATATGGCCAAGACAAAATTATATTAACCCTCCTCCAATACAGACAAACAACTAATGAGCAGACAGCATCATGCAAATTATGAGCGCAACTAAGAAGCAAAACAACCACTAGCCAAGAATAAAATCAAGAAATGGTCAAATGGACAAGTGAAAATGACAAACCTTATTTGCCGGATGTGCCATTGCAGTGCGGAAACTTGCATTTTGGAGAAGTTCCAAAAAGTAAAGACAATGTGGATACCTGCAATCCTCCAAAAACAGCAATATATCAATAAACTATAAATTGAACAAAAGAAGATCGAGTCGTGAAATAAACATGCATCTACACTCAAAAGGCAAGCACAACTTACATAATGAATTTTATGTATTCTGGTCATTGCCAGTACTGAAGGTACTTTAGGTAGCCAATGAAAGCTTTATCTTCAAAATATCGGTTCTGAGCTAAATCTGCATGAAAAGTTTAAAGCGTTAAACATGCCCAACCAATAAGGTCAAAGCTTTAGTAAGGGTACACATGAGTAGAGAAAATGGCGCAGGCCAACTTCCGACCTAGTAATATTATTGGTTTGAAATAAAATAAAATGCTCCAAATTTCACATGTAAAAACCACTATCACGGATGCAGATATGTAACCCATTTTCTAAAAGTATTATCACTCATTGATGCCCTAATCATTACTTACTGATGCACTAATCATTACTCACTGATGCTCTAATATGTTCAGCGATGCACCAAACATACAAACATTTAACCTGATGCGGCAACCACTAACACTGATGCCTTAATCATACTTATGGTAGAAAAGCATACATCAAGACACCTCAAAGAGTTATTGATTGCAGTTAAGGTGAAAATAGGGGTTATATGGCCAAGACAAAATTATATTAACCGTCCTCCAATACAGACAACCAACTAATGAGCAGACAGCATCATGCAAATTATCAAGATCAGAAACATGATCGTATACTCTAACTCACCTCAAATGCTAATTTATGAACTCCACGAAAACAAATAGGACAGATAGTAAGCATAAATAAGAAACAGAAGCTTACGAGCTGGGAGTATTCGAGGAGTCGTCAATTTCTTGACCTGAAGCCATGCCGTCACAGACCTTGGATTTCAATATAGTCGCATCTGAAACATCAGCATAATACTATTTGCAATAAGTAAAGAAAGACTCAACATAAGTAGTTCCTCATTTGCTCTGAGAATCATCAAACACAATTAAATTTCTGGAGCGTAAATAAGCAGATAATCGTAATCAATTTTTATTGTTGCATCTACTTCCAAACTGAATTTCCAAACTTCAAACAATAAGGTTTTTGTACACATATGTTATTCCTATTCTGTTATCAGGTCACCAAAAGGTGACATAGGTGGGGTTTCCCTCGTACCAAAAAAAGAACACTATTTGTAACCAACAAAACATTTTTTTTTTTCTCAAAATGTTATGCTATGTGAACGTGTATTCATTGTATCTTAATCCATATTATCTTTCGCAATGATTTGTCTAGTATGAACTGCACTAAGAGGCCTAAAGGTAGTTTTATTACATAATTTTGACCAAAAATGAATCATTCTAAATATCACAACATTAATGTCTGATGCATTAATCAAACAAACAGATGCCAAACATGTCACGCGATGCTCTAATAATACACAATGGATGCATCAATCTATCGCTCTAATCTAACAAAAAATATAAATTCGTTATACCGATGCACTTATTCACACAAATAAATGCTATAACATATTATTTACACAGATGCACTAAAATATAATTTTATACATACAAATTCATTAAATGTCATTCAATTCCGTAATAACACTAATTATTTTATAATTTTTACACTGATGCACTAAAATAAGATAAAAATTAAAAAAATCTGTAATTAAAAACCTACAATTGCCGGAATGCACTAAAATAACATAATCTTTACATATGCCTCAATCATAAAAATTATACATAATTATAACATGTTTAAACCAACAAAATGATGAATATCCAAAATTAGGGCACTTACGATTTCGAAACTTCTTTTTCATCAATTTTCTGATGATCGGAGAGCAAAGTTATGGCATTCACGAGTTTTTTTATCTAATTTTGCTTTGATTTTGATCGGTAATTGTCAGAATTTGGGTTTTTTTTATCGGAGTGGTGGCGATGTAGATGATGGTGGCGATAGAGACGGAGATGGTGGTGATGGAGATAATGGGTTTTGATCGGGATTGAATGATCGGAGTGTGTGTTTTTTTGTTACCAGTAAAATGGTGGTGATGGAGATAATGGTTCAGCCCTTATTTATTTATTTTTTTCATTTCTTATCCTGAAGTTTGAGACATTTGTAAAATCTACCCTATAACTTTTTTTCTCACTTTTCTATTTAATTATACTTTTCTCTAGAACCGGACCCTCTCTCTCTCTCTCTCTCCTCTCTCTCTATATATATATATATATATATATATATATATATATATATATATATATATATATATAGGGGGGCGTTACTGTGGTATACACTTTAAAGTGAGATACAATAGGTACAGTTGTGGACCGTCGGATCAGTCTTATTAGATCAAGATGAAATATAATTGATGAGTGGCTTATTTGTAATTAAATAGAAGAACCAGGGCATTATGTATCAAGTTTAATAATAAAAAAAAGCGGGATTTAGGGATTCAGTATCATTCATTAACACAACTTTGAAACAAAAAACCGATCAAAAAGTTTAAAAAACCCGGATATGGTGCATATAAAAAAAAACTCAATCCATATCCCTAAAATTAATCCATATCACTAAAATTAATCCATATCCAAAAAATCATCCCCAAATTGTATATAAAATCAGGGTTTGTACGCTGCACATAGTATTAACACCTATAGGTGATTTTTTTTTAAAAACCTATAATTAAAACTAGCTAATCTTTGGAGATGATGTTTGGTAAGTGACACATTGTTGTTTGAGTTGTTATACATATGTTTATTACAATTTAATTGACACATTGTTGTTATTGTTTTTTGTTATGTAGGCCGAGGAAGTGAAGTTATCGACCTAACAACACCAGATTTGAAGAATGCGGGAAAGGTATATATTAATCTAATTTAAGTGATATAGAAAGTAATAAATTAGGGCTTTTGGAATGGGGGTGATACAGAACTGAAATTAGGGCTTTTGAATGGGGTGATACAGCAGCTAAAAGGTAGGTTTTTTTATTGTTTGGTATAGTTTATGTGATATAATAATGAAATTAGGGCTTTTGGTATGGGTGTGATACAGCATAGGTATTGGGCATTTTTTTTGTTTGGGTAGTACAGAACTGAAAAATTATGGCCTTTTTAGTGTTTGGTATAATTGGTGTGATACATAATGGGGGTGATACAGCAAGTAAAAGGTAGTATTTTTTTAATGTTTGGTATAATTGGTGTGATACAGAATGGGGGGGGGGGGGGTGATACATAATGGGGGTGATACAGCAACTAACATGAAGGATTTTTTTTTTTTTTTTTATTATTTTTATTTTTTAATATAGTGTGTGTGATACAATACTGATATTAGGACGTATGATAGTACATATCTTTGGTAGAATTTGGGTGATAATTTGTAACTTGCTAATTGTTAGTAGTGTCAAGTTTGTTGTTATGTTATCAGCATGCTAATTAAGGTTGATGCTATTGATAATTTGTTCATTGTTTGTGAATAAAGTTTTTTGTGTTATCAGCATGGTATTTAAAGTTGCTGATAATAAGGTTTTGGTTGCTAAATTATTCACTTTGATTATGAATACACAAATCGCAAATACAGTTTCTATTACTGAATACAACCTGAAATAAAGGGCAACGAATATAATTTAGAAAAAGAAAGCATCTCTACTATGTTTATTACAATTTAATTGACACATTGCTGTTATTGTTGTTTGTTATGTAGGCCGAGGAAGTGAAGTTATCGACATAACAACACCAGAATTGAAGAATGCAGGAAAAGGTATAGATTAATCTAATTTAAGTGATATAGAAAGTAATAGAGTAGGGCTGTTGGAATGGGGGTGATAAAAAACTGAAAGTATGGCTTTTGGTATGGGTTTAATACAGCATAATAACAAGGTTTGATACATTAGCAAATTAAAAACAACGGTTAGGTCCGTTTAAAACAGTTTGCTCACATACATATCAGTCAATCACATATCACCTTCAATCAACCAAATAAAATATTTCAGCCAAATAGTCGAATATTGAGTAAACAATTCGCATAAATTCCAAGTAAACAGTCATGAGTTTAGTTAAAAATGAGCATGTATTCTCCCCCAAAATAGTTGTAAAACCGGTAAAAGTAGGGGCCATGAACTCACCTTAGCCACAGCAATGCAAGGATCACAACTGACACAACTGGCATCTAGAGTATATCACAACGGTCTCAAAACATAAGGCACGACGGTACACGAAGGTGCTAGCACAGCGGTACACAACGGTCTAGGATCGGCACAACCTAATATGTATACGGTTATCTTAAAATACGTCGCGCAAAATAATAAAGTCTATAAAAGACAATGTGTCGTAGTTTTCGTGGATTACTCGATTTCAAAACTTATCAAAAAGCTTAGTATCAAAGTTTCGTGTGGTGTGGTAAGAAAATGTAGACTCGACATACAACTCACGCCAAAGAGAAATAGACCTCGACAAAGTCTAGAGAATATTGACGAGAACTCAAACCAAGGAAGACAAAACTAGAAGTTAACGACAAACAAACACCTCAAATAAATAAATCAGTTTGTACGTTTTGGTATTTACCTCGATATCCCAAATAATTTGTATAAAACATAAACGTCTTATAAATAAAAATTAGTTTTCTCAAGTCTTCGTGATTTTAATTAACCAAATCTGTAATCCCAATATTTTATAAGTTTTATGTTTCGTTATCATTCACGTAATTATTAGTTTTGGGTTTATTGAATATTTTGTGTCCGGTCCGAGACTAATATATTATACCGTCTCAAGTCCCAAAATGTCCAATAAGTCCAACGTCCAATATCGTAAATCCAATAACGATCCAATTGTCCAAATAGTATCAAGTCGCAATCCACACTTTGCTAGGAATATAAATATTCATGTGAAGACTCGGTCACCTCGAGTATCTATTTAGCATTTATGTAGCTCGTAGGATTATTAGTATTAATAGTATTAGTTTAGTTATATTAGTATTTGTGGAGTGGGTCGGGTCTTTACCCACTGTCAGCTCACTCCACAGCCCGCTAGGGGCACCTAAACCTTGTAGTATATATACCCCTTCCCACACATGGGAAGGGTTGGAGCTTCTAATCATTCGACAAATTTCTCTTTCATTCTCTCTCTCTAGAACTCCCACTCTCTCACACTCTCTCTCTAGAATTCATCTAACATTAAATCCAAGTATGCATATGTTACAATTGGTATCAAGAGCCATGGTTAGGTTCATTTGACTGTAGGTTCTTGGATTTCTTGGCTTGGTTTTGTGGTTCCTTTTGGCTCAAATAGAATTCGAATCGTGGACTGGTTCTCTTATTTTTTTCTTGTTTTCTTCATTTAATTCGTGTTGTGAATTAATTTCTGGTTCTCTTATTTTTTCTTTTTTTCTTCATTTAATTCGTGTTGTGAATTAAATCGTGAGTGGACTGATTCCTTCATTTGACTCGTGTGGTGATTTAATATCCAAAAGAAAATTTTGTACAAGTTGGTTGGTCAAAGATACTTCATTTGATTCGTGTGGTAATTTAATATCAAAAAAATTAGTACAAGTTGGTTGGTCAATGATTGACAAATGTGGGTTTCTGCGGTCAAACAAGCTGGTCAAAGATTTAATACGAGTTGGGTTCTACTTTAATTCGTGTTGTTTTTTTTTCTTTAATTCGTGTGTTTTGAATTATTGATATGTTACAATGATTTGATACGTGTTGGTTTCATACGTTTGATGTGAAAAGAAAGTTTATTTCTTGAGTGTGTTGTGGTTAAAAGGTTATTTCTTGGTTGAGATTTGATATTTCTTGGTTGAGATTTGGTATTTCTTGATTGAGATTTGGTGTTTCTTGGTTGAGATTTGGTATTTCTTGATTGAGATTTGATATTTCATGGTTGAGATTTGAGCTAAAAGACAAAGGTGTGGTTTGGAAGTTTGCTAGAAAGGGTAAAAGGACAAATCTGGGTGAAAGTGACACTTCGAAAGTGACCTGCGATTTGGTTCTGCGATTTGCCAAAGTTGAGATTTGAGGGTTGAGATTTGACTGCTGCGATTTGCCTTCTTGAAGACAAATGTTGTGATTTGACTAATTGCTTCATTGCGATTTGCTCCAATTTCTTCATTGAGATTTGACTAAGATTCTTCACTGCGATTTGATCATATTTCTTCATTGAGATTTGCTCAAATTTCTTCATTGAGATTTGCTCAAGTCTATTCATTGCGCTATGTTCAAACCATTACGTAAACTCAATCCAACCAAACATAATCACAACTTAACTTATCTTAACAACAATTCACCTAATCCAACAAACAATCATTCCTTTTAACATACAATCACTAATCATTGTACCAATCCAACAATTATCACAACACATTCAATTAATCATTGCTTCACGGTTTTTCTCTTGATTTTGCAAAATCCCGCGAAAGATTCTATTTCTCGGTTTAAATCATAGGCTTGTAAAATCCCGTGAACGTTCATATCATGTCAAAGTCTTCGGATTCATTCATTGCTGAGGTGCTCAAACTGTACGACATGATCGATCAACATAAGATTCCTAACAAGGTGTAACCAACAAACGTTTTTGAACAGACACACATTTTTTAGTCTGATATCACTAATGTGGAATCTTCATGCTCGAATTCGCAAGAGAGAGAGTTCATTCAGTCACTAATGTTGCCTAATGAAAAGGAAAGTTGCATTGAATGTTTTAGATTACTTCATTCACACCTCAAGGTTCTCTCAGAAAGACCTGAATCCAAGGGAGGATTCGAACGAGCTTTTGCATCACTCTTTGGTCAAGATGTTCAGACTTTCACAGGCACTATGTTCCTGAACTTAGATCAACTAGAACAACAACTTGACAAAGAAGAATTTCATGAAATTGGATCCATGGCTGCTCTTCGGGTGATCAAAAAACAACTTCAACTGTTCATCAATTCGTGTTGTGAATTAAATCGTGAGTGGACTGATTCCTTCATTTGACTCGTGTGGTGATTTAATATCCAAAAGAAAATTTTGTACAAGTTGGTTGGTCAAAGATACTTCATTTGATTCGTGTGGTAATTTAATATCAAAAAAATTAGTACAAGTTGGTTGGTCAATGATTTGAAAAATGTGGGTTTCTGTGGTCAAACAAGCTGGTCAAAGATTTAATACGAGTTGGGTTCTACTTTAATTCATGTTGTTTTTTTTCTTTAATTTGTGTGTTTTGAATTATTGATATGTTACAATGATTTAATACGTGTTGGTTTCATACGTTTGATGTGAAAAGAAAGTTTTTTTCTTGAATGTGTTGTGGTTAAAAGGTTATTTCTTGGTTGAGATTTGGTATTTCTTGGTTGAGATTTGATATTTCTTGGTTGAGATTTGGTATTTCTTGATTGAGATTTGGTGTTTCTTGGTTGAGATTTAGTATTTCTTCGTTGAGATTTGGTATTTCTTGATTGAGATTTGATATTTCATGGTTGAGATTTGAGCTAAAAGACAAAGGTGTTGTTTGGAAGTTTGCTAGAAAGGGTAAAAGGACAAATCTGGGTGAAAGTGACACTTCGAAAGTGACATGCGATTTGGTTCTGCGATTTGCCAAAGTTGAGATTTGAGGGTTGAGATTTAACTGCTGCGATTTGCCTTCTTGAAGACAAATGTTGCGATTTGACTAATTGCTTCATTGCGATTTGCTCCAATTTCTTCATTGAGATTTGACTCAGATTCTTCACTGCGATTTGATCATATTTCTTCATTGAGATTTGCTCATATTTCTTCATTGAGATTTGCTCAAGTCTATTCATTGCGCTATGTTCAAACCATTACGTAAAATCAATCCAACCAAACATAATCACAACTTAACTTATCTTAACAACAATTCACCTAATCCAACAAACAATCATTCCTTTTAACATACAATCACTAATCATTGTACCGATCCAACAATTATCACAACACATTCAATTAATCATTGCTTCACAGTTTTTCTCTTGATTTTGTAAAATCCCGCGAAAGATTCTATTTCTCGGTTTAAATCATAGGCTTGTAAAATCCCGTGAACGTTCATATCATGTCAAAGTCTTCGGATTCAGTCATTGCTGAGGTGCTCAAACTGTACGACATGATCGATCAACATAAGATTCCTAACAAGGTGTTTTTGAACAGACACACATTTTTGAGTCTGATATCACTAATGTGGAATCTTCATGCTCGAATTCGCAAGAGAGAGAGTTCATTCAGTCACTAATGTTGCCTAATGAAAAGGAAAGTTGCATTGAATGTTTTCGATTACTTCATTCACACCTCAAGGTTCTCTCAGAAAGACCTGAATCCATGGGAGGATTCGAACGAGCTTTTGCATCACTCTTTGGTCAAGATGTTCAGACTTTCACAGGCACTATGTTCCTGAACTTAGATCAACTAGAACAACAACTTGACAAAGAAGAATTTCATGAAATTGGATCCATGGCTGCTCTTCGGGTGATCAACAAACAACTTCAACTGTTCATCAATTCACAATACAGTTGGGATTATGATAGTCAAATGACAGAAAAGTGTTTTACTGATTACACTAGGATTGAAGTTAACATGTTTAGAGAAACATTACTCCAACACATGGGTAATGTTGAGAAGTACATTGAGGAAAAAGCACAACACCATCTAAAGAATGAATGTCGGATGCAATCAAGAGATATTAAGGTTGATTCATGTAAAGAACTGGGTGCTAGTTCAGTTGTCACAGAATGCAGAGGGACAAAGTCAGATAAGCATGATGCAAGCAGCAGTTATGTGACTCATATCACACATGGTGTGGATGTTGATATCAGACCAGTAAATGACCAAGTGCCATTTGCTGAGGTACATTTAACTGTTCAACATAATGTCCTTGCTAATGAACATCAACACACTGATCAAATTAAACCTACTTATGACACATATCTGTTGGAAAAGACTGATAGCAATATCACCTCTGATTCAACAAATATGAGTCATAAGGGGGGAAAATTGATCAGGATGCTGAACATGATGATGCGTCAAGTTCTTTGCTTATGGTTGAGTTTTTCAAATCAGATGATATGGTTGAAAACGTTTACAATGAACTTTCAAACAGATTTTTACAACTCGAAAAACATTGTATTTCACTCGAAATTTCAATGCAACAAAAGGAAGAAAGTCTTCAAACTAACCAACCATGTAGGAATCCGGAATTTCCTGAATTCCGTGAATTTTTTATGATAAACGATTTGAAAGCTCAGCTACAAGCCAAAAACTTAACGATCAACAACCTGAAAAAACGTATTGCTGAGATGTATGATATGTGTAATGAAGTTAAGGCCAAACATGAAAATGATGTATTTGCAACAAAAAATACTTAATTAGAACATAAAGTGACTGAATTACTTTATGAAAATGAGACTTTTAAAATTCATTGCAAAGAACTGTGTGACTCAATCAAAGAAGCGAAAACTACGACTGTAGAGCAAACAACCTCTTTGATTGCCAAAAATGATGAATTCAAAGCTCAAATTCAGGAAAAGGGTTTCGCTATTGCAGCATTGAAAAACAAGTTAAGAAAATCGACAGGAAATAGTGTGAACACTAAGTTTGCAAAACCATCAATCTTGGGGAAACCACCACTTAGAAACCAATCAGTTGTTAGACAACCGACTGCGTTTAGATCTTAACGAACCAAATCCTCAAAACCATGGTTTGCCTCCCAAGTTGATTCGAAACAAGTTTTGTCAAAACCAGTCACTTCACAGTCTAGACCTAATGAAAAGGAATATGTTGTTGCCAAACCTCATCACATGAGTGCCTCTAGTTTTTCTAGGATTAGCTCAAAGCTTGTGTCATTTGTGACATCAAAGGAACATGTTAGACATAAAAACAGTGTTCAGAATTACAACCTAGAGGATGCTAAGAAAACCACACATGAAAAGACTAGGAATTTGCCTGTTTCTAAGAGTAGTTACGTATCGATTAAAGCGATTCCCGTAGCAGATCACTCTAAGAATTCTAGATCTTTTTCTGACTCCAAACACTATATTTGCTCAACTTGTCAGAAATGTGTGTTTAATGCAAACCATGATGATTGTATAACAAAATTCCTAAAGAAAGTAAATGCTCGTAATAAGGTTCAATCCTCTAAGACTAGAAACAACAACAAGCCCGTAGAACCAAATAGGTATATTCAGAAACCTGATAGGCCGATTTCTCTAGGACAAAGGTTTTCTCCCAACAAGTCTGTCATTGGGCATGAGAAACCAAACATTCCTAGATCTTGTTATAGGTGGATACCGACGGGTAGAATTTTTAAGATTTTTGGTCTTAGATGGATACCTATTAGAAAGATGTTCACTGAGTGCAAAACCAAGGTTGACTGTGAAACCCCAAATGGTTTAAATGCTGATATCACTAACCCATATAAATGCAAACAAACTCTTAATGTTAATGCAGGAAGTCTTTACTTAAGTGCAGGTACATCGTTCACTCCTATTAAGGAAAGACTCAGGGTTTGGGTGCCGAAAAGACTGATATCTCATGAATTGGGGGTTCAAGTAATTCAAGCTTGATGAACATCAAGGGCAATGATGTTTGTTCACATCAGTTCAGGCCTCGTTCTTCAACGACCATGATGTCTGTTCACATCAGTTCAGGCCTCGTTCTTCAACGACCATGACGTCTGTTCACATCAGTTCAGGCCTCGTTCTTCATCGACAATGACGTTTGAACATTGCATTTCAAGCCTCGGGCCTCAATGTCATCATAATGGCGTCTGCTGACAACTCTTCAGGCCCCGTTCATCATAGAAAAGAAAGGTGTACGATTAAGTGCGCTTTATCTTCGGAAGAAGAGAAATCTTCTTATTTATGACCATTCTCATCAACAAGCTTCATGCTCTTCCCATGCTCATTCAGTCATTAAGTGGATCAACGTACATTGGAGTATATTCTTATTCACTTGTTTTATCAAAAATGGCAACCTCCAATGCAATTTTTGATGGGGGAGAAGTGTAAATAAACAACATGTCAGTCATCAAGTGGAGTCACTTACCGTTGATGGTATTCTTATTCACTCGCTCAATCAAAAATGGCAGTTGGCAGTCATATGCAATTTTTGAGGGGGAGAAGGGTGAATAAACTACATGTTGATTGATGTTTGAGAAATGGCCATACGACTCCTGAATACATCAGTTCAGGAGTCGTGCAAACCAAGGTTCTTCAACACTATATGTTCCACCGTATATGCAGAAAGAAGATATACTGTTTCAACCATTGGCTTGAAGAATACTTTCAGCTCCATCAAGTGTTGTATCTCCTATGTTTCCCGCTGATGCTCAGATATCTGCTGATACAACCGGTACTCCTTCATGAGCCACAATGGTTCAAGAAGTACCATCCGTTAGTACTTCTCCAACAACTCATGAAATTATATCTCTAGTCATTCATCAAGGTGTTGAAGAACAAATTCATGGAATTCTACCTCCCGTGATTGATAATGAACCCCTCCTCTATAATCTTACTCCAGACCCGAGTTCTTGAGAATGATCTTCATCACGGATAGGTGTTCCTTCCAATGTGCTCTCTGTAAATCAAATACAAGAACATAAAGGAAAATGTCGGCTAAAACGTCAAATCGGCTAAGAGTTTGGACATGGAATGTCAAGTGATCACGGAGTTTATTTGGCATCCCTTATTTGAGATTGAAGTGGGTTTCACGAGGGATTCTACTTATTTCATCATCGAGACTTCATCTATCGAGTGATGACTTGCTTGAACTTATAAAGTTTATGATTGGGACTTGGATTATATAGTTATACCCAATGTAAGGAGTTACATTGTAGTACTCACGGGTTATAGCTATCACTTCAAAGAGTTACATTGTAGTGCTCAGTGTCACACGCAGATGCAGATGTGGATAGTCTCAAGAGGTGTTGTACTTTCTTTGGCTCTTAGCTGAGTGTATAAGGGTACTTAGGGGTTTTCTTCTGCATTGTTCTTCAATCAACAACAGTGCAAGCTTAAGTAACAAATTTGGGGAATTCTTCGTCAGTTTCAAAGTTGGTATATCGGGTTTACTTCACCAAGTGGTCACAGCAATAGCTGACGAAACATAAGGGTTAGAAAAGATAATCAGCGAGAGTTTCTGTAGCAGTTGATTCCCACATGATACATTTGAGCCTAGTCTGTTCTTCTCACAAGATTTCAAGTATATGTGAGTAAAATGTGTTGCTGATTCTGAGGTATCAAAACCAGCAAGGGGGAAGGAGACATACATATGGATGCACAACGAGTACACGTGATGAAATTTATACCTCTTCTGAATTGAAGTTATTCCGGGAAGACAAATGTCATAACCGTAGAGAAAATCAGTGTTTTAACTCGTACCTTTTGGTGTATCATTCCAACTACGTGGGGGAAGAGATGTAAGAAACAGTTTCTGATGATAAAAGAGGTACACAATGGTATGATGATTCCTCTAGTTAGTCTGTATCATTTCGACTACATACGGGATAAATTGCCTACACTCGGGACTTAATTGACTTTGGTGTAGCAATTCTCATCTGCAATTTCCTGAAGGGAGAAAAGGGGATTTAGGGGTCTTAATTGATCTTGATGTCATGTTTTCGACTTCATTAATGGGATTAAGTGTGTACTTCGGGTTTTTGAGCTTCATACAATGAAACTGATTGCATCACTTCAACTACTTGGGGGAAGTGGTCTCTGGATACTTTTGGTATGCATTACTTCAGACTTTAGCAGGAAGAAATGTGAGAAGAATTATTCAAGTGTGAGATGATACACTGCTGATCTATTTGATGATCCCCCGAACGGTGAATCACGATGATTATTCTTAAAAGGAGCAGCAATATTTTATGTGGTTTGCTACGGTTTCCGTTGTACACTTACCTTATGTAAGCTTGAAAGAGGGCTTTGAAACTGCTCAAAAGAAGATTGTCAATTTGGGGGGAAGCTATCAAAGCTTCACAATTGAGAAGGCTCAAGTTCAGACGATTATTCAGGAGCCTCGAAAGCTTTGGTGGTGAAAGTTTAAGAGATGTTGACTACTGACCTCTACAACGTACAGAACGATATCCTTATTTCGGTATTCATGTCAACATTTTCTTAAATTGAATAATATACTTTGTACATATCTTATACCAAAATGTAAATAGAAAATATAAAACCAAAATGTAAATAGAAATATATAAAACCAAGAAAAACCATAAAAATCAGAAAAATAGAAAATACCAAAAATAGTTTTTCAAGGCATGTCTTCTGGTATCGATAACATTTACAGTCCTAGAAATGTCATTCAATAATGACACGGGTCTTTAAATGAAGTTCGAGCAGAAGTTCAAAAAGTTTTCAAAACATGCCTAAATGGCTTGCTATTACTTTAGATAGCAACCCGCGTTTCAAAATGGGGAAAGCACGTCACCAAAAAGACGGTTGTTCCTCTCACTGGGTGAAGTTCACCCGGGCATGGATTAATTTATATCCATGTTTTCCTGATTTGATGTACGCCTCAGTGCATTATTTTTTGTAAAAGAAGAGAAATCTTCTTTGTATACAAATAATTTTCATTGTATGATTCTTTTGAAAATTATTTGTGTGACACATGGTGGTAACGTGTTGTTTGAAATTCTTTCAGACTTGGATTGTGCATAAAATTTGTCACTCAATCAATGACTACAACTCTTTAACTAGAATACGGTTCATTGATTGAGGGGGAGAGTGATTTCAAATTTTATATCACAAACGGGTTTCTTGGTTATCTCATGATTGTTAGAAAAGGTTTTGTAGTTAATGGGTATTAGTTGAAGAGGAATTTACTATGCTTTATATCTAATTGTTGGTCCCTTTACACTATTAGAGTTAACTAGAAAGTTAATCTATTTCGTGTTATGACTAATACAATGTTTAGGATTAATTCTAACAGTTATAAAACGTGAGTATAAAAACAACAATATTTTTCAACGTTTAAATTCTTATTAGAAATAATTCCAAGAATCTATACCCAAGTGTTTTGCGGAACAAACACTTGGGATTGAATAGACAAGGGTATGGGGTGTCTCCCATCGAAACTCAAGTTTTGCTTGAGTGGTAACAATATACCCACTGAGCTATCTCAGTGAGTTGTATACTCTTTGTAGGAGAGAAGTTTCTTTGCAAAAGTTCAAGACTTTAAATATACAAAGCACACTCCAACTTCTCTCCCATCTGATCTATTTATACACAAGTAATCTAAGTGTAAGTGATTAAATATAATACAAGTTGTTTGAGGTTGCCTGTCTGACAATTACAAATAGTAATTATTATTTCCAAGAACCAATAGGAAAGGGCTAATAAGACTTTGGGAGTTGTTGGCTGACACTCCATGACTTTTAGCCGCAATAGGGAAGGTTGGATCTGACAAGAGAAGAGTGTTGGGCTTACACTATTATCTTCTCAGATCTTTTCCCTATTGTTCCCGCCTTTTCTTCAGGCGTTGGTTCCTCAGTCCTTTAATCACTTTGTTAGTTGAGGAGACTGGGTTCAGTGAGTTCTTGTCCAACACTCACTGAACCATCATCTTCTTCTTTGGCTTAAGTCCGACTCAGGGAGTACCGCTTTCCTGAGAAGTGAATCCTTCTTCTTGAATTCGTCTTAAGCATCTTGAAGATGACTCACTGAGAGGCTGTTCTCTCAGTGACTTGAATTGTTCTCGGTTTAAGTTAAACACTTAGTTAATTTGTGTCCAAATCATGTTTTACGTATTCTTTGGTTTTTCATGACCCAACAATCTCCCCCTATTTGGATATAAATTATTCCTAAGTGTTTTGATCAGTATGAGTGAGCTAAAGTCTTCTGCTCATACTGAATGTACTAGAAAATAAATAAGAATATTGATATAGCAAAACATTCATCAATTTATTCATATCATTACAAGTCCTATTATTCTAAGTACAAAATACTCATGGTTCCTCAACAAGACCCATGAGTTCAAGCTTCGCCTTCTTTGACATCAACACCTCTTTATTTGGTCGATCCTTCATCATTTGATCCATCAACCTTACAAACTCCTCATTTTCAGGTCTCCTGATATTAAGCGCCATCAGTTTATAAGCAAGGAGTGTTGTCGTTTCCACTTTGTCGATGTCAGAGACTCTTTGAAAGGCTTCCTGACCAAATTCATCCACAAAGAAGATACCATACTCAGGTTCTTTGATGACCAGGTTGGGACGGAACTTGACTCCCTGAGGATTAGTCCTGTTGCAATGAAGTGCAGCTATATATTGTTCAGGTTCCATATCTACAGCTTTCCTTTTCTTCCCAACCTTCTGAGTAAACTCAGGGATAGTTAGTCCCTGAGAAGCAAGTGCCTCATCATGGTTAATGCCCAGACTCTTTGCCACTCTTGCAAGTTCCTCATACTTAGCACTCAGTGACTTGATGATAATTGGGGCATTCTTGCTTGAGGTTTTCTTCCTCAGGATGGGCATCATCATATCCCATTCTCTTAACCCATATTCTGAAAACTTGATTGTAGGAAGATGTTCAGACTTCCTTGGACCTCTATGGATTGTTAAGCTCAGAGGTCTGGTGGGGTGAATAGTGATATCAGTGATTTTGCCTGCATCTTTGGTTTCGGTCATGTGCCATACATACCTCTCATAAATCCTCTGCCTCTTTTCTTCCTTAAGTTTGGCCTGTTTGTTATGTTCCTTAAGGATTTCAGCCTGAAGCTTGAGAAACTCATCCCCTTTGATGTCCTTCTTCTCAGACTCCTTGATTACTTCTGTAACACCCCAACCCGACAAGGGTAGAAGTATCACATTATGGTGACTAATCAAAGCATACATAAATACACAGCGGAAGTCTTAAATAAATGCATAAGAGAAAGTCAAGTCAACACGACTTGAAATACATAAGTTCAAGGAAAGGAAATAAACCAAAGGTACGATTACAAATGAAATCCATGATCAAAACAAAGTCATAAGATAAAGGTGGTCATCTAAGGTCAAAGCTTCATCTATCTCTCATCCCATCCAAAGCATAATCCAAAAGCTCCTAGCTTAGATACCTGCCGCACACGAAAAGGAAAACGTGCGGCTGAGCTTAAAAAGCCCAGTGAACAGATATATATAATAAACGGAAACGAAACAACGAAGCACAATGAAAGAGATATACATAAGGTACAAGAGTAAAGGTTAGGACAGTCATCCACCACGAGCCCACATATCACATCACATATCACATTCACAGTAATCTAGAGGGGATACCTCTTCAGTAACCGGATAATATGAGGGGTGTCCTCATGTATCACAATGGAGTGATCAGCTCCCACATTTTGTGAAAGACGTGGATTGCACCCATCATCAGTCACCACATATCACATATCACCATATCACAATCACAATACAAATCTAGGATGCATCCATACGCCCCCCCACATATCACATTGGCCATAATAATAATAATAATCGCATGCATTTCACAAATCACAATGGGGACGGTGTAGTTAATCACTCTGACCACACAAGAGTCATGTCAGTGGTGCATCACAGACACGGCCATGTTACCTTCATGGCTAGGAAACACATTTGGCTCGTAGTATCAAACTGGGGTCAAAGATCACAGGTTCATATCAAAGCAAAGGTTCACATGGTCATAATCACAGTCCAAATGACAAGGTTCATATCATAGGGTTCATTTCACAGGGTTCATATCAAAGGTTCATATCATAGGTTCAAATCAGAAGTCAAGAGACCGAAGGCACCTTATAAAAAGGGCAGAATATCCGTACCTTATTTCAAAAGCAAACACAACCAGAAATGAGTAAGATGAAAAGATCAGGTCCTCTCCTTCTTCACACCTAGAGGGGTAGAAAAGAATTACAAACCTTTCCATTTTAAGTAACTTTCCATTTTTAGCAGATTTCCATATTTGGTAAGTTTCTATTTTTAGAAAGTTCCCATAATTAGAAAGTTTCCATAATTAGAAAGATTCCCATATTCACATTTAGGTTAAGTCATTATTACAACATATTATGGTTTTAGGGTGGATTTTAACAAGTCACAAAAGTTTAGGGTTACTTATGACAACTTTACATAAATTAGGGTTTTAAGTGTAATTATATCAAAGATAAGGTTCAAATATGAAAAATCCCAAATAATCTGTTTTGAATCCATATTTATCAAGTTAACAAATTCAGCCCCTCAAGTTTCTCAATTTTACACTTTACACCCTTAAGTTATATAATTTTCATTTTAAACCTTATAATGTCCATAATTACACATTAAGCCCTTTATTTATCAAAATTACACAATGGACACTTATTTCACCATGTTGTACGAATCTACCCTTAAGAATTCATAATTTACACATCAAGTCCCTCAAGTTATCAAAGTTACATATTTAGTCCCTTAAATTACCATTTCAACTTTTAATTATCAATAATTACATATTAAGCCATTAAATTACCAAAATTACCCATAACCCCCTGAATATATTAAAATACTCAAAACAGCACTAACTTTCCCGAAATTTCAAGTTTAGTCCCTCCATTTAATTATTTTCTAAATCGAACTAATATTAAACCCTAAAAACATTTTAATCCTTTAAAATACAAAAATGACACTAGACCCCCTCCTCTTATATTTTATACAGTAAGTACATGTCCCAAAATAAGTTCTAAAAATAACCCTTGAGTTTTAAAAGTTACAAAACACCCCCTAACATTTTAATTCCACTCGCATAACATTTTTATTAACCAAAAACTCTAGCCCTAAAAATACCAATCATTACTAAATCATCATATAATCATTGCAACATCATTTATCATTCAAAATCAAGCCCTAATTATAAACCCTAATTCGAATTACATTTTATTTTCCTTTTCTTTTTAATTTCCTTTAATTCGGTTAATTAAGTAAATCCACAAATAATTCGATTAGGCCCCAACAATTCGAAATAACATTTTTCTCAGATTATTATGATCATGTAGAGTCCAAATAAAATAAATAAGAAGCCTCAAAAATTCGGATTGAATTATTCATGTTTTATACACGTTTTTAAGATTTAATTCACAAATATTATAATGAGCATGCATGGATCGACTTATACATTTTATTTGATGTTCATATGACATATAGGATCTGAGAAAATTACCACAAGGAGATTCGAACGTGTGAAATGAGGTGTACGAATTCTTTTGTACGCGATTAGCCAAAACGGGTCAAAAATCACCACGACTTCAAAAACGATCTAAAAATCATGAAACCAATTTTCACAGGTCACGTATGATGTGAGGAACACAAGAAAAATAAGAAACGAATTTATAGGAGGTCGCAAGAATTAATTCGATCAATACCTTATTTTGTTCTAGCGACAAGGAATATTTCCCTTGGATCGAATCCGGCCACAAACCACTTCCAAAACAATTTTTCTAGCCTTCTAAAGGTGACCAAGAACACAGGAAAAATGATCTTTAGCTTTGGAAAAATCGGATGAGGAGGATACGAATTTCTTTGTGTTTTAGGGTTTCTTGGATGGATCGGTTTTGGTTTTAGAGAGAAAAATGAGACGAGGATGAAATAAATGGAGGGTTGCCGAGTCCTAGGGGAGGGCTTTGACCCTGATTTTTGGTGCTATTGAATAGGCCCATGATGGGATTGATTATTTCCAAAATTGTTTCATTTAAATCTTCTTTATTAAACATAATGTTAATTATAATTAATTAGGTCCATATAGGGGTATTTTAGTCATTTCATAATTTGTATAAATGTTAAATAAAGTCGTCAAAATTATTTGGTAACATATTTTATGCATTGCCAGAAGTTTGGGATTTATTGGATACTTTATAAGCTCTAAATAAATTTTTAAACTTGCAGGGGCATTTTGGTCTTTTTACACATTTTAGATTTTAGGGTTTTACAACTCTTCCCCTCTAAACGAAAAATTTCGTCCTCGAAATTTGCAAAGAAGTAGAAATGAAATAGAACGAAAACAAAACAGAGACATACCAGATCAGAATACAAAATGAGGATAACTAGCACGAATAGACTCCTCAGTCTCCCAGGTAGCTTCCCGCTCTGGGTGGTTCCGCCAAAGAATCTTAACGAATGGAATTACTTTACGTCTCATAACTCGCTCTTGGCGATCCAGAACCGCTTCCGGCTCCTCCGGAAGAGACATATCCGGCTGAATCTGATCGAGAGGATAAGATACCACATGAAGAGGATGATAGTTGTATCCCCGTAGGAGAGATACATGGAATACATCATGCACATGCGAAAGCTGGGGAGGTAGAGCTAGACGGTAGGAAACCTCTCCAATACGCTCCAGGATCTCGAATGGTCCGATGAATCGAGGACTCAGCTTGCCCTTGATTCCAAAACGTTTAACTCCTCGGAACGGTGAAACCTTAAGGAAAACCCGATCGCCAACCTGAAACTCCAAATCACGACGGTGTTTATCCGCATAACTTTTCTGACGTGCCCGAGCTTCTTTCAACTTCTCCTTAGCCACATCTACCTTCTCATTCGTGATCTGAACCAACTCCGGACCCTCAATAGCACGTTCTCCTACTTCGTTCCAACAAACGGGTGCTCTACATTTCCGCCCATACAACATCTCGAAAGGAGCCATCCGAATACTAGCATGCCAGCTGTTGTTGTAAGCGAACTCTACTAAACAAAGATACTCGTCCCAATTACCCGTCCACTCTAACGCACATGCCCTCAGCATGTCCTCCAATGTCTGGATGGTCCGCTCTGACTGACCATCTGTCTGAGGGTGGAAAGCCGTACTGAATTTGAGTCGTGCACCCCAAGCCTTGTGTAAACCCCTCCAGAATCTAGAAGTAAAACGTGGATCTCTATCAGAAATAATGGCCGTGGGCATACCGTGAAGCCTAACAATCTCCTGCCTAAAGATTTCCGCCAACTTATTAACACCGTACTTCACACGAATGGGTATGAAATGAGCAGATTTAGTCAGCCGATCAACTACTACCCAAAACCTCACCAGTCAAAACTTAAGCCTTAAGGGTCAATTCCTAGGGTCCATAAGACTCACAGGCCATGCTTATGTACTACAGGTCGCAGCCTGGGCTCTGATACCATAATTGTAACACCCCAACCCGACAAGGGTAGAAGTATCACATTATGGTGACTAATCAAAGCATACATAAATACACAGCGGAAGTCTTAAATAAATGCATAAGAGAAAGTCAAGTCAACACGACTTGAAATACATAAGTTCAAGGAAAGGAAATAAACCAAAGGTACGATTACAAATGAAATCCATGATCAAAACAAAGTCATAAGATAAAGGTGGTCATCTAAGGTCAAAGCTTCATCTATCTCTCATCCCATCCAAAGCATAATCCAAAAGCTCCTAGCTTAGATACCTGCCGCACACGAAAAGGAAAACGTGCGGCTGAGCTTAAAAAGCCCAGTGAACAGATATATATAATAAACGGAAACGAAACAACGAAGCACAATGAAAGAGATATACATAAGGTACAAGAGTAAAGGTTAGGACAGTCATCCACCACGAGCCCACATATCACATCACATATCACATTCACAGTAATCTAGAGGGGATACCTCTTCAGTAACCGGATAATATGAGGGGTGTCCTCATGTATCACAATGGAGTGATCAGCTCCCACATTTTGTGAAAGACGTGGATTGCACCCATCATCAGTCACCACATATCACATATCACCATATCACAATCACAATACAAATCTAGGATGCATCCATACGCCCCCCCCCCCCCCCCACATATCACATTGGCCATAATAATAATAATAATCGCATGCATTTCACAAATCACAATGGGGACGGTGTGGTTAATCACTCTGACCACACAAGAGTCATGTCAGTGGTGCATCACAGACACGGCCATGTTACCTTCATGGCTAGGAAACACATTTGGCTCGTAGTATCAAACTGGGGTCAAAGATCACAGGTTCATATCAAAGCAAAGGTTCACATGGTCATAATCACAGTCCAAATGACAAGGTTCATATCATAGGGTTCATTTCACAGGGTTCATATCAAAGGTTCATATCATAGGTTCAAATCAGAAGTCAAGAGACCGAAGGCACCTTATAAAAAGGGCAGAATATCCGTACCTTATTTCAAAAGCAAACACAACCAGAAATGAGTAAGATGAAAAGATCAGGTCCTCTCCTTCTTCACACCTAGAGGGGTAGAAAAGAATTACAAACCTTTCCATTTTAAGTAACTTTCCATTTTTAGCAGATTTCCATATTTGGTAAGTTTCTATTTTTAGAAAGTTCCCATAATTAGAAAGTTTCCATAATTAGAAAGATTCCCATATTCTCATTTAGGTTAAGTCATTATCACAACATATTATGGTTTTAGGGTGGATTTTAACAAGTCACAAAAGTTTAGGGTTACTTATGACAACTTTACATAAATTAGGGTTTTAAGTGTAATTATATCAAAGATAAGGTTCAAATATGAAAATATCCCAAATAATCTGTTTTGAATCCATATTTATCAAGTTAACAAATTCAGCCCCTCAAGTTTCTCAATTTTACACTTTACACCCTTAAGTTATATAATTTTCATTTTAAACCTTATAATGTCCATAATTACACATTAAGCCCTTTATTTATCAAAATTACACAATGGACACTTATTTCACCATGTTGTACGAATCTACCCTTAAGAATTCATAATTTACACATCAAGTCCCTCAAGTTATCAAAGTTACATATTTAGTCCCTTAAATTACCATTTCAACTTTAATTATCAATAATTACATATTAAGCCATTAAATTACCAAAATTACCCATAACCCCCTGAATATATTAAAATACTCAAAACAGCACTAACTTTCCAGAAATTACAAGTTTAGTCCCTCCATTTAATTATTTTCTAAATCGAACTAATATTAAACCCTAAAAACATTTTAATCCTTTAAAATACAAAAATGACACTAGACCCCCTCCTCTTATATTTTATACAGTAAGTACATGTCCCAAAATAAGTTCTAAAAATAACCCTTGAGTTTTAAAAGTTACAAAACACCCCCTAACATTTTAATTCCACTCGCATAACATTTTTATTAACCAAAAACTCTAGCCCTAAAAATACCAATCATTACTAAATCATCATATAATCATTGCAACATCATTTATCATTCAAAATCAAGCCCTAATTATAAACCCTAATTCGAATTACATTTTATTTTCCTTTTCTTTTTAATTTCCTTTAATTCGGTAAATTAAGTAAATCCACAAATAATTCGATTAGGCCCCAAAAATTTAAAATAACATTTTTCTCAGATTATTATGATCATGTAGAGTCCAAATAAAATAAATAAGAAGCCTCAAAAATTCGGATTGAATTATTCATGTTTTATACACGTTTTTAAGATTTAATTCACAAATATTATAATGAGCATGCATGGATCGACTTATACATTTTATTTGATGTTCATATGACATATAGGATCTGATAAAATTACCACAAGGAGATTCGAACGTGTGAAATGAGGTGTACGAATTCTTTTGTACGCGATTAGCCAAAACGGGTCAAAAATCACCACGACTTCAAAAACGATCTAAAAATCATGAAACCAATTTTCACAGGTCACATATGATGTGAGGAACACAAGAAAAATAAGAAACGAATTTATAGGAGGTCGCAAGAATTAATTTGATCAATACCTTATTTTGTTCTAGCGACAAGGAATATTTCCCTTGGATCGAATCCGGCCACAAACCACTTCCAAAACAATTTTTCTAGCCTTCTAAAGGTGACCAAGAACACATGAAAAATGATCTTTAGCTTTGGAAAAATCGGATGAGGAGGATACGAATTTCTTTGTGTTTTAGGGTTTCTTGGATGGATCGGTTTTGGTTTTAGAGAGAAAAATGAGATGAGGATGAAATAAATGGAGGGTTGCCGAGTCCTAGGGGAGGGCTTTGACCCTGATTTTCGGTGCTATTGAATAGGCCCATGATGGGATTGATTATTTCCAAAATTGTTTCATTTAAATCTTCTTTATTAAACATAATGTTAATTATAATTAATTAGGTCCATATAGGGGTATTTAAGTCATTTCATAATTTGTATAAATGTTAAATAAAGTTGTCAAAATTATTTGGTAACATATTTTATGCATTGCCAGAAGTTTAAGATTTATTGGATACTTTATAAGCTCTAAATAAATTTTTAAACTTGCAGGGGCATTTTGGTCTTTTTACACATTTTAGATTTTAGGGTTTTACAACTCTTCCCCTCTAAACGAAAAATTTCGTCCTCGAAATTTGCAAAGAAGTAGAAATGAAATAGAACGAAAACAAAACAGAGACATACCAGATCAGAATACAAAATGAGGATAACTAGCACGAATAGACTCCTCAGTCTCCCAGGTAGCTTCCCGCTCTGGGTGGTTCCGCCAAAGAATCTTAACGAATGGAATTACTTTACGTCTCATAACTCGCTCTTGGCGATCCAGAACCGCTTCCGGCTCCTCCGGAAGAGACATATCCGGCTGAATCTGATCGAGAGGATAAGATACCACATGAAGAGGATGATAGTTGTATCCCCGTAGGAGAGATACATGGAATACATCATGCACATGCGAAAGCTGGGGAGGTAGAGCTAGACGGTAGGAAACCTCTCCAATACGCTCCAGGATCTCGAATGGTCCGATGAATCGAGGACTCAGCTTGCCCTTGATTCCAAAACGTTTAACTCCTCGGAACGGTGAAACCTTAAGGAAAACCCGATCGCCAACCTGAAACTCCAAATCACGACGGTGTTTATCCGCATAACTTTTCTGACGTGCCCGAGCTTCTTTCAACTTCTCCTTAGCCACATCTACCTTCTCATTCGTGATCTGAACCAACTCCGGACCCTCAATAGCACGTTCTCCTACTTCGTTCCAACAAACGGGTGCTCTACATTTCCGCCCATACAACATCTCGAAAGGAGCCATCCGAATACTAGCATGCCAGCTGTTGTTGTAAGCGAACTCTACTAAACAAAGATACTCGTCCCAATTACCCGTCCACTCTAACGCACATGCCCTCAGCATGTCCTCCAATGTCTGGATGGTCCGCTCTGACTGACCATCTGTCTGAGGGTGGAAAGCCGTACTGAATTTGAGTCGTGCACCCCAAGCCTTGTGTAAACCCCTCCAGAATCTAGAAGTAAAACGTGGATCTCTATCAGAAATAATGGCCGTGGGCATACCGTGAAGCCTAACAATCTCCTGCCTAAAGATTTCCGCCAACTTATTAACACCGTACTTCACACGAATGGGTATGAAATGAGCAGATTTAGTCAGCCGATCAACTACTACCCAAAACCTCACCAGTCAAAACTTAAGCCTTAAGGGTCAATTCCTAGGGTCCATAAGACTCACAGGCCATGCTTATGTACTACAGGTCGCAGCCTGGGCTCTGATACCATAATTGTAACACCCCAACCCGACAAGGGTAGAAGTATCACATTATGGTGACTAATCAAAGCATACATAAATACACAGCGGAAGTCTTAAATAAATGCATAAGAGAAAGTCAAGTCAACACGACTTGAAATACATAAGTTCAAGGAAAGGAAATAAACCAAAGGTACGATTACAAATGAAATCCATGATCAAAACAAAGTCATAAGATAAAGGTGGTCATCTAAGGTCAAAGCTTCATCTATCTCTCATCCCATCCAAAGCATAATCCAAAAGCTCCTAGCTTAGATACCTGCCGCACACGAAAAGGAAAACGTGCGGCTGAGCTTAAAAAGCCCAGTGAACAGATATATATAATAAACGGAAACGAAACAACGAAGCACAATGAAAGAGATATACATAAGGTACAAGAGTAAAGGTTAGGACAGTCATCCACCACGAGCCCACATATCACATCACATATCACATTCACAGTAATCTAGAGGGGATACCTCTTCAGTAACCGGATAATATGAGGGGTGTCCTCATGTATCACAATGGAGTGATCAGCTCCCACATTTTGTGAAAGACGTGGATTGCACCCATCATCAGTCACCACATATCACATATCACCATATCACAATCACAATACAAATCTAGGATGCATCCATACGCCCCCCCCCCCACATATCACATTGGCCATAATAATAATAATAATCGCATGCATTTCACAAATCACAATGGGGACGGTGTGGTTAATCACTCTGACCACACAAGAGTCATGTCAGTGGTGCATCACAGACACGGCCATGTTACCTTCATGGCTAGGAAACACATTTGGCTCGTAGTATCAAACTGGGGTCAAAGATCACAGGTTCATATCAAAGCAAAGGTTCACATGGTCATAATCACAGTCCAAATGACAAGGTTCATATCATAGGGTTCATTTCACAGGGTTCATATCAAAGGTTCATATCATAGGTTCAAATCAGAAGTCAAGAGACCGAAGGCACCTTATAAAAAGGGCAGAATATCCGTACCTTATTTCAAAAGCAAACACAACCAGAAATGAGTAAGATGAAAAGATCAGGTCCTCTCCTTCTTCACACCTAGAGGGGTAGAAAAGAATTACAAACCTTTCCATTTTAAGTAACTTTCCATTTTTAGCAGATTTCCATATTTGGTAAGTTTCTATTTTTAGAAAGTTCCCATAATTAGAAAGTTTCCATAATTAGAAAGATTCCCATATTCTCATTTAGGTTAAGTCATTATCACAACATATTATGGTTTTAGGGTGGATTTTAACAAGTCACAAAAGTTTAGGGTTACTTATGACAACTTTACATAAATTAGGGTTTTAAGTGTAATTATATCAAAGATAAGGTTCAAATATGAAAATATCCCAAATAATCTGTTTTGAATCGATATTTATCAAGTTAACAAATTCAGCCCCTCAAGTTTCTCAATTTTACACTTTACACCCTTAAGTTATATAATTTTCATTTTAAACCTTATAATGTCCATAATTACACATTAAGCCCTTTATTTATCAAAATTACACAATGGACACTTATTTCACCATGTTGTACGAATCTACCCTTAAGAATTCATAATTTACACATCAAGTCCCTCAAGTTATCAAAGTTACATATTTAGTCCCTTAAATTACCATTTCAACTTTTAATTATCAATAATTACATATTAAGCCATTAAATTACCAAAATTACCCATAACCCCCTGAATATATTAAAATACTCAAAACAGCACTAACTTTCCAGAAATTTCAAGTTTAGTCCCTCCATTTAATTATTTTCTAAATCGAACTAATATTAAACCCTAAAAACATTTTAATCCTTTAAAATACAAAAATGACACTAGACCCCCTCCTCTTATATTTTATACAGTAAGTACATGTCCCAAAATAAGTTCTAAAAATAACCCTTGAGTTTTAAAAGTTACAAAACACCCCCTAACATTTTAATTCCACTCGCATAACATTTTTATTAACCAAAAACTCTAGCCCTAAAAATACCAATCATTACTAAATCATCATATAATCATTGCAACATCATTTATCATTCAAAATCAAGCCCTAATTATAAACCCTAATTCGAATTACATTTTATTTTCCTTTTCTTTTTAATTTCCTTTAATTCGGTAAATTAAGTAAATCCACAAATAATTCGATTAGGCCCCAAAAATTCAAAATAACATTTTTCTCAGATTATTATGATCATGTAGAGTCCAAATAAAATAAATAAGAAGCCTCAAAAATTCGGATTGAATTATTCATGTTTTATACACGTTTTTAAGATTTAATTCACAAATATTATAATGAGCATGCATGGATCGACTTATACATTTTATTTGATGTTCATATGACATATAGGATCTGAGAAAATTACCACAAGGAGATTCGAACGTGTGAAATGAGGTGTACGAATTCTTTTGTACGCGATTAGCCAAAACGGGTCAAAAATCACCACGACTTCAAAAACGATCTAAAAATCATGAAACCAATTTTCACAGGTCACATATGATGTGAGGAAAACAAGAAAAATAAGAAACGAATTTATAGGAGGTCGCAAGAATTAATTCGATCAATACCTTATTTTGTTCTAGCGACAAGGAATATTTCCCTTGGATCGAATCCGGCCACAAACCACTTCCAAAACAATTTTTCTAGCCTTCTAAAGGTGACCAAGAACACAGGAAAAATGATCTTTAGCTTTGGAAAAATCGGATGAGGAGGATACGAATTTCTTTGTGTTTTAGGGTTTCTTGGATGGATCGGTTTTGGTTTTAGAGAGAAAAATGAGATGAGGATGAAATAAATGGAAGGTTGCCGAGTCCTAGGGGAGGGCTTTGACCCTGATTTTCGGTGCTATTGAATAGGCCCATGATGGGATTGATTATTTCCAAAATTGTTTCATTTAAATCTTCTTTATTAAACATAATGTTAATTATAATTAATTAGGTCCATATAGGGGTATTTAAGTCATTTCATAATTTGTATAAATGTTAAATAAAGTTGTCAAAATTATTTGGTAACATATTTTATGCATTGCCAGAAGTTTAAGATTTATTGGATACTTTATAAGCTCTAAATAAATTTTTAAACTTGCAGGGGCATTTTGGTCTTTTTACACATTTTAGATTTTAGGGTTTTACAACTCTTCCCCTCTAAACGAAAAATTTCGTCCTCGAAATTTGCAAAGAAGTAGAAATGAAATAGAACGAAAACAAAACAGAGACATACCAGATCAGAATACAAAATGAGGATAACTAGCACGAATAGACTCCTCAGTCTCCCAGGTAGCTTCCCGCTCTGGGTGGTTCCGCCAAAGAATCTTAACGAATGGAATTACTTTACGTCTCATAACTCGCTCTTGGCGATCCAGAACCGCTTCCGGCTCCTCCGGAAGAGACATATCCGGCTGAATTTGATCGAGAGGATAAGATACCACATGAAGAGGATGATAGTTGTATCCCCGTAGGAGAGATACATGGAATACATCATGCACATGCGAAAGCTGGGGAGGTAGAGCTAGACGGTAGGAAACCTCTCCAATACGCTCCAGGATCTCGAATGGTCCGATGAATCGAGGACTCAGCTTGCCCTTGATTCCAAAACGTTTAACTCCTCGGAACGGTGAAACCTTAAGGAAAACCCGATCGCCAACCTGAAACTCCAAATCACGACGGTGTTTATCCGCATAACTTTTCTGACGTGCCCGAGCTTCTTTCAACTTCTCCTTAGCCACATCTACCTTCTCATTCGTGATCTGAACCAACTCCGGACCCTCAATAGCACGTTCTCCTACTTCGTTCCAACAAACGGGTGCTCTACATTTCCGCCCATACAACATCTCGAAAGGAGCCATCCGAATACTAGCATGCCAGCTGTTGTTGTAAGCGAACTCTACTAAACAAAGATACTCGTCCCAATTACCCGTCCACTCTAACGCACATGCCCTCAGCATGTCCTCCAATGTCTGGATGGTCCGCTCTGACTGACCATCTGTCTGAGGGTGGAAAGCCGTACTGAATTTGAGTCGTGC
The DNA here is from genome assembly GCA_021014915.2 of Artemisia tridentata subsp. tridentata. Lineage (NCBI taxonomy): Eukaryota > Viridiplantae > Streptophyta > Magnoliopsida > Asterales > Asteraceae > Artemisia > Artemisia tridentata. The sequence continues at coordinate 152,563,566 of CP139504.1, read as the reverse complement.
ACCCCAAGCCTTGTGTAAACCCCTCCAGAATCTAGAAGTAAAACGTGGATCTCTATCAGAAATAATGGCCGTGGGCATACCGTGAAGCCTAACAATCTCCTGCCTAAAGATTTCCGCCAACTTATTAACACCGTACTTCACACGAATGGGTATGAAATGAGCAGATTTAGTCAGCCGATCAACTACTACCCAAAACCTCACCAGTCAAAACTTAAGCCTTAAGGGTCAATTCCTAGGGTCCATAAGACTCACAGGCCATGCTTATGTACTACAGGTCGCAGCCTGGGCTCTGATACCATAATTGTAACACCCCAACCCGACAAGGGTAGAAGTATCACATTATGGTGACTAATCAAAGCATACATAAATACACAGCGGAAGTCTTAAATAAATGCATAAGAGAAAGTCAAGTCAACACGACTTGAAATACATAAGTTCAAGGAAAGGAAATAAACCAAAGGTACGATTACAAATGAAATCCATGATCAAAACAAAGTCATAAGATAAAGGTGGTCATCTAAGGTCAAAGCTTCATCTATCTCTCATCCCATCCAAAGCATAATCCAAAAGCTCCTAGCTTAGATACCTGCCGCACACGAAAAGGAAAACGTGCGGCTGAGCTTAAAAAGCCCAGTGAACAGATATATATAATAAACGGAAACGAAACAACGAAGCACAATGAAAGAGATATACATAAGGTACAAGAGTAAAGGTTAGGACAGTCATCCACCACGAGCCCACATATCACATCACATATCACATTCACAGTAATCTAGAGGGGATACCTCTTCAGTAACCGGATAATATGAGGGGTGTCCTCATGTATCACAATGGAGTGATCAGCTCCCACATTTTGTGAAAGACGTGGATTGCACCCATCATCAGTCACCACATATCACATATCACCATATCACAATCACAATACAAATCTAGGATGCATCCATACGCCCCCCCCCCCCCCCCACATATCACATTGGCCATAATAATAATAATAATCGCATGCATTTCACAAATCACAATGGGGACGGTGTGGTTAATCACTCTGACCACACAAGAGTCATGTCAGTGGTGCATCACAGACACGGCCATGTTACCTTCATGGCTAGGAAACACATTTGGCTCGTAGTATCAAACTGGGGTCAAAGATCACAGGTTCATATCAAAGCAAAGGTTCACATGGTCATAATCACAGTCCAAATGACAAGGTTCATATCATAGGGTTCATTTCACAGGGTTCATATCAAAGGTTCATATCATAGGTTCAAATCAGAAGTCAAGAGACCGAAGGCACCTTATAAAAAGGGCAGAATATCCGTACCTTATTTCAAAAGCAAACACAACCAGAAATGAGTAAGATGAAAAGATCAGGTCCTCTCCTTCTTCACACCTAGAGGGGTAGAAAAGAATTACAAACCTTTCCATTTTAAGTAACTTTCCATTTTTAGCAGATTTCCATATTTGGTAAGTTTCTATTTTTAGAAAGTTCCCATAATTAGAAAGTTTCCATAATTAGAAAGATTCCCATATTCTCATTTAGGTTAAGTCATTATCACAACATATTATGGTTTTAGGGTGGATTTTAACAAGTCACAAAAGTTTAGGGTTACTTATGACAACTTTACATAAATTAGGGTTTTAAGTGTAATTATATCAAAGATAAGGTTCAAATATGAAAATATCCCAAATAATCTGTTTTGAATCCATATTTATCAAGTTAACAAATTCAGCCCCTCAAGTTTCTCAATTTTACACTTTACACCCTTAAGTTATATAATTTTCATTTTAAACCTTATAATGTCCATAATTACACATTAAGCCCTTTATTTATCAAAATTACACAATGGACACTTATTTCACCATGTTGTACGAATCTACCCTTAAGAATTCATAATTTACACATCAAGTCCCTCAAGTTATCAAAGTTACATATTTAGTCCCTTAAATTACCATTTCAACTTTTAATTATCAATAATTACATATTAAGCCATTAAATTACCAAAATTACCCATAACCCCCTGAATATATTAAAATACTCAAAACAGCACTAACTTTCCAGAAATTTCAAGTTTAGTCCCTCCATTTAATTATTTTCTAAATCGAACTAATATTAAACCCTAAAAACATTTTAATCCTTTAAAATACAAAAATGACACTAGACCCCCTCCTCTTATATTTTATACAGTAAGTACATGTCCCAAAATAAGTTCTAAAAATAACCCTTGAGTTTTAAAAGTTACAAAACACCCCCTAACATTTTAATTCCACTCGCATAACATTTTTATTAACCAAAAACTCTAGCCCTAAAAATACCAATCATTACTAAATCATCATATAATCATTGCAACATCATTTATCATTCAAAATCAAGCCCTAATTATAAACCCTAATTCGAATTACATTTTATTTTCCTTTTCTTTTTAATTTCCTTTAATTCGGTAAATTAAGTAAATCCACAAATAATTCGATTAGGCCCCAACAATTCGAAATAACATTTTTCTCAGATTATTATGATCATGTAGAGTCCAAATAAAATAAATAAGAAGCCTCAAAAATTCGGATTGAATTATTCATGTTTTATACATGTTTTTAAGATTTAATTCACAAATATTATAATGAGCATGCATTGATCGACTTATACATTTTATTTGATGTTCATATGACATATAGGATCTGAGAAAATTACCACAAGGAGATTCGAACGTGTGAAATGAGGTGTACGAATTCTTTTGTACGCGATTAGCCAAAACGGGTCAAAAATCACCACGACTTCAAAAACGATCTAAAAATCATGAAACCAATTTTCACAGGTCACATATGATGTGAGGAACACAAGAAAAATAAGAAACGAATTTATAGGAGGTCGCAAGAATTAATTCGATCAATACCTTATTTTGTTCTAGCGACAAGGAATATTTCCCTTGGATCGAATCCGGCCACAAACCACTTCCAAAACAATTTTTCTAGCCTTCTAAAGGTGACCAAGAACACAGGAAAAATGATCTTTAGCTTTGGAAAAATCGGATGAGGAGGATACGAATTTCTTTGTGTTTTAGGGTTTCTTGGATGGATCGGTTTTGGTTTTAGAGAGAAAAATGAGATGAGGATGAAATAAATGGAGGGTTGCCGAGTCCTAGGGGAGGGCTTTGACCCTGATTTTCGGTGCTATTGAATAGGCCCATGATGGGATTGATTATATCCAAAATTGTTTCATTTAAATCTTCTTTATTAAACATAATGTTAATTATAATTAATTAGGTCCATATAGGGGTATTTTAGTCATTTCATAATTTGTATAAATGTTAAGTAAAGTTGTCAAAATTATTTGGTAACATATTTTATGCATTGCCAGAAGTTTGGGATTTATTGGATACTTTATAAGCTCTAAATAAATTTTTAAACTTGCAGGGGCATTTTGGTCTTTTTACACATTTTAGATTTTAGGGTTTTACAGATTCCTTGATTACTTCTTTGGCAACCTTAGAAATTTCAGACCTGTTGAGTACTAGCTCTTTCTCTCTTTCCTTCCTGAGCTCTTCTTGGTGTAAAATTTCAGCAAGCTGATCAGGAGTCCCATAGACCCTTCTCCCATCCTCTAGATCAACATAGAATGGTGCATCAGGATCTGCACGTCTTTCAGATGAAGCCTTGACTAAGAGTGATTCAGGAGGAGGGTTTGTTTCAGTCACCATGATTTCCTTCCCTTTGTTAATGGGAGGAGGTTGACTGGTGGATGTCTCAGGGACAGTTACCAAAGCCGAATTAGGGTCAGGGATTGGAGGATCATCTTTTATCTCCCCATCAGCAGATGGCGGAGCTTCAGTGGAGACATCTGCTGACTGAGGAGGTGGAGGTGTATGAGAGGCTTGAAGAATGGATAAAATGTTGGAGACCATAGACTTTGTTTCAGAAGTCTCATTCTTCACGGCACTTAATTCGGTAGCCATTTCCTTCTGGTGGGTGGTGAGTTCAGTTACTTGGGTGGTGTAGTGGTTGACCAGCTCATTATGTGTTGTTGAGAGCTGCTCAAAGGCTGAGGAGATTCTGATCAGGTGCTCCTTGGATGCATTAACAGCCTGATAAATGGACTCTTGCTGGGTCCTTAAACCTTGAAGATCTACCCCCTGAAGGAGCTTTAGAAGCTCAGTAATGCTGGTGGAGGTGTTAGCCTGAGAGGCCAAGTATGCATCCAATCTGGTGACAAAAGTGGGATCATCTGCAAGATGTTCTTGTACTGATTCTATAGCCTTGAGGATGTTGGACAATTCCTGATTCTGTCCTGTGGCTATGTCATCTACAGATTTGTTCAGGTCGCCAAGTTGTTTATCAGTGAGGGTGGCGGCCTGAAGAATCTTTGCCTGAGATTCTTCCACTGAAGCCCTGAAGTCAGCATAAGAGGATGCCACTTCAGTGTGCTTATCCCATAGCTCATCCGCAACAGAGTTGTAAAGACCTTCGTTGGCTTTACGAATGACTTTTGCCATTTGTCGTTCAGAAGCCGGATGAGTATCGTCATACTTTTGCAACCACTTAGGAGTGGTGGAAGCACCTGATGATGATGATGAGGTTGATGGAGAACTGGGTGGTTGATCCTCAGGATGAGGTGAGGAATGTTGTTTCTCAGAGGGCTGAGGAGGGCTTACTTGTGTTTCCATTTCCTCCTCAGCATCAGGGATCTCATCATCACCAAAATCAATCTCCTCCTCTGACTCATCAGCCAACAAATTTTTATAGTCAGCCAGAGAAGGAGCCTTCAGTAAATCCGGCTCCCCCTCAGAAGAGGGCTCACCTTCGTTGTGGCCAGGTCCTGATTCTTTTGTCATAATAACTGGTGGGGTTTGACCAGCCTGACTAGTCATAATAACTGGGGGGTTTGCCCAGCCTGACTTTTAGAATCAGTTCCTGAGAGAACAAAAATGCCTGAGTTGGGTTTGGGTTCTGTATCGGCGGGTGGTTTAAATCCCTCCGAGTCTTTGTCCCCCTGAGCGCCTTCATCCACTGACGGGTGTTTTTCAGTGGAATCATGAGGCACTCCTTGTGAAGATGTATGGACCCCCTTCCCATCAGGATTGGTCTGTCCTTTTGGGGATTTAGGGTCCTGAACTCCCTAAGACCCTGAGTGTGATTGCTCAGGGACGTTAGCAGGATGTGAGTGGGTATGGGTCCCCGTCTCAGTGGAGTAGTACTGCTCCACCGAGGATATAGAACCCTGAACTCCCTCAGGCTCTGATTGTGATTTATCAGTGCCTTCATTAGGATGTGAGTGGGTGGATGCTCCTGACCCTTCTGACTTGTTTTTGTCAGTAGGGACATTAGGAAAGGGTTTGCCCGAGGATACTGAGGATGATTGCTCAGCACCCTCCAGTGGCGTTTGTTTTGTGGCCAATGTGGTCTCTTGTATGGGAGTCTGAGAGGTCAAGGTCACAACAACTTTCTTGGTGCCTGAGGCAACAGTCTCAGTGACGAGTGGTTTAGGTCTAACCACCTTACTGGATTGTCCCCCTTTCCCTTTCTTCTTCTTCACCTTCTTGGTTGGTGAAGGAACTGGTGAGCATACATTTTCACCCTGAATCACCATCAACATGTAGGTGGTCAGGGCGACCGGTTGTACCTCAGTAATGTCACTACTAAAGTTGGTCTTATGCAAGATGTCAGGTTTTGTACCTTCATCGTCAGACCTTAAGTAGTCAGAACCAAGAAGATCCTGAAGCACACAGGAAATGAACCTAGGATAAGACATGTGTCTTTGCCTATGTTTCCCTGAGAGCTTTGACACGAGGTCTCGGAAGATTATTCCTCCGATATCTATTTTTCTACCCTCCAAGAGACTGAACATCATCAATTGTTGTGATGAGTTCAACTGCTCAGTGGAGGATTTGTTTCCTCCGAGTACCTGAATGATGAATGTCATCATAAGTCCTCAGACAGGGTGAAACCATGTCTTCACTATTAGAGCCTTTGCCAACAAGGCTTCAGGAGACTCGCCAGGACGCCTAACATCATGAGGCCCTAGGAAAAGCATTTCAGCTTTTATTTCCTGATCAGTAGGGTTAGCCTCAAAGTTCTCAACAAAGTTAAGACCAGTGGCCATGATGAAGGTCTTGTAGTTCAGGGAGAGAGTCCTAGTCCCATTCATCACAGTGAAAGTGATGATAGACTCTTTGGTGTCCTTAGGGCTAGTAGCCGTTGCGGTACACCAAAACTCCCTGAGATAGTCATTATAGATGACTTCTGGGGTGGTTGTGAAAGCTGTGGCAAGGAAGCAGTTTTGTAAATACTTAACTACATCCTTGTAACCCGCATATTGTTGCGGGTAATGGAAATTTCCAACCACATTGTTTTTGGTCAAGTCCACGCCCTCCATTGTGAAGCTCACATTTGGGGCGGTGGTAATAGCATTAGAGGAAGCCATTTTATGATCGGGTTTTGGTCGGAAAATGGTCGGATATTTCTTAATGCTAAGAACACACACACAATTTGTTTGAGAAATAAAAAGGGCAGAGTTTGCTTATAAATTTCTAAAAAACGTGTGTGTGTATTCTTTTGGATGGGTATTTATAGGATAGTGGAGGTGGGGGTATTTTTGGCATTTGTGGTGATCTTATTTAAACAAAATATAATATTTGGAAGTTATTTTGAATAAAATGTTTGAGATCCGCATTAAATGCCACCACTCCACTTTTCCTCTTTTTTCTCAATTAGCAGAGTGAACAGTTGAGCAGTTTCTGCAAAAGGAGAAGTTGCAGAGTTTCCATCATCACACAGTGTATTGTGTGAGAGAGGGCATTGAATGCCAAGTTGGGAAGTGGGGGCCCATTAGGTGTATGCCAGAAAGGCAAAAAGAACAAATATTCTTGAATTAAATATGAGTTCAGTTACCAACCTCGGACATTTACTAACTAGATACTTAGAGCATTTAAGTCAGTATTTAATGTCCTTTTCAGGGCCCTGAATGACTTTTCATTCAGTGATAGGTTTTTCAGGGACTTGGGATTAGTCACTGATGATTCAGGAATATAGAAAGATTCCTGAGAAACAAGGATTCAGGAACTTGGGTTTAGTTCCTGAGGTTGAGGATTCAGTGAAATAATTCACTGACGAACACATTGAGTCAGGGACCTGAGATTTTAAGAATTTACACTTCAGTTGGTAGGAATCAATCAGTGGACTGATTCTCTATATCCAACATTCCTAATTCAGCTTTCAGTCTTGTGAAAGTTGGTTCATCCAAAGGTTTGGTGAAGATATCAGCTAACTGATATTCAGTAGGAATGAAGTGTAATTCAATGTCACCTTTCATGACATGGTCCCTGATGAAGTGATATCTGATATCAATGTGTTTTGTTCTCTGATGAAGAACAGGGTTGTTAGAGATTGCAATTGCACTTGTGTTATCACAAAAGATGGGTACCATCTTGTACTGAATTCCATAGTCACTGAGTTGACTTTTCATCCAGAGTACATTTGCACAACAACTAGCTGCTGCAACATATTCAGCCTCAGCTTAGGACAAGGCAACTGATTGTTGCTTCTTGGCACTCCAACAGACTAATTTCCCACCAAGTATTTGGCAAGAGCCTGAGGTGCTTTTTCTGTCCATGTTGCATCCAGCATAGTCAGAGTCTGAGTATCCTTTGAGATCAAGTCCTGAGCATTTTGGATAGTATAATCCAAGGTTGGGAGTGCCCTTTAGGTACCTGAATATCCTTTTCACAGCAGTGACAAGAGATTCTCTTGGGTCAGATTGATATCTGGCACATAGACATACTGAGAATTGGATATCAGGCCTTGATGCAAGAAGATACATCAGTGATCCTATCATTCCTCTAAAGAGAGTTTGATTTACTGGTTTACCAGTTAGATCAGGACCAAGGTTGTTTGGGGGAACCATGGGAGTTTTGACTGAGGCACAGTCACTGAGATCATACTTCTTCAGTAGATTCTTTACATACTTCTCTTGACTGATAGTGGTTCCTCTATCAGTCTGCTTGACTTGAAGACCAAGAAAGTATGTCAGTTCTCCCATCATGCTCATTTCAAACTTCTTTGCCATTAGTTTTTCAAATTGTTTGCAAAGTTTGAAACTTGTTGAGCCAAAGATGATGTCATCAACATACACTTGTACTAGTATGACATCATTATTTGTCTTATAGATAAACAATGTGTTGTCTATCTTGCCTCTGACAAATTTATTTTGGATTAAGAAGGTTGAGAGAGTCTCATACCATGCCCTGGGAGCTTACTTCAGTCCATAAAGGGCTTTGTTAAGCTTACAGACATGATCAGGAGACTCATGGCTTTCAAATCCAGGAGGTTGCTCAACATAAACTTCTTCTTTCAGTGAACCATTTAAGAATGCACTTTTAACATCCATTTGGTACACCTTGAAGTTCATGTATGTAGCAAAAGCAAGGAAGATCCTGATGGCTTCCATCCTTGCTACTGGTGCAAATGTTTCCTCATAGTCAATGCCTTCTTGTTGATTAAAGCCTTTGGCTACAAGTCTGGCTTTGTTTTTAATGAGTATGCCATTTTCATCAGTTTTGTTTTTGAATACCCATTTCATGCCAATGACTGAGACATTCTCAGGACATTTGACCAAGGTCATTACCTTGTTTCTGTCAAATTGTTCCAGTTCATCATGCATGGCCTGAACCCAACTTGGATGTTTAAGTGCTTCTTTAACATTTTTGGGTTCAATTGTGGAAATGAAGTGAACAAATAGGCATTCATTGGATGAGGCTGCTCTTAGACTAGCAGCCATGCTCCTGGTGAGCATGCCTTCAGTAGGCTCTCCAATAATATTGACAAGTTCAATGTCCTGAGACCTAGTCCAACTTTCTTGAGGTCCTGGATACTGATTTGAACTTGTGGAGGCCCGATTGGGTAGAGGGGTTGGTTCTGGAGTAGACACATGATCATTGTTTGGATCTTGAGTGTCTATCAGATCACTGAGATTGTTTGCATTTTGAGTATTTTGAACAGGCTGATTGATAACATCAGTGTGTGTATGTGCCTCAACAAACTCAGTGATGGTTGGGTTAGGCAGGTTGTGAGGGATTATGTAATAGGAGAGATTAGCATCATCTTGATACTGAGTAGAAGAATTGTTTTCAGACAGATATTCATCAGGAGGATATCTTGAAGAATTATCAATTCCTATCTCTTCTACTGAGGCAGTTGAGAACCTGATAGCATCAGTGCTCTCATCAAAGGTAACATGAAATGTTTCCTCAGTCTGCTGTCTCCTTGTGTTGAACACTTTGAAGGCTTTTGAGACAAGTGAGTATCCCAGGAAGTATCCATCATCAGCCTTTGCATCAAATTTCCCTAGGTGATCCTTGTGATTATGAATAAACATAGGACACCCAAAGACATGAAAGTAGCTGATGTCAGGGATTCTCCCTTTGAATAACTCATATGGGGTTTTCCCATGTCTCTTGACAATAATGGATCTGTTTTGTGTATAACAGGCAGTTTTGACTGCATCAGTCCAAAAATGGTTGGAAAGGACTGATCCACATAGCATTGTCCTAGCAGCTTCAATGAGTGTTCTGTTTTTCCTTTCAGCAACACCATTTTGTTCAGGTGTGTATGGAGAGGAAAAGTTTTGGGAAATACCTTTCTCATCACAGAAACATTCAAGTTCATTATTTTTGAACTCAGTCCCATTGTCAGTTCTAATTTGTTTGACCTTAATGTCATTTTGATTTTCAATGTTCCTGACAAAGGACATGATTGTTTCAGCTGCCTGACTCTTTTTGATCAGGAAGAATACCCAGGTGTATCTAGAGTATTCATCCACTATGACCAGAGTATACTTCTCATGGTTAATAGACCTTGGACTGACAGGTCCAAATAGATCCATATGGAGAAGATGTAGGCAGTTCCTGATGGAAAAGTTGGTTTTGGTTTTAAAGGATGCTCTGTGATGTTTACCGTTTTCACAAGCTGAGCATGGTTTATCCTTAGAAAACACAAGAGATGGTAAGCCAAGGACCTTGTTTTGTTTTACAAGATTGTTTATGTTCTTAAAGTTCAGGTGGGTAAGTCTCTTATGCCAAAGCCAGTTGAGTGTATCAGTGGCTTTAGCAAAGAGACAAGTTCCATCCTGAGTTAGACTGGACATGTCTAAAACATAAACATCTTGTCTTCTTGGTGCAATGAGGACAATTTCCTTATTTGCATTGAAGATGGTTCCTTGCTTATCATCAAACTGAACTATGTATTTTGCATCACATAGTTGACTGACACTGATCAGATTATACTTGAGACCATTTACATATGCTATCCTAGTAAAGACAATACCATTTCAGTTTACTGAACCATAACCTTCAGTGAGACATGATGAATTATCAGCAAATATCACTTTGGGTCCTGGTTCTTCCACATATTTGTGCAGACACTCCTTAACACCAGTCATGCTCCTTGAACATCCACTATCTAGATGCCAAACAGGATCCCTGGCATGCTTCTGCACAAATAGTAAACTAGTTCAGTTCTTTCTAGGACTCCATTTCATGGAGGGTTTGGTATTGTAGGTCTTTATGAAAGTATTAATTGATTCATGGTCAGAGGTTGAGTGGACTGAGCTACCACATGTTTTGCATTTGGTTGTAGGAGTAGCCTCAGTAGTCTGAGAGGATTGTTTCATTCCTCTTCTTGACTGAATGACCTTCTCTTTTCCTGAGGATTTCTGAGTGGAACTTCCACTAGATTCACAATGTTTGTCATATTGACAATCCTCAGGGTGGTGGTCATTGAATCCACACAAAGGGCAGGGTGGAAAAGGCTTGGCCTTTTGCTTCTGTTTCTGCTTAGAATCAGAAGGGTAGTTCAGGCACTGAGCCTTAAGTCCTGAAAAGTTTGACATGACTGAGCATTGTTTATGATCAGAAGTCCTGTGATCTTCCTTTTTTCAAATCATGCAATAAAGGACTCTATAGCAATCATCAGTGAGATGATTTGTATAGTTGCATAGCTCACATCTTTTCAGGGGTTTTGTGGGTTTGGGTTTGGTCTTTAAGGAAGTTGGTTTTTGTTCCTTCTTGGATTGAGAGGATTTCTCAGAAGATGCAATCTTCTCTCCTAGCTTCCTGACCATTTCAGCCAACTGATCAAATTTTGATTCAGGGCTTTGGGTTGATACTTCAGAAGGGACTGAAGTTGATGAGTCATCAGTATTTACTGAGACATCAAGGTTTTCTCTCTGTTCAGGATAGTTGTTCCCCTTCCTGATCTCTCCTTTGGAGAGTGTGGTGAGAAAACCATAGGTGGGAGGCCTAAGTTAGGTGTAGCACCCTGAAGTGTATTCAGTGGAGGAAGTGGAGGGTATGATTCTGATTCAGACTCATCCAAGGACTCAGTGAGTGGTTCAGTGAGTTCAAGCTTACTGAGTTTTTCAGTGAGTCCAAGCATATTTTTCAAAGCCTGACTTTCAGGAAGCAAGATCTTTCCAGTCTCAAAGTTTGGTAACTTACTGACTGGGTTGTCCCTGACAATCCAGTCATTTGACTTGGGAAGTAATTCTTGCTCAAAAGATATGCCAGCTGGAACAAAGTTCATTTCATTTTGACACACAGTTGGATCAACCATAAGAGGGTCAATACCAATGGTTTTCTGAGAGATTAATCCCACAGTGTCAAAAACCTTAGGGTTCTTCTTGGTCCAGCTTTGAATGATAGCCTTTTCTTTGTTAAGTTCAGTTTGAAGGACTTGGTTTTGTTTCAAAATCTCAGTGTTCTGAATTTGTAGAGTTATTGTTTCTAGTTTGGCTTGCTTAAGTACAAGCAGTTCATCTCTACATTTGTTCAATTCTGACACAATATTGTTATATTTTGAAAGCAAGTTAAGCCTTTGTTCTTCAACAAACTTTAAATCAACACAAATATAATTCATGTAAGACTGCCAATCAGAATCATCGTCCATAGAAAGTAAAGTAGTTACCTTCCTCATGGTGATGTTGACCCACTCTCCATTTCTAGCATGGCCTTTTCCCACAGCCACCTGATCCTCTTCTGAAAGTGCCATCAGTGCACTAACTCTTATTTCCTCGTCTGAGGAAACCTCTTCATCATCCCAATCATATGCTTCAGCTATTAAAACCTTGTTCTTTTTCTGAATAGGTTTAGATGTTTGAGCAGCCTGAGACAATATGGGGTTAGTTTCAAGAAGTGCAAGTTTAGCTTTGATATTCCTATATTTTGTTTCAAAATCCTTTTGACCCTTGTTTTGGAATTGTTGGGTGGACTGAAACATTTTAGGTTGAAACTTGCTAGTTCCTGAAAATTTGTAAGAGGGTTCTGAGATAGTTTTAGAATAACAGTCCCTGGCAAAATGACCCTTTTTACCACATTTAAAGCATTCAGTGGTCTCATTTGCTTTTGATTTTGTAAAGTTGGACTGATTTCTTTTGATGAAACGTTTTGAACTAGCAAGGAGTGCCCTTTCTTGGAATTCCAAGTTTAGGTCATTCAGGTATTCCTCATCAGTCCTTTCATCAATTTCTTCTTCAGAATCCTCTTGAGTATCCTGCACAACACCATTAGAATAGAAAGCAGTTGATATGGGTGTGGAGGTTAAGGCCTTTTTGGACTCAAAAGCTTTTGAGTCAGGGTATCTCCTTGAGATCAAGTTGTCTTCATAGACAAACTTCCCATAAATTTCAGGGAGCTCAAGGGTCTGAATGTGGTTAGCATTCCTCAGGCCTTGTGAGAAGTTGAGCCACTTCTCAGGGAGACTGTTGACAAAGCCAACATTTGTCTCATGTTTGGTCAGTACAACACCATCATTTGATAATTCATTTATCAAAGTCTTGTATATGGTGTAGGTCTGTGAGAGACTTTCAGAGTCTTTTGCCCTGAAAGTATTATACTCAAGTTTAAGGTCCATGACCCTATTTTCCTTGGTATCTGAGGGACCCTCAAAGCTGTTTACCAAGTCATCCCAAGTTTGCTTGGCTGTTAGACAGTTGATGACTGATTCCATTATATCGTCAGGAAGACATGATATAAGGATGCTTTTCAGGCGTTGGTCTTGATTGACCACCCTCCTCTCATCAATGGTCCATTGGGCCTCAGGCTTGTTTAGCCCTGTGGCAGTCTTTGGGACAAATGGGCCATCCCTGATACAGGTGATGTAGTAGGGTTCCATACCAGTAAGATAGCAAATCATACGCTTCTTCCATTTGCTAAATTTCCCAGCTTCAAGTCTGGGTGCAACAGCTGAGTAGCTGCCACCCTTTTTGTCGACTAGCTGGGGTACATTTATATCAGCCGTAGTAGGATCTTGGTTTTAAAAAAAACCTAGAGCACTCTTGGTTAGTTTAAAAGATTTTATAAACCAGAGGCTCTGATACCACTTGTTGGTCCCTTTACACTATTAGAGTTAACTAGAAAGTTAATCTATTTCGTGTTATGACTAATACAATGTTTAGAATTAATTCTAACAGTTATAAAACGTGAGTATAAAAACAACAATATTTTTCAACGTTTAAATTCTTATTAGAAATAATTCCAAGAATCTATACCCAAGTGTTTTGCGGAACAAACACTTGGGATTGAATAGACAAGGGTATGGGGTGTCTCCTATCGAAACTCAAGTTTTGCTTGAGCGGTAACAATATACCCACTGAGCTATCTCAGTGTGTTGTATACTCTTTGTAGGAGAGAAGTTTCTTTGCAAAAGTTCAAGACTTTAAATATACAAAGCACACTCCAACTTCTCTCCCATCTGATCTATTTATACACAAGTAATCTAAGTATAAGTGATTAAATATAATACAAGTTGTTTGAGGTTGCGTGTCTGACAATTACAAATAGTAATTGTTATTTCCAAGAACCAATAGGAAAGGGCTAATAAGACTTTGGGAGTTGTTGGCTGACACTCCATGACTTTTAGCCGCAATAGGGAAGGTTGGATCTGACAAGAGAAGAGTGTTGGGCTTACACTATTATCTTCTCAGATCTTTTCCCTATTGTTCCCGCCTTTTCTTCAGGCGTTGGTTCCTCAGTCCTTTAATCACTTTGTTAGTTGAGGAGACTGGGTTCAGTGAGTTCTTGTCCAACACTCACTGAACCATCATCTTCTTCTTTGGCTTAAGTCCGACTCAAGGAGTACCGCCTTCCTGAGAAGTGAATCCTTCTTCTTGAATTCGTCTTAAGCATCTTGAAGATGACTCACTGAGAGGCTGTTCTCTCAGTAACTTGAATTGTTCTCGGTTTAAGTTAAACACTTAGTTAATTTGTGTCCAAATCATGTTTTACGTATTCTTGGGTTTTTCATGACCCAACACTAATGGCCAAAGGTGTTAGTTGTTAGAAAGATTAGGGCATTATGTGCAATTTGCGTATAGTTTCCTAGCTTTATGTAACTAGAAGGCCCATTTGTGTCACTTTGGAATCCTCGTTTAATCCCCTAAATACTTTAAAACTCAAAATCTAAAAGAAGTTAGAAAAACCATTGTTATTGATGTTCTTGAATACTCCACATGCATTTGTATAATTTAACTGAATGAGTTTCAAATGTTGATTGACTTGTGTTAGTCGAATCGTTGTTGATTTATTGCTTGTGCACTCAGAATATGCTTAGGTATGTAGCTATCGTGTTAGAATCATGTCCCTAAGATCCTGAGTTGAATGTTGAAATATGAGTGAATTGCCATGTTCATGATTGCTGATTGCTCTTCATGCTAGATAGCGGTTTGATGTATTTCCTGAATATGGTTTGATTATGAGATGAATATGGTATTATGAGTTGGCAAGTTGCTATGTGGTAGCTATTAATGAAAAGTGAATCTGTATGTATGTATATCTGTGTTGATATTCTTATGCAGATTCCATGGCCAATATGAATGTGCCAGTTCCCGCTCTAACCATTTGATCAGATGTTCAAACTCTATTGACTGGCTCTGAATTCACCACAACAACAACATCAGCAACAACAACAACAACAACAACACTGTCATCACCACCACCACCACCTTCATTTCAACAAAGCAATACTTATTCGGGTCTCGCCAAGTGGGGATCTACAATACTTGGGAAGTTTTGTTGGTGGATGGATAATTGATGTTGACTACTGACTCCCTCAGAGAAGCGGATGATCACATCGTCTGCGCAAAAAGGTCAATATCATTTGTGTCATAACGATTATCTTTGTACATGATAAGTAGTGGATCTCCCTCATAAATTGAGGGGGAGCAGTTGTATGCTCCATCATCAGAATATATTAAATCTGACCACATTTTCTCCCACATTTTCTAACTTATTTAAATCAATTGGGATCACAAATCTCAAAAGTTTGATCGGGGAGAGAATGTGATTTAAATATGAAACCTGATGAAAATGTTATTCTTTGGACTTAAATGTAAGCTCTCCCATATGTGCTAAACTCTTTCGCATATCAATGCACATATTGAGGGGGAGCAAATGGTTTGTGATAGCAAAAAGGATGTGGCATCTCATGTGAGCGCGACTCAGACTTCACCAATGAATTGACGAAACAAAAACTGTCATTAATCGAAAGGACATGTCCTGGCCGGGTAATAATTTCAAGCTGGTCTAACCAGTGATGTAAGCGTGTCTCGAAGAGGACGTGTCTGAGTAGAGTGTACCGTTTCGAGAAACTTTCTGTGGACTTGACCAGGCCGGGTAATAATTTCAAGCTAGTCCAACTAGTGATGTAAGCGTGTCTCGAATCGGTCATGTTCACTGAAAGTGGATCAATTCAAAAAGTGCAAACTCCACCCAACATGTGCAAATTTATAATAAAAACATCCAAGCACATGTTAAGGGGGAGCTTTTGAAAAATATAAAACTCTCAAAGTGTTAGCAAAATGTGTTTAATAATCATAAACACTTTGAGAGATTTTTCAAGGATTTGGTTAATGGCAACATAGGATAGTCATGAAGTTATAAGGTGGCTAAGGTTAGGAAAACCGTCCTATGATCCGCCAGAGCCGGAGGGATCTACCCAAGGACAATACTAAATAGTTAGTATTAGAAAGTCCTTAGGTATGATTTTGAAAAAGGAGTAATATGAGAAAGGAGAAAGAAGGGGTTGAAGAATTAAAAAGAAAAGTAATGTGAAAGGGTGAAAAGAAATAGCCCTCCAATTATTCAACCTTAGGGCAGAAACCGGGTTCAATTCATATGCTACTGGTTGTTACCAAGGTGACACCGGTATTGAAGACAAGACGTCATAGATCCAGTGACGCACTGCACTAAACCTTCTAAGCCACTCAAGTTCTCTTAAAAGGACTTGTTTCATTCTCACGGGGAACCCTGCATAATCTATCGACCGCTCATTACGAGTTATGTTGATATTGAAACAGGAGACACCACTCCAGTCTCCGACTACCAAAAATGCACTTATCGAGTCTAGAGCCACGAGATGCATCATAAGATCTCATAGGAACACGTGTTACTTCTACACTGGTTGTTCAACATTAAGGACACCAGTTGTAAACTTATGAGTACTACGCAGATCTTAGCCATCTGCCAGAACGTTTATGAGGGAATTTACAAATGTAATTCTGAGTGATTGAATGGAAATTCCTGCCAGGTTCAACATCAAACAGCCCTGAAAGCATGTCACTTCGGTAATTCATTGTGGATTACGCTTAGTGGTCGTGGCGGTTTCAAACGGTCTACAGTCGTGGAGTGAACTCTAGCGACTCACCTAATCGTTGATTTACTACGGTAGATCTTGTAAGCCCTCTGTGGGTTTTCGATTTAGGAACGGCCTTGGTAAGGATTAGAGAGAGTTTTCACACTATGCTGTTAACAATCTCGAAGTCCGAACCTGTAAGTACCGGACGTTTTATTGCTAACTGTCGTATGCAGGAATTCCTGGCGGTTGTAGCTGATTGCAGAAAAGATGCCAATCCATTACCACATGCTCACACTACACCATCATCGTATTCAAAGAAGTCATGATAAACTAAAAGACCTTCAACACTGCTTCTGCAAACTCTGATGCTAAAAATCATGACCCAGAATAGTGTGAGCATGTCGGCTCAAAGAGTACAACATCACATGGAGACATACCGCTAAAAGATGACTTAGAGACATACGTTGGATGATGACATCAAAGAATCACCAAAGATCATCCAAGACAGAAGAACGGTCATCAAAAGTTCACTGCTGAATGTACAAAGACTAATGAATTTGAAGAATCAAAGACTACGAGCTATGAAGTCAAATTCATATGAAAGAATGTTAGAATTCAAAATATTATTTCCGGGGTGACCTCCCTTAGGGGGAGATTGTTAGGAATATAAATATTCATGTGAAGACTCGGTCACCCCGAGTATCTATTTAGCATTTATGTAGCTCGTAGGATTATTAGTATTAATAGTATTAGTTTAGTTATATTAGTATTTGTGGAGTGGGTCGGGTCTTTACCCACTGTCAGCTCACTCCACAGCCCGCTAGGGGCACCTAAACCTTGTAGTATATATACCCCTTCCCACACATGGGAAGGGTTGGAGCTTCTAATCATTCAACAAATTTTTCTTTCATTCTCTCTCTCTAGAACTCCCACTCTCTCACACTCTCTCTCTAGAATTCATCTAACATTAAATCCAAGTATGCATATGTTACACACTTTAATATGTTATCCGTTGAGTATATTTAGTCCATATTGTTTGTGTATCCCCCATGTCAAACCAAAGTCCAAAATATATTCCGAAACATACCAAGTCCACGAAACCAAATAACACAATACGTTAGTTAACAATTTAATAAGCCACGAAATAAGCCGAAATCTTAAATACCAGTTAAATGTCTTTGACAAAATATTTAACACCCATTTAGTAAATTATAATCAACACACTTGTATATTTTGTTTATGGGCTTTGCAACCTAAACCTTAAACAAACCAAACGCTATCCCTTTGGGCTGTGGCCCTTTTACCACTTCCATACACAAACGAAAATTGCTATTATTATATGGAGTCAAGTGACACAAAACCAAGAACCTTGTGGGTTATGTGATTAATCTGACACAAGCACCAATACCCTAATCGGGTTTGGCTTTAACCGTGGAGCAAGCCACACGACAAGACGACAACGCAACTAAGTATCTTGAATCGAAACCAAAATAAGCAAACAATTATATACGAAGGTTCAAACTAAACCGTGGCTCCAAATGAACAAAAAAAATCAGTTAAGTAGCAATTCCATTACCACTCGAGACACAAACTGAATATATAGCAAATCCAAATTCTAACCCGACACCAAGCTGTGACCAAAATGGGTCGACCCAACTCGCATACAATACCAACTCAAACAAACACCCTTTAATCGTTATTTACTACACGAAATATATTCAAAAATGTTTTCAAATCAGTTTAACCACTAAACCTTTATTAAGAACGTTTTTATCATCAGTTTAATCCACGAAAACATAACACTTATTTGTAATCGGTTAATAACTAAATAAAATGGGGAAAACGGTTTTGCCATACCACACGAACGAACGAGGGAAGAGATGAGAGGTGATGAAACGGTGATGGGGGTGAACACGTACCAAAAATGAACCAATAACCACGATCTAACCCTATAAGTAACCCTCACATCACGTCTTAACCCATAAACGCCTTCACATGTCTTGAATCATCAACACAAATGACAGTGGAGGAGTGGCATGTGGCGGCGCCGGTGATAGCCGTAACGGTTGATGGTGGCTGAGAGGTGGTGGTGGCGACTGAGTGGCGTTTCACGGACCAACTAAACACGTAACCCATTATCTAACCTCGATCTACAAAACGCCAAACAAACCCAGCCTCCAACGGCGGCGGATGGAGGCTGGAGGTGGTGTAGAGGGGCGCGTGCACCTCATAAATAAGCTTAGGATGGTGATATGATGGCGGGTGTGGTGGTGTTACTGTTGGCGGTGGTGCTATGGTGGATGGCCGGAGGGGAGGGTGGTTGGCGGCTGTAGAAGGCAGGGAAGGAGATGAGGGAATAGAGAATTAACCCTAGAAATGAGTATAATCTTGTATATATAGGCTAGGGTTAGGTTTAGAAAACCCTAAGGACCAAAGTGGCCAACAACCAAAGTTTAGGGTTGGCAGCGATCTTTTACTCCAGGGACTATTATTGGAATTTTGGCTATCTTTCTTAAAATGAGGCTCGGGGCTCGTTTCGACTAGCAAACGATCGATTCCAGACACGGTAATTTCATCATTGCGCTCAGAATAATTTTTCTAATAAAAACGACTATTCATACGCCTCGTTTCTCACAAATAATAAAATAATCAAATCAAATCGTCGGTTGTGCCAGTACGCGTTGTGTACGAATTTCACGTTTCGCGAGATAACTTCACGTTTTTAAACCAAATGAGTTCAGAAAGATTCATAAATGAAAAACAGGGATAATCTCGTATAGGAATACGTCCGAAAATTACGGGTTGTTACAGTCTCACCTCCTTAAACGGAATCGCGTCCTCGCGATTCAATTCAAGTTACTCGTTACGGTTGAAAAGAGATGAGTATATACACACGAGGATTCATCCTCACGTTCCCACGTGAATTTAGGACCTTTTCGCCAGCTTCGACGAACTTTGTCGATAGGGATGCGACTTTACTAAAGTCGTTCGACTTCACGGTTCACGATTTTAATAGGTTTCTCCACAAGGTTCAAACATTCATCAATCTGAATCTCTCCTAGAGGAATAGCAACTGCCTCATCGGCAAGTCATTTCTCCACATTGCACACAAAAACGTTACGAACACTGCTGAGTCCTGACGGTAGCTCGAGCCTGTGTGCTACCGGTTCAACTCTAGCAAGGATTTCAAAAGGATCAATACAGTGAGAATTAAGCTTTTCACGTTTACTAAACGTATCACACCTTCCCATGGTGAGTCTTTAAGCATAATCTAGGCTTTTACTGGGAATTCAAGAGGTTTACGTCATTTGTCAACATACTCTGTGAAAACGTAGAGGGGGTGAATACGTTTACCGTTTTAAAACTTAAAACTTGTTGTATCAAATTTCCAATTCGGCTAGTTCTAATATGAACACTGTCTGTTGTAGTTTATATCTACCAAGTTGTCACACAAGTATTATCACATAATCACAACACAAGCAATCACATAATGCAAATATAAAAGTAAAGAGATAAGTAAAAGAAAGCGCAAACCGAACACGATGATTTATAGTGGTTCGGTCACGGAGCTCCTCTCCGCCCTACTCCACTCCCCGAGTACCCAACTCGAGAGTTACTTCACTAGATCAACAAGCTCCCTTTCTTAGGCGGAGAAAACCTTTACACGTCGCTTACTTCCTTTTCCGGTACTAAGCTAAACACCGGGTTCTTTACAAGGGTACAACCACTCCCATCGTCGCTTATACAATTACCGACACTAAGCTAGATGTCGAGTTCTTTACAAGGGTACAACCACTTCCAACACTCTTTGTATTTTAAGGACTAAAATACTAACCTCACTCTACTGATCTAAATGATACAATGATGGTTACAACAATGATCCATGACATAAGTATATCATGGATATGAATGCCTACACTATATGAACTTCCATTGATCGGAAGCCTTCAATGTATGAAGATCACAAGCTCCCTAAACTTGTTGTGATGGATCTTCATATATGCATCTTCATGGTGGATTAGTAAGTATGCTATGGATGATGACTTGTGATCTTGAGCTTGCTTCACAGGATCATAACAAGTGTATGCTTACAACATAATGAAAGTTAGTAACATTATGATCATTATGTAATGAGGTGATTAATGTATGAATCTACATGTTTAGCTATTGATCTAAGTGTGTGAAATGAGTGAGGGAATGTGTGTTCTAAGTTGGATAAACAATGGGTAAACAATGGGCTTCTATTTATAGCCAACAAGATTTTTGCCCCGCGGATTTGAAGGATCCCTTTATTTGGATCCGCGCTTTATGTCATTTGGATCCGCGAGTGACAGCTAGCAAATCTTACTAAATCTTATGAAATCTTCAAATGTCAACTATGTAACTTGTGTATCTAAACAAGATATTATACAATCTTACAAAGATTTCACTTGTGATGCATGCCATGATGTCATGGTATTATTTAACTAATAAAGTTTCCATTTTAAGAAATAAACATGTAAACTTGTATATGTTATTCCTAGTGAACTTTGTAATGTTTATGTGTATCCTAGTGATCATGTAAAATGAGGTTCTAAGTAGAATGATTAGCCTTTTTAAAATACTTAATTACCTAACCATATTTTAAACATTCTAAATGGTTTGTTAAGGGTTTGATCATAATGCCACATAACAAACATGTACGAACCTGTGTTGTATCATACGAGGACTTGAGAGGTGTTGAATGTATGTTGAGACAAGATATGATTACAAGTAACTTGTACATTTTACGCTATGTATCAAGTTACATGTTTGTCATCAATCAAAACAAACGAGATTGCTTGCACTAGCAATCTACCCAACGAGACTGCTTGTACTAACAATCTCCCCCTTTTTGATGATGACAAAATATGTAAACGTGATAGAAAGTAAAATGCAAAAAGTTACTGGTGTCCATAATTACTTACTTTATTCTTGTGTCCGTTTCTCCGTTTACACCTTTCTCCCTTTTCTCCTTGTGTCCGTAATTACTCACTTTCTCCGTTTACACCTTTCTCCCCCTTTTGTAGAAGCAAAAAGGGTGTGTCCTTGGAGTTAACTTAATTTCTCCCCGAAATGGCGAGCTTGCATCATCCCTAGTGAAGTTAAATAGACTACTCCAATCTCCTATGGTTGTTAGCGGATCCATGGATCAAATAAAGACTCTTAACCTACATCAAGGTTAGTGATGTGCAATAAAAAGAGTATATATGAAAAATGCATGATAAATGAAAAGCAAACACCCAATGATACGTAGGTAAGCTATGTTGGACTATGTTGACCTATCTCCTCCATTATGTCGAAACACAAAAGTGTGTCGAAGAATGAGAATTCTTAAGAATGCGAGCATGCTCCCCCTTGACTGTAGCTCCCCTTTAATCAATACTCCCCGTTGCTAGGGTACCAACGTATATGATGTAAGGCTTATGAATGCTACAAAACAAGGATTAGTACATGATATGCTCCCCCTTGATCAATACTCCCCGTTGCTAGGGTACCGACGTATATGATCCAAGGATGAAGAATCCTACAAAATAAAGGTTAGTATAAAACAATATTTGTCCTTGGACAACTATGTGATATACACCAATGCGTGTATATGATGCATCCTAAAAATGCTTGACGAAAGCTCCCCCTTGCTCTAGGGCGTCAAGATGAACCTACAAAACAAAAGATTAGTGCACTAGAAGCTATGTCTTAAGTCATATACGACCAATGTGTATAGACGATGCAATGTGAATGCTAGACTGATAATCCTCCTGGTTTGAGAGCGTTAAGCAGCACTTATAAAAGAAAAACAATCGATGCAAACTTCATCCTATGATGAGTATGCTATATACGATCGAGCATATATGATGATGAACCTACAATGAAATGGTTAGTGCAATATATTTTATTTCAAGGTAAAATATTATGCAAATAATCTAATCACAAACACCTTACCAATTGTGATTGTCTAATCAAAGAACAATATGATGCAACACACTTATTGTGATATCAATCGTGATTATCTAGTAAACCATGTTATAAAGAGTGTAATCTTCTAATAAGAATTACATTTACAAGAATATAATATGATAAAATCCTACAAAACAATGCCTATGAGGAGGATATGAAGAGGAATTAAATTGAGTGAAGCTAGTGTTGGTGTTAGTTTACTAGTGAATGATAACTTAATGGATGACTAAAGGTTGATGTAAGTAGGTTTTTCACTAATCCATGGGATTGATGATTAGTGAAAAAAGTGATGGATGGTAGTGATTATAATGAATGCAATGAATTCAGAAACTCTAATGTATAGCAAATGCTATAAGAGTATTTGAAGACTGTTACGGTTATGATGTTATCATCTACCAAAGATGAATCGTGCCATAGTAAATGTTTGAATGAAAATGAGAGGAAGTGACGACAATGATCACTTAGGAATAGAAATTCCATATGCAACAATTAGAAATACTAGATACCTATATGCGGATGAAAATGACATCATATGATGAGAGTGTTGGTTGGAACAATGTGTTGAGAGTGATGGTTCTGTTTGCACTGACAATGACTTGCTTGATACGAATCAAGAATGAAAAGGATGAGATCCTATGATAGTGTTCTAGACACTGAAGATGTTCTAGACAATTAAGTTGTGAGATTAAGATGAAAATTCTAGATTCGTTGGTTACGAGAAGGTTGTTTGGTTTCTGAATGGTTAAAAGCTGATCAGGTACCCGCGGATTGGGCGGAACCAAAATTTTGGTTCCGTCCTTCTTATCGAAGGGTTCCGTGGGACCAAAATCGATTTTTGATCAAACGAAGGTTCATGCTAAGGTCTATTCACTTATAACTACTAATTTGGTTTCACTAATCCTAGTCAAATTCTAAGGAGACTTAATGTATCTCATTTAAGAGGTTTGTCAAACACATGATGTGTTTTTCTTTTAATGAGATATTGGTGCAGAGCTGTGATGTTGAGCTAATAAGGTTAGAAACACTTGTGTCTTTTGTGAACTGATTTAACTAAGTGATTTGAACCTACTTGTCGGTATTTGGGAATGTAAGAAACATGAGTACATGTTCTTTAATGTGAAAAGACAATTATGTGAATGAATTTCTCTCCTCCTTAATTGGTGGACATTCAACATAATCTATGAAGAATGAAGGTAAAGTGTTTAGGATGTTGCAGATTAATGAAAGCGATGAGCTTAGCAATGTTTTAGTGGATATTGGTTAGCATACAAAGAACTTCATCCGTGAAGTTACGTAGCTCTTCTCTATCAATGCGAGATGATCGCACGATGAGGCATGTGGTTTTCCTTATGGGAGGTGTGTTGTTTTAACTAAAAGATGATGAAGATAATGTTAGGAAAGTGGAAGCAACAATACGATTTGGAGAGAGGTATATTGAAAGATATCCAAACACAAATTTCAAACCTCTAAAACTTAATCCTATTAGCTTTTAAGACTATATGCAAGAAAATGGATCCCATAAACATATTACCAATCTAAGTAGCAATAATGAGATAATTATGCAAAATAAGCATAACAAGGAGAAATAACAAATAATTTGTTATCAATCTACAAGACAAAAGTCCTAATGACAAAAGATGTGAATATTATAGAAATCATAACATCTCATCTACCAGACAAAAAGCTACCACATGGCATCAAGACAAATAATCATATTATAAGATGACATGACATTGTTTTTGATATTACATTGTGAAATTGTTTTGAAGTTAGGCTTAGTTACTTAAGCATACTTACCCATTAATTAACACAATGATCTATGTGATTAATAAAACAACTTCTAAGTGTTTATCATACCAAAAAGCACTTAGACATATAGGTGCACACATGGCAAACAAATAGTGTGACGTGGTCACAAAAGTAATGAAACGACAGGTTCATGCAAACAATTCCTACATTTTAGAAACATGCATTATTTAGACTATCCTATGAAAAAGACTCAACGAATATTAACAAAAGACACGAGCTTTCAAATATAGAAACATCATATAAGAATGACATATCATGAGTTAACAAGTAATACATTAATCTTGCGAAATATCATATAACAAAAGATTGAACATATTATTCAAATCATGTTAACATGAAGCATATAATCATGCAGACAAAAACCTTTTCAAGGTTTACACATTTGACAATCAATCAAATAATTATTATAACATCAAGATATCAAACAAATATCATGTAATCAATATATGTATATGTAATGCAAGTGATTTTATTAATTATTCCTAAGACAAGATAATTTACCAATACATGACTTAATAAGACTCAACTATTTCTATTAAAACTAGTGTGATAAAGATGTCATGTTATACACGTAAATTTGACAAATATGTGTCGATAGATTTTAATCATTGTGTTTGGAATCTAAGGTTGAATGATCTAAAGGGTGACATCCTTTAAGTTGAGTTTAAGTATGAGTTATGCAAGTGATCTAAGATCAAGACATGTGTTTGTGTGTGGTAACGGGATATGTCATGAACGTTCTGAAGAAAGTTCTTTGGAACAAGAATCTAAATAAAGTTACCAACTTTAATAGGTCTTGTGTATGCTCCAGAGATGTGAATATGCACAAGGTTTGACCAAGGTTTAATGTACGCTTGAAAGGAAATAGATACGTATGGTATCTTTCAACAAGTAAGATTTAACTAGTGCTCAATAAGGAAGATAGTTCATAGAACTAGTGGATGTTTGTTTTAAGATTATTTGCCCGATGAGGTGTAATGAAATCTCTTGTAACATAACCGTTCATGTTGCAAGAAAATAATGATGCATAGGATATACATTATCCTTTTTAACAAGATGAAAAATAAACACATAATGTTTTTCCGAAACATCATGTTTTCCTAAATGAAGATATGAACACAAAGTATTTGAATTGGATAGACTTATCCTAAATAAACTAGGTTTCAATATTATGATAACTAGATGATGAAGAGATAAACTTACTTGAGTTTCTTTTGTATACTCCTCAAGATTCATTGTTATTTGGGATGTATGAGATTGGCTTTGAGATTTCATTATAACATAAGTTGTTACAATGTTGATTCAAGATTTAATGAAACAAAGTATTACCAATACTTTGATGACTTGTGGTACTACTTAATGAATGTGAGCATCATGCTCATTTGATGGTGAAGTTCTAATTCTATAGGTGGCAAGTTATTGATGAGTTGATTCAACGTGCATTTGATTTGGTATGAGTGTTGGACTAAGGGCTTTTTAAGCAATGCACTCAATGGCGTGAATTATGGTGATGAAGGAGTTTGTTGAACTTTTGGGTTTCATGAATGTTGAAGATTACAAGAATGGATACTAATTCTTGTGGTTCACTAGCGGATGAAGTGTTTGGTTATGTTTGTGAAACCTAGGGGCTGAAGGTGATGAAGACTAATTCTTATGTTCCATTGGTTGGTATAACTAGTGTGTGATGTGATCTAAAGCTTAGGGTCTGAGACGTATCACAGAAGTGAATGTGTTGGGATAATGGTGAAAGTACAAGTGTACTTAGGTGATAGGATAAGTGTTTTAACATACGTTGTTAAAATACTTGGGAGTTGATTCTTTCGGATATGACTTTTAATGACTACATTTGTAAGTCAAAATATACTTGAATACTTCGGATGAAATACTTAAGTTGTCAATCTTACTTTGAAAAAAGGATAGCAAGACTTGATAATTACATCTATAACTTAAGTGTGAGTTATGACTCGATGTAATTCCTCATCGTCTTGAAGGATGACATGTTAACCAAGTGAGGCAACATATGTGAATACAAGATAACATCTACAGACATGAATTGGGTTTGTAATCTGTGATATATTTGCAAACAGTGAGTCTGGATTAGTTTGAAAGTTTTCAATTTACAAATCAAGCTAGTGAATGAGTAAAGGACGGGAGGATGCAGTGAATGTGTGTAATGATCACAAATACTCAGTGGTTTACCGAAAAGGTACCTTGGAGCATTTACATGAAATTTGCAACTGTGATTAGATATGATTATCCTATTTGGTGTTTGGTGAGATGTCCTAATCCTAATTTGAGTGAACATTAGAGATAAGAATCCCAAGAATTAGAATCAATAATCTAAGGATCGGAACTAGTCGGGAATTTTGAAAAAGTTACTGTTGACACCCACGGATCCAATCGACAACAAAGGCGGAGCCAAAGTTTGGGAGCCGTGGAATCCGTGGGTTCTGGACTGGCGGATCCAAAGCTAACTCTTGACGGATCCAAAATGAGGGATCCGTCGGATCCGTTTGAACAAAAGTACTAAAAACAAACAGAGAGATATGCAAAATTCGCGTTTTTTTCGACCAAGACCTGAAAATTCTCCTGGAACATATCTATTAGCTAATATGTAATGCAAAACTACTAAAAATGTTTATTCTAACACACATACACACATAGTTTAATCCGATCATATTAACTTACCTTAAATGAGAGTTAAGCCAAACAGTGGCTTAAACCCGGAAACTTGATAACATCAAAGTGTTATCGTCCTGCATGATATGGTTAGTACACATGAAGGTTTAACAACAAGATAATATCCTAAAGGCATAACAACTCAACACATCATTGTTTCAAATTGTTTGTACCAAACACTCTTTTTCAAAGATACTACATGTTTACTCATTATAACACTTGAGCAATTAAGTGAGAGTTTGTGCAAGTCAATACTTTTCAAGACATTTCACTTAGTACACATTTCTAAGTAAGTTATGCAAGGTTTTCACATAATATAATCAAACAATAGTATCTAAGTCTAAAAGTAAAACATACACAGTTTATCAATGTATTACACAATATCTAGCAAATGTTCTATTATGCATAAAACAAGCAATTGATAAACAAGCAAGTAAGTATCATGGCAAGACACTTATGTATTACAAATAAACAAGTACAATCACGCTTATCAACAAGCATATCACATATATGCAAATAATATAGAACAGTTAGCCACATAGCATAGCATAGATGAAAGTATACTTTTCGTCACTTTGCGTTTAAATATGACGATGTATGCCAAGCTTAATTTGTTTCCTTTATATTACCAAATTCTTTAGTTTCAAAAGAAATCATATTTATGAGCAAAGGATACTAATTTACATTGCTCGACTCAAAAGTTTTAACTTACTGTGTCTAAATAAAACTTAGCATTCTGAACAGGTTATAGTATTTGATTTGTTTTACCTACTTCAATTTAGATCTAGGCCATGAGACTATTTTTAAATGAAAATAGACTTAATTCCCTTCAAAATGATAGGTGGCGCGACTCCTACGGACTTACGGTTAATTAGTTATGAATTTTTGAAATTTGACAAAAACTGAGTACTGCACCGACGGATCTGACGGATCCTTTTAGAGGGATTCGCCCTTTATGTGATTTGGATCCGCCGACACCTGTGACAGATTATCCTAAACTCATATTTTGACATAGCGAAAGTGTGTGGGACTTGCTACACTTAATCTTAGGCATATATTACAAATATTAACAACATTTCTACCTATGTGACTTATCTAAATATTACGGAGGTGATTTTTCAACTAACTTAATGATTATTCCAAACACTCCCTTCAAAATGGTATTTTTCGTAAATTAGTTCTGAACACATAATTTGACACTTACAAATTCTTTTGAGAAATATTTTTCTTTTATTTTTCAAGAACACCTTCAAGCTTGTATATAAAGTGATATTTAACAACAAAATTTCAAAGTATACTTAGCGAAACATTTTTCATATTATGTTCTGCTTCAGAGGCAATTTGATAAATTGATCTTACTCTATTTTAAAAACCATTTGTTTTGAAAATGAGAGCCAACCCGCTCTGATACCAATTGTGAAAACGTAGAGGGGGGGGGGGGGTGAATACGTTTACCGTTTTAAAACTTAAAACTTGTTGTATCAAATTTCCAATTCGGCTAGTTCTAATATGAACACTGTCTGTTGTAGTTTATGTCTACCAAGTTGTCACACAAGTATTATCACATAATCACAAAACAAGCAATCACATAATGCAAATATAAAAGTAAAGAGATAAGTAAAAGAAAGCGCAAACCGAACACGATGATTTATAGTGGTTCGGTCACGGACCTCCTCTCCGCCCTACTCCACTCCCCGAGTACCCAACTCGAGAGTTACTTCACTAGATCAACAAGCTCCCTTTCTTAGGCGGAGAAAACCTTTACACGTCGCTTACTTCCTTTTCCGGTACTAAGCTAAACACCGGGTTCTTTACAAGGGTACAACCACTCCCATCGTCGCTTATACAATTACCGACACTAAGCTAGATGTCGAGTTCTTTACAAGGGTACAACCACTCCCAACACTCTTTGTATTTTAACGACTAAAATACTAACCTCACTCTACTGATCTAAATGATACAATGATGGTTACAACAATGATCCATGACATAAGTATATCATGGATATGAATGCCTACACTATATGAACTTCCATTGATCGGAAGCCTTCAATGTATGAAGATCACAAGCTCCCTAAACTTGTTGGGATGGATCTTCATATATGCATCTTCATGGTGGATTAGTAAGTATGCTATGGATGATGACTTGTGATCTTGAGCTTGCTTCACAGGATCATAACAAGTGTATGCTTACAACATAATGAAAGTTAGTAACATTATGATCATTATGTAATGAGGTGATTAATGTATGAATCTACATGTTTAGTTACTGATCTAAGTGTATGAAATGAGTGAGGGAATGTGTGTTCTAAGTTGGATAAACAATGGGTAAACAATGGGCTTCTATTTATAGCCAACAAGATTTTTGCCCCGCGGATTTGAAGGATCCCTTTATTTGGATCCGCGCTTTATGTCATTTGGATCCGCGGGTGACAGCTAGCAAATCTTACTAAATCTTATGAAATCTTCAAATGTCAACTATGTAACTTGTGTATCTAAACAAGATATTATACAATCTTACAAATATTTCACTTGTGATGCATGCCATGATGTCATGGTATTATTTAACTAATAAAGTTTCCATTTTAAGAAATAAACATGTAAACTTGTATATGTTATTCCTAGTGAACTTTGTAATGTTTATGTGTATCCTAGTGATCATGTAAAATGAGGTTCTAAGTAGAATGATTAGCCTTTTTAAAATACTTAATTACCTAACCGTATTTTAAACATTCTAAATGGTTTGTTAAGGGTTTGATCATAATGCTACATAACAAACATGTATGAACCTGTGTTGTATCATACGAGGACTTGAGAGGTGTTGAATGTATGTTGAGACAAGATATGATTACAAGTAAGTTGTACATTTTACGCTATGTATCAAGTTACATGTTTGTCATCAATCAAAATAAACGAGATTGCTTGCACTAGCAATCTCCCCAACGAGACTGCTTGCACTAACATACTCTTCTGACGATTTGTGAGCAGCTTGCAACTCGGTTCTGATCTGAACGATCTTCTCGGTAGTCTCATGAACAAGTTCAGGGTCAGTAAGTTGGGTATCCCCAACTTCTACCCATCAAGTGGGCGATCGGCACTTGCGACCATAAGGTGCCTCGTACGGTGCCGTGGAAATGTTGGAGTCGTAGGTATTGTTGTAAGAGAATTTGGCCAACGGGAGGTGTCTATCCCAACCATTGTCAAACTCGATTACTCAGGTAAAGGTGTGGGATTCGCTCCTGAGGTCTAGCTTCTGATATAGTACCAAAACAGCAAATCAACTTACAAAATGATTTGTGAAACGACTTATAGGATAATAGGAAAAACAATTCATCGTTTATAAAATTGTAGTAAAGTCAAATTTTTGATTTTTCAGTTTGATTCATAACATCGTAGCAAGGCAACAAAACATTTTATGAAATCATTTTGCTAAACGATTTGTAGAAAGTTTACGGGGTAACAGGAAAACAGTTCGCCACTTTATAAAGTGGTAGTAAGATGAAAATTTTGATTTTCGTGAAATAGCTGTAAAACATTTTGTAGGATGACCGCAACATGGTTTGTAGAAAAATCAAAGGTAGTTTGTAAAATAGTTGGCAAAATAGATTATTATCCTATAAGAGGTTAGCAAAGATAACTGGTATTCCCGAGGGACGATAGAAAGGTTAGGTGGTTGTCCCAAGGAACGCGGTTCAGGTTACTCCTTACGGTCTCAAAATTTCTGTTGGGCGCGGAATCTCTGCCAAATGGAGAGTTTAGCGAGTTCAGAGTACAACTCTAAGGAAAGATGTTGATTGCTACCAGCAATCAGTTGGTTGAATCAGTAGTGTTCATAGTACTTAAAGCGAAAGGTGCAACATTGATTGAACAGCTTCGATTGTACAACATCGATTGAGCACAAGGCTTAGGGTAGAGGCGACTGTAACAAGGCCACAACAAAACAAGGCCGAATAACAAATCCAAATCCAAGATGACGTCCAAAATCACAAAATAAAACAATCCAAATTCAATCAGAATCAAAACAAATCCAAACATAGCCAATATTGAATCCAAACGTAGCAAAAATCAAATCCCAAACGTAGCCAAAATCAAATCCAAATGTGGCCAAAATCAATTCCAAACATTCCAGTAAGCTCGAACGGGCTTATAACGCTCGTAAGGGGTTACAAATAAGTAACTCGGATTCAAACGGTGCCAATCGGGTCTAACCCGGCCTGATGCAAATTACGGCAAGACGGCGACAAACAGGATTTCCATATAATGGAGACGTATAGCGGTGCCAGAAGTATTACGGTTCATGCGGTGTTGTGATGCCAGTGTGTTGTGTGAGTGGAAGCAATATCCAATGTCCGTGTACACACGCAAAACTGTACCATTCCAAAAATCAAGGACCAACGCGAACATAATACCATTATAACTACTCCCAGTATTACAAAATTCACCTCTGAGTCGGACATAGGTGATCAGGCTATGTCCCACTGTCCCTGGTTGAATATAGGTGATCAGTCTATATTCACCCGAGGTTCAATGAATTTTGGAATACTCAGCCTAGTTATGCTAGTAGTATGTCCTTTACATCCAAAATCATTCCCAAAACCACGAAAGGTGTACAAACTCAACATTCAATGATAAGATTACGCAAGAAAAAAGCGTATCTCTGTGACAGGTACGGTGCATACATAAGCCTATGGAAATGCTTATAGTGAACAGCTAAAACAGGCGGATATAAACTATCCAAGAGTCAGGCACACATCTCAAACAAATATATAATCAAACATCTCATCAAACAACTCGTCAAATATATCATGAACATCTCATCTAATATATCATAAACATCTCATCAATCATATCCTCAAACAAAATCATACGCGAGGCATCAGCTTGGCAGGCAGGCACGTGGCGGTCATAGGGTTAAATTTTCATAAAAGTGGTTATAGTCTAGGTTGTAAAATAAACCCAGTTCTCTATAACCTTGGCTCTGATACCAATCTGTAACACCCTGAAAATCGGGTCCAGCGGAAGCATAAATGTCACTAGGGTGCTACTCAATTGGTATCACAACACAAGGTACAAAGAACGGTTTTACCTTAACTGTTTAGAATAAAATTCATTTACAAAAATGTTAAATTTACATAATTCAAGAGTAGTGCGGAAATAGGCCTATAAAATAGGTAAAACGGTCCCAAATATAAATATCAGAGTCGCCTATGACCATGCCCCTTGCCAAGCGCCTCCAGAACTAAGCTATCACCTTAAACCTGAAAATACATGCTAAAAGGGTCAGCTTACGCTGGTGAGTTCACAGGTTTTAGTTAAAAGTTTAACAGTGGACCAAGATAAGGGATTTGCTACACTGGACTAAGATAGATGTAAATCACAAGTTCCACATATATCAACAAACACAATCAATCCAGTATCAATATGATAGGTCACAGTAGCCCTCTCTCATATTGACAAACACAGTAGGGCCCTAGGATATATTTGACCTTAGCCAGGCACCACGTTATAGCAAAAGGTATTCGAGTTATTTGCTACCCTGGTCTAAGACAAATATCTAACGCATATCTAACCTTAGCCAGTCAACAAGTTATAGCAAATAAAATCCAACAGTTAGGTCCGTTCAAAACAGTTTGCTCACATACATATCAGTCAATCACATATCACCTTCAATCAACCAAATCAAATATTTCAGCCAAACAATCAAATATTGAGTAAACAGTTCGCATAAATTCCAAGTAAACAGTCATGAGTTTAGTTAAAAATGAGCATGTATTCTCCCCCAAAATAGTTGTAAAACCGGTAAAAGTAGGGGCTATGAACTCACCTTAGCCACAATAATGCAAGGATCACAACTGACACAACTGGCATCTAGAGTATATCACAACGGTCTCAATACATAAGGCATGACGGTACACGGAGGTGCAAGCACAGCGGTACACAACGGTCTAGGATCGGCACAACCTAATATGTATACGGTTATCTTAAAATACGTCGCGCAAAATAATAAAGTCTATAAAAGACAATGTGTCGTAGTTTTCGTGGATTACTCGATTTCAAAACTTATCAAAAAGCTTAGTATCAACGTTTCGTGTGGTGTGGTAAGAAAACATAGACTCGACATACAACTCACGCCAAAGAGAAATAGACCTCGACAAAGTCTAGAGAATACTGACGAGAACTCAAACCAAGGAAGACAAATCTAGAAGTTAACGACAAACAAACACCTCAAATAAATAAATCAGTTTGTACGTTTTGGTATTTACCCCGATATCCCAAATAATTTGTATAAAACATAAACGTCTTATAAATAAAAATCAGTTTTCTCAATTCGTTGTGATTTTAATTAACCAAATTTGTAATCCCAATATTTTATAAGTTTTATGTTTCGTTATCATTCACGTAATTATTAATTTTGGGTTTATTGAATATTTTGTGTCCGGTCCGAGTCTAATATATTAAATTCATTTCGAGTCTAATATATTATACCGTCTCAAGTCCCAAAATGTCCAATAAGTCCAACATCCAATATCGTAAATCCAATAACGATCCAATTGTCCAAATAGTATCAAGTCGCAATCCACACTTTAGTATGTTATCCGTTTAGTATATTTAGTCCATATTGTTTGTGTATCCCCCGTGTCAAACCAAAGTCCAAAATATATTCCGAAACATACCAAGTCCACGAAACCAAATAACACAATACGTTAGTTAACAATTTAATAAGCCACGAAATAAGCCGAAATCTTAAATACCAGTTAAATGTCTTTGACAAAATATTTAACACCCTTTTAGTAAATTATAATCAACACACTTGTATATTTTGTTTATGGGCTTTGCAACCCAAACCTTAAACAAACCAAACGCTATCCCTTTGGGCTGTAGCCCTTTTACCACTTCCATACACAAACACAAATTGATATTATTAAATAGAGTCAAGTGACACAAAACCAAGACCCTTGTGGGTTATGTGATCAATCCGACACAAGCACCAATACCCTAATCGGGTTTGGCTTTAACCGTGGCGCAAGCCACACGACAAGACGACAATGAAACTAAGTATCTTGAATACAAACCAAAATAAACTAACAATTATATACGAAGGTTCAAACTAAACTGTGGCTCCAAATGAACAAAAAAAACCAGTTAAGTAGCAATTCCATTACCACTCGAGACACAAACTGTCGAAACTGAATATATAGCAAATCCAAATTCTAACCCGACACCAAGCTGTGACCCAAATGGGTCGACCCAACTCGTATACAATACCAACTCAAACAAACACCCTTTAATCGTTATTTACCACACGAAATATATTCAAAAATGTTTTCAAATCAGTTTAACCACTAAACCATTATTAAGAACGTTTTTATCCTCAGTTTAATCCACGAAAACATAACACTTATTTGTAATCGGTTAATAACTAAATAAAATGGGGAAAATGGTTTTGCCATACCACACGACGAACGAGGGAAGAGATGAGAGGTGATGAAACGGTGATGGTGGTGAACACGTACCAAAAATGAACCAATAACCACGATCTAACCCTATAAGTAACCCTCACATCACGTCTTAACCCATAAACGCCTTCACATGTCTTGAATCATCAACACAAATGACGGTGGAGGAGTGGCATGTGGCGGCGCCGGTGATAGCCGTAACGGTTGATGGCGGCTGAGAGGTGGTGGTGGCGACTGAGTGGCGTTTCAAGGACCAACTAAACACGTAACCCATTATCTAACCTCGATCTACAAAACCCCAAAGAAACCCAGCCTACAACGGCGGCGGATGGAGGCTGGAGGTAGTGAAGAGGGGCGCGTGCACCTCATAAATAAGCTTAGGATGGTGATATGATGGCGGGTGTGGTGGTGTTACTGTTGGCGGTGGTGCTATGGTGGATGGCCGGAAGTTGGCCTGAGGGGAGGGTGGTTGGCGGCTGTAGAAGGCAGGGAAGGAGATGAGGGAATAGAGAATTAACCCTAGAAATGAGTATAATGTTGTATATATAGGCTAGGGTTAGGTTTAGAAAACCCTAGGGACCAAAGTGACCAACAACCAAAGTCTAGGGTTGGCAGCGATCTTTTACTGCAGGGACTATTATTGGAATTTTGGCTATCTTTCTTAAAATGAAGCTCGGGGCTCGTCTTGACTAGCAAACGATCGATTCAAGACACGGGAATTTCACCATTGCGCTCAGAATTATTTTTCCAATAAAAATGACTATTCATACGCCTCATTTCTCACAAATAATAAAATAATCAAATCAAATCGTTGGTTGTGCCAGTACGCGTTGTGTACGAATTTCACGTTTCGCGAGATAACTTCACGTTTTTAAACCAAATGAGTTCAGAAAGATTCGTAAATGAAAAACATGGATAATCTCGTATTGGAATACGTCCGTAAATTACGGGTTGTTACAAAAGGTGAACGTGTATGTGAACAAAAGAGTTTAAATGCGAATGTAGTAAACTGAAGGAAATGTGAATGTAGTAAAATCTGACAGTGGACAAGACACGAAAGGGGAAGAAGGAGTCGCATCAAAGGTGGATAATTGGAATGCCGATATGGGGACTGATAAAATAGATGCTGATAAATCGTAAGCGCGTAAAGGTAGTTCATTTTTTATATGAATTATATATGATTGTTGAATGTGTCAAAGAGTAAACAAGTTTGTGTGTAATATGTATTTAAGTAATTAATGAGTAGTAGTGAATATAATTTATAACGTAATCATGTATCTGATGGTGAACGTGTGGGACGTAAGGGGAAATTGGCGGAACTAGTTTTGAAACCAAAGAAGAAAAGAAAGGAAAAAGGTAAACGGCTGATGAGTAAAGGGAAAAAGATGCCACCGGCACGAAAAGATGATAAACCAGAGGCTGTTGATAATGCATATACTAGAGGTAAAAATGTAACGGATAGAAATGTTGGTTTTTCATATTGTAGATATATAACAGGCAGTGCATGGGTTCAAAATTGTTTCAATAGAAAATTGACAGCATATGTTTGTTTGGGTTTACAGAAAAAAATGTAGCGGATGAAATAGGTGAGTCAGATGATGACTTTGTGAGTAATGTGGATGAACGAAGGAAAAAAATGGATGAGCGTAAAACAGGGCCTGTTGAAGGTATGAAACATATTTAGTAACTTAATATTGTAATAAAGGTTCGTTATTAGACTAATACATTTAAACTGTAAATAATTGTAGTTTTTTTGAAATTGCCTGTAGGTGCTTCTAGTAACCCAACAAAAGGTTCGAAATACAGGAACAAAATTGATAAGATAATTGCACGAAATCCACCAGCATGTTTGTTTAAGGTGATGACGGAGTTGACGTCTAGGCAAAGACGGGACATAACTGATATTGGATTTGGTGATTTTCTGAAGTTTAAAATCGGGAGACTTCCAACACGGTTATCTTTTTGGTTGCTGGAGAGGTTTGATGAAAAAACTTGTGCGTTGAATCTTCCGGGTAGGGTAATAAAGATAACGAGAGAGCTGGTTAGACAGGTACTGGGTGTACCAATGGGAGAGGTGCATGTAGATGCCCGTGACGAGACAGATCATAGGAACGAGTTAACACGTCAATGGAAGGCTCAGTTTGGGAAGGGAACGAAAAGGCATTATATGTCACATGTGGCAAAAGTGATTGTGGAATCTGGACGGAGCGGGTGGATGTTCAAGATTAACTTTTTAGTGTTATTTTTTTTCAACTTTGGTTGAGTTGAATCTAAGTAATACAGTGAATCTAAAGTTTTTACAATTATTGAATAATGAAGATGATATAGTGAAGATGGACTGGTGCACGTATATACTTGAGTGTTTGATCAAGACAAAATGTGCATGGAAGTAGGATGGGTTTTACAATGGTCCTATAATTCTTCTTCTGGTATGATACATGTCATTATGATTTGGTGTATATGTGTTGTTGTTAATAAATAAAAATTTTAAGTGGTTGTATAATTGATTAATAATTGTGAAACAGGTTCTGTATGTCCATTCCGAGACACCTATTAAGTTATGGTCGTCGGAGATGTTGCATAAATTAGAAGTGGACGTCTTTCATATGGATGATGGCGGCGATACATGTGTTGGTGAAAAAGAAGAAGAAGAAAATGATGGTAAGAGTTAAGTATGTGAATTTGAATAACTGATGAATGTATATTGTTTAAGTAAAAACAGTGTATTGAATTAAAATTTCTATGATTATGTAGTACATAATGAAGAGAGAGTTTTGGAACAAGATGACGTGTATGAAGATGATGGTGTTGAGGATGTGCCAACAGACTATGAGGTAATAGTGTAGTGTCAAAATGTGTTAATTGAGTATACTTTAGTCGGTTGTCAGCTTAATAGGATAATATAAGAAGATCTTGTATGGATACTAGACATGTTTCACATCAACCAGCGTAAACTGTGAAAGTTTAACAGTAATTGACAGAATTTGTTTGTCTTACATAGGGATTGAAAAAGTGTATAGTCTCGTGTTTAAAAAGGGCGGGGAAACTAGTTGATCATGCTGACCAGCTTATAGAAGAAGGGCTGGACATTGACGAGAGTGATGCTGCGTTGTTAGAGTTGAAGGAATTGAGGAAACAACTTTTTTCAGTTCCAACGTATTCTGAGCAGCCTAAAGAAGACACATATCTAGAGGATTATGCAAATTATAGTTTTCGTACACTAGAGAATGGTGGGAAACCTTTTCCGTTTACGCAAGTGTATGGAATGCCTACTGGATATGGGGAGTTAAGTGATAAAGTGTGTGAGGAATGGAGTAGGGCAAAAGGACAAATTCCAACGAGGTTGGATTTTGATGACAAAGAAGAAATTGATCTGAATGTGACACAACCACCTGCGACTCAGGGGAAAGTGGTTAGTGGCTGTAATGATGCAACGGCTATGGAAGAAGAGGAGGACTTGTTAGAATGTTTGCGAAGTTACGACTCACAAGCTCAAGTTGATGATGATATGTTTAGAACACCGGTTGATACAGGAGTGTGTGAAAAGGAAAAGAAAACATCTGGGAAAGTAAGCATAAAGAATGGAAGCAAGGAAATAGTACCTGCTAATTCAGAACCTAAGTCGTTGAATGTTATAATAGGAAACGTTATTCTGAATCGGTTGAAGAGGCGTACATTCATTCCAGAAATTTTGCGGTCACCATATGTTGTCAGGGAAGAATCATTGGTTGCACCACTAACGCAGCATGAGATAAGGGTAGCTAAATGTTTGTTTAGTGCTCGGCTTCCAGAAACGTAAGTTTTCATGTTTCATTATATGTAAGGCGTAAGAAATATATTAAAGTTATATTTATGAATTATGATGATTATTTAACAAGAGTATGATGACAGAGATATTGTGTTCAAGAACGACTATGTTGATGGAACGAGAGGTGAGCTGGAAACGTTGTACCCAGGGATAGATATAGCTTGTGGAGCTATAGACATGTTCACACATGTGCTAAATGATGCAGAGAAACACCGAAATAAGAAGACACCAAGACAACTTTTCTGTCACACAGCGATGCTGGTAAGTGTCATAGATGATAATGCGTGTCTGTAAAATGTGTAAGTTGGGTGATACTGTACCGGTTAGATGTATACATTATAATTATGACTTTAAATTGAAAACAGACAAGTGATATGTTTGAAGTGGAGTACGATAAGGCATCTGAAAAGTTTTCTGAGAACATGAAGCTTCTATTGGAGAGAAGTGAGTATGGGAGTTTATGAGGCGTAGATATGGTAAGTAGCATTATGTAGTAACACACATGATACAGGTAATAGTAAGTTGTAATTATGTTCGAAAGACTCCTTTATATGTGCAGCAGTCTTTTAAAAAAAAAGTTATCTGTTAAATACCAAAACTCTTTCATAACAACTTGTTAGATACTGAAATTCAATAACAGGTGTGGTTGCAAATATGATACTGTATTTATAGTAGTAATGTATTATTAGCATCTGATACATTTAGAATTGATTGTGTGATACGGTTACTGAAACTAAGTCTTTTGGTATGGCAGTATGGGTGTGATACGGCATAGGTTTTGTGTAGGAAATAACCATCTTGATTGTGTGGTTGATTCGGGTGGTCTTGGTTCATGGAAGATTAGATCCATGGTTGAGTTTAGAGAGAAGTTAGAGAGAGAGGGAGACTCTTGAGAGAAAACCTGGATATATTAGATTAACTATGTGTTTTGTTACAAGAGTTCCAACCCTTCCCAAGTGTGGGAAGGGGTATTTATACTTCTACATATTTGTGCCCCTAGTGGGCTGTGGAGTGAGCTGACAGTGGGGAAAGCCCCGACCCACTCCACAAATATAGATACGACTAATCTAATAAAACTAATACT
Organism: Artemisia tridentata subsp. tridentata; assembly: GCA_021014915.2. Classification (NCBI taxonomy): domain Eukaryota; kingdom Viridiplantae; phylum Streptophyta; class Magnoliopsida; order Asterales; family Asteraceae; genus Artemisia; species Artemisia tridentata. The sequence continues at coordinate 152,524,146 of CP139504.1, read as the reverse complement.
AATAATACTAAGCTAATATAAATAATCCTACGAGCTATATAAATGCTAATTAGATGCTCGGGGTGACCGAGCCTTCATCTGAATATTTATATTCCTAACAATCTCCCCCTAAGGGAGGTCACCCCGGAAATAATAATTCGACTTCTAGCATTCTTTCTTCTGAACTTGTCTTTATAGCTCGTAGTCTTTGATTCTTCAAAGTCTTTAGTCTTTGTGCCTTCAGCAGTAATGATTTGATGACTGATTGATTGTCTTGGATGATCTTTGAGTATTCTTCGACTTTATCATCCAACATTTGTTTCCAAGTCATCTTTCAGCAGTATGTTTCCATGTGATGTGTTATTCTTTGAGCCGACATGCTCACACTATTCTGATGTCATGATCTTTAGCATCAGAGTTTGCAGAAGCCGTGTTAAAGGTCTTTTAGGTTGATCATGACTTTGTTGAGTTACAATGATGATGTAGTGTGAACATGTGGTAGAGGATTGGCATCTTTTCTGCAACCAGCTACAACAGCAACCAGCTACAGCATTCCACAGCTACAATCGCCAGAAGTTCCTGCATACGACAGTTAGCAATAAAACGTCCGGTACTTACAGGTTCGAACTTCGAGATTGTTAACAGCATAGTGTGAAAACTCTCTCTAATTCTTACCAAGACCGTTCCTAATCGAAAACCCACAGAGGGCTTTTTAAGATCGAACCGTAGCACATCAACGATTAGGTGAGTCGCTGGAGATCACTCCACGACTGTAGACCGTTAGAAACTGTCGTGACCACTAAGCGTAATCCATAAAGAATTACCGAAGTGACCTGCTTTCAGGGCTGCTTGATGTTGACCCTGGCAGGAATTTCCATTCAATCATTGAGAATTACATTTGTAAATTCTCTCATAAATGTTCTGGCAGATTGCTAAGATCTGCGTAGGACTCATAAGTTTACATCTGGTGTTCTTAATGTTGAACTACCAATGTAGAAGTAATTCGTGTCCCTATGAGATCTTATTATGCATCTCGTGGCTCTAGACTCAATAGTGCGCTTTGATTTAGTGAGCGGAGGCTGGAGAGGACTGCCACCTTTTCAATATCATCTAACTCGGAGTGAGAGAGACGATAGGAATGTATTGAACTCCGTGACAATTGAAACAAGAGTCCTTTGAGGGACCTTGAGTGGCTAAGGAGGGTTGTGCAGCGTATCACTGGGTCCATGATACTTTGTCTTCAATGCCAGCAATCAACTAAGTGATTCTGACAGCATATGTATTGACCCGGTTTCTGCCTAAGTTGTAAGGAGGGCTATTTGTTTTCACCCTTTATCTTTACAATTCTTTTTCATTCTTCAACCCCTTCAGTGCTTACCGAGACTTCATTACTAGTACCTTGTTGGGTTTGTTCCAGTACTAGCTCCATCTCAGTCGGCACTCTTCCCTTAATCACACTTTTCTCCTTTTTAATCATACCTAAGGACTTCTACACTAACTAGTGGATTGTCCTTGGGTAGATCCCTCCGGCTCTGGCGGGATCGTGGGAACTTGAGCCTAACCTAACCATCCTTATAACTCCATGCATTAATTAAAATGGTCGGTCTTTGGTGTACTTCCACGATAGCCATAAACCAAATCTTTGAAAAATCTCTCAAAGTGTTCATGATTCTGAAACACATTTTTGCAAACACTTGAGAGTTTTATATTTTTCAAATGCTCCCCCTCAACATGTGCTCGAGTGATAGTTTTATAAATTTGCACATGTTAGGTAGAGCTCGCACTTTTTGAATTGATCCACTTTCAGTGAACATGACCGATTCGAGACACGCTTACATCACTAGTTAGACTAGCTTGAAATTATTACCCGGCCTGGTCAAGTCCACAGAAAGTTTCTCGAAACGGTACACTCTACTCAGACACATCCTTTTCGAGACACGCTTACATCACTGGTTAGACCAGCTTGAAATTATTACCCGGCCAGGATATGTCCTTTCGCTCAATGACAGTATAGGTTTCGTCAATTCATTGGTCAAGTCTGAGTCACGATCTCATGTTATGCCAAATCCTTTTTGTTTCCACAAAACATTTGCTCCCCCTCAATGTGTGCATCGAAATATAAAGTAGTTTAGCACACATGGGAGAGCTTACTTTTATGTCCAAAACATTTTGCTCTCCCTCAATATGTGCCTTGGTATACAAAAGAGTTTAGCACATATGGGAGAGCTTACACTTAAGTCCAAAACATCACATTTTCATCAGGTTTCATATTTAAATCACATTCTCTCCCCCGATCAAAAATTTCAAACCTTTTGAGATTTGTGATCCCAATTGATTTAAATAATTTAGAAAAACATGGGAGAAAATGTGGTCAGGTTTAACATGTTCTGATGATGAAACATACTATGCTCCCCCTTAATCTAAGAGGGAGATTCACTGCTCATTTTGCACAAGATAACTATTATGACACAATTGATATTGACCTTTTGCGCAGATGATGTGATCATCCGCTTTTCTAAAGGAGTCATTGGTCAACATCGATTATCCATCCACCAACAAGAACGTCCAAGAATTGTAGATCCCCACTTGGCGAGATCGGAACAAATATTGCATTGTTTCACTGAAGGTGGTGGTGGTGATGACGGTGTTGTTGTTGTTGTTGCCGCCGATGTTGTTGTCATGGTGAATTCCGAGCCAATCAATAGAGTTTGAACGTCTGATCAAATGGTTAGAATGGGAACTGGTACATTCATTTTGGCTATGGAATCTGCATAAGAATATAAACACAGATATACATACATACAGATACACTATTCCTTAATAGCTACCCTTCAGCAGCTTGCCACATTATAATACCAAGTTCATCTTATAATCAAACCCCAATCAGGAACTACGTCAAACCACTATCTAGCATGAAGAGCAATTAGCAATCATGAACATGGCAATTCACACAGATTTCAATATTTAATTCAGGATCTTAGGAACATGATTCTAACATAATAGCAATCTACCTAAGCGAATCCTGAGAACATATGCACAATATCAACAACAATTAAGCAGCAGAGACAAACAACATTTGAAACTCATTCATTTAGATCATACAAATGCCAGTGGAGTATTCAAAAACATCAAACACAACTGGTTTTCTAACATCTTTTAGGTTTTGAGTCTTAAAGCATTTTGGGGATTATACGAGGATTCCAAAGTAACACAAATGAACCTTCTAGATACATAAAGCTAGGAAACTATAAGCAAATTGCACATAATGTCCTAAACTTTCTAGCAACTAACACACTTGGTCATTTGATATATTTAAGCAAGATCCTCTTCAACTAATTCCCCATTAACTACAAAACCATTTCTAACAAGTATGATTTAACCAATAAATCCGTTTGATGATATAAAATTTGAATTCACTCTCCCCCTCAATCAATGACCCGTATTCTAGTTGAACCTCAGCTAAAATCACACTTAACCCCACAACTCATCAAACAAGAACTGTCATGAGGTTTTGTAGTCGTTGATTGAGTGACAAATTTTATGCATAATCCAAGTATAAACAAATTTCATACAACACATATTCACCAAGTGTCTCACAAATAATTTTCAGAAGAATCATAGAATGAAAACTATTTGTATACAAAGAAGACTTCTCTTCTTTTTCAAGAAATGATGCACTGAAACGTACATCAGATCGAAGAAACACGGATATAAAGTAATCCATGCCCAGGTGAACATCACCCAGTTGGAGGAACAACCGTCTTTTTGGCGACGTGCTTTCCCCAGTTTGAAGCGCGGGTTGCTATCTAAAGTAATAGCAAGCCATTTAGACATGTTTTGATCCTCCATTTTAACTTCTGCTCGAGCTTCATTTAAAGACCCGTGCCATTATTGAATGACATTTCTAAGTCCGTAAATGTTATCGATAAACAGAAGACATGCCTAGGTGAAACTATTTTTTGGTATTTTCTAATTTTCAATTTTTATGGTTTTTCTGGTTTTACGATTCTCTATTTACAATTAACATGATTTCTATGTATCTATTTACAAAAATGGTATAAGATATGAAAAAGAATGTAAGACGCAAAATATATACAAGGATACGAACCAGAAACCATTACTCCTCAGCATTCTGAATTTTCACCGCATTCATCACTTGACTTGCTGAAGAGCAATGTGAGCACTTTCAATCAGGGAATGATTCTGGCTTTTCACTCTCCCCTAATTAGTGCTCTCCCCCAATCTGACAACCTTTCTGATGAACACCCATAATAGGAAGAAGACTTTGGATGAACGCCCGAAATATGAAGAAGTCTTTTGATAACCAAATGCATGCCGTCTTTAATCTTCTAACACTCCCGTCCTAGAGTGACGCCGTCAAAAACCTTAGGCATCTTTTCGGTAGTTTAAGTTGAGCCTCAACTGAAATCTAGCTTAACCTCACAACTCATCAAACAAGAACTGTCATGAGATTAGGTTAAAATCAAGTTGGACCTAACCTTAAACTACGGAACAACTTGAACTTAACTTAACTCCACAACTCATCAAACAAGAACTGTCATGGGATTAAGTTAAATATCAAGTTGTAAGAAAAGAGCTCAACATTTTTGAATGTAGAGAAGACTGAAGACTCGACCTTCTTCAAGATTGCCCAATGTGGAGGAACAGAATACCAATCATCTTTATCTCACCAAATGCCTTCCAGTAACCTTACATGTAACCCATCAGCCCGCAGCATACACATGAGATGATAACACCCAACAGAGAACCAAGAGTAGACTGACGACTCGACCTTCTTCAGTCTTAAGTATAACACCAAAGTAACAAGTTGAACCACTGATCATCTATAGTATGTATCCATCCTTGGATATTAAGCCCTGATCACGTGAACCTGTTGTGCGTCCTTGATGTACACATTCTCTCTCCCCTGATGGTTACGATTAATCAGCCCATGACGTAACAGTGAAACGTAAATACCAAGGTAACAAGTTGAACCACTGATCATCTCTGCGGTTATCAATACCGGAATATATGATTAAGCCCGATCACGTGTACCTGCTGTGCGTCCTTGGTGTACACATTTCTCTCCCCCATGATGGTTACGATTAATCGGAATCATCATCATGATGTGTACATGTAGCCTGATGACGTGTACTTGAAGCATTGACTAGAAACCCATTGTTGCTGATTGAACCAGCCCGTGAGACTATATAGATTAGCATTCCATGACCATGTTCTTCAACACCTTGATAGACAGAAGAAGTAGTGTTGGAGAACCATGGTTTGCACGACTCCTGAACTGACGTATTCAGGAGTCGTATGACCATTTCTCAATCATCAACTAACATGTAGATTAATATTCACCCTTTCCCCCCCTCAAAAATTGCATATGCCTTCCAACTGCAATTTTTGATGATTGAACTAGTGAATATGAATACCATCAACGGTAAGTAGCTCCACTTGACGGTTCTTGAAGACTGACATGTTGTTTATTCACCCTTTCCCCCCCTCAAAAATTGCATATGCCTGTCAACTGCAATTTTTGGTTGAATACGTGAATAAGAATATACTCCAATATGCGCCGATCCACTTGAAGACTGAATAAGCACGGAAAGAGCATGAATCTTGTTGATGAGAATGGCCATAAATAAGAAGATTTCTCTTCTTCCAAAGATAAAGCACACTGAAGCGTACACCTTTCTTTTTCTTTGATGAACGAGGCCTGAACTGAGGTATTCAGACGTCATCTGATGAAGAACGAGGCCTGCACTGATGTGTACAGACGTCATCTGATGAAGAACGAGGCCTGCACTGAAGTGTACAGACGTCATCTGATGAAGAACGAGGCCTGCACTGAAGTGTACAGACGTCATTATCTCTCTCTTTACAACTTCTCTCATCTAACTCGTTACCAACCCCATTATCATTTTGTCGGCTTGAAATCGTGACCACTGATGGAGAAAAACCCAATATGATGAACTTGAGCCTGAAGTAACATAACCCGAACTTGTGACTTAAACTTGTGCTAATGCGAGGCAAAGATCGGTGCAGAGACTTCGTGTAACATCGAATCCCTAAGTACTCTATACTCTTCAACCAACCAACCATCAAGTATAAGACATACATCACCTCTTGGATATCCACAACTTCGTGTGACACTGAGCACTACAACGTGACCCCTTAAAGTGATAGTTATTTTGTAATAGGGAGAAAGAAAAAATAACTAGATATCCAAGTCCTTGTCATTATATTGAAAGCTCGAACAAGGATCTCGAAGAATCTTCATCCAACCTCCCCGATATCTTCAGATGCTAAGTACACGCACCCATGAAATTTCACTTCAGCCTCAAGTAAATAATACTGAACTAACCCCGTAGTCACATCTTGTCAATTAAAAGCCTCGATCCAGCCATTTGTGATGTTATAACTGAACTTCGATAATGGTTTTAACCCGATCCTGGTCAAGAGTGCATAGCCCATCATCACGGAATTTTACAAATCTATGGTTTAAACCGAGAAATAAGTTCTTTCGCGGGATTTTACAAAACCAAGAAGAAACCGTGAGACAGTAACCGATTGAATGTGGCGTGACTGATTTGGTTTTGGTGAACATCAGTTTGGGTTAAGAATATTTCATGAGAAATACAGATCACATCACAACTTTTAAAACCTTTGGCCAACTAACCAACCTTGTACATAGATTAGTGACCACTCGATGAAGAAAACCCGATATACCAATACTGAAAACTGAAGTAGGAGTCCCCAAATTTGTTACTTAAGCTTGCACTAATGTAGGAAGAACGGTGTAGAGAATTAATGCTCCAAGCAAATCTCTAAGTGCTCAATACCCAACCAAAGTATGAGACATTAACACCTCTTGCGATTATCGACATCGTCATTGACGTGTGACACTGAGTACTCCAATAACTCTTAAGTGATAGTTACCCCGACTACTGGTAACTAGATAACCCAAGTCTTCAACTTAAATTTTACGCACGAGCAAGTTATCATTGAAGGTCATGCATCCAACCAACCCCGACTTCAAGATAAAATAAGTAGACGCCTTCGTGAAATTCAACTTCAATCACAAATAAAGAATACCAGATTAACTTCGTGATCATCTTGTGCTGTTGACTAGCCAAAAAGAGAAGAAACATAATTCTTAGAGGTGCCCATGACTCATAGTCAGTCCTATCATAGTTGTCGTACTGTGTACAGGATTTTACAGTTCTTGAGATTTATCTGAGAAATAAATTCAAGAACTAACTGCACAACAGTAAGCTTCAAACTGCTGTAGACTGAACCACTGAATCCTGAATCGCTACGATCTGACCCGCTGTAACCGACACTGCTAAGATTCAAACCGCTGGAGACTGAACCGATACGATCTGACCCGCTGTAACCGGAACCGCTAAAATTCACATCGCTGGAGACAGAACTTCTAGGAAACTTGCGATAATTCTCCCCCTCAAAAAGGACATGAAATGACCTTTTTGCCAAAGCTGAGAGTCCGTGATGTTTGTGAATTTGACAGGCACAAAACATGGAAAGATACAAATGAAACTACTGCAACGAAGATGGTGATTAAGACTCTCTTGTAGTAACCCCTTGCTTTCCTCATCATCAATGGTTTAGTAGATTAACAATTCATTGAAGCTCGTAATATGCCAAAACCGCTTGATGAAATGCATATGACTTTAAAGTGAGTAAAAGGTTAAAACATGTCTCCAAACAAACCACCTCTTGTCTTTAAGCCTGACTACCTCTTGAGAAGATCTTGAACAACAATCCCATTAGAAGCTTGAGAAACAACAATCACTTGATGAAGCTTGATAAAGAACAAGTCCGCGACTTAAACTTGCACTAAATTATGATTTAGAACCTATATTGAGCACAACAACGTAATTCCTTTAAATATAGGTAGTGATATATACCCAACCTTCCATCCTTAATTGTATATATCCACTTCATGAACATCCAAGTCTAATCACCTTAAGTTGCAAATTGTGATTTAGAACCTATATTGAGCACAACAACGTAACTCCTTTAAATATAGGTAGTGATATATACCCAACCTTCCATCCTTTATTGTATATATCCACTTCTTGAACATCCAGGTCTAATCACCTTAAATACGCTTGAGCAAGGGTCATCAATCATCATGCATCCATCCACCCCGAGATGTTTGTGACACTAAGTACACCAACCCGTGAATTAACAAACCAACCAAGTTACCATAATTTCCCAATTCCTGCTGATCTTGAAGCACAAACTTATCCCGGAAAAAAATAGTCAAACCCCGTAAGTTATATTATGTTAAAATCCATGTCCCGCCAACTTGTCCAAAAATGATTTAACGGGATTTTACTACTCTTGGGATTTAAACCGAGAAATCGAATCTTTCGCGGGATTTTCTAAAATCTACAAGAGAAACCGTGAAATCATCACGAATATCCTAAAGTGAAATGCAATACTAATATTCGAGATTCAAGTCACAGAAGTCAAATCTCAACTTGATTAACTCGCAACCGGACAAGTCACAGTTTGTCAAGATGCCACAAGACAAATCGCAATCAACCATATCACAATAAGTCGAATCGCAAGTGTTAACTCGCAACGTCACATCGCAACTGGTAGAATCACAATCAGTCGAGTCGCATCAAGTCAAATAGCAACTTGTCAATTCGCAATCAATCAAATTGTAATTAATCAACTGTATCTCAAATTGCAAATATCAAATTGCAGGCTCACTCAAGTCGTAGGCATCACTAGGACAACACTGCTAAATCCACAACTCTGTAACCGCGTTGACGTTCATAAACCCAAATACTGACCGTGACGTGGATATCCTTGTGAAATTATATGTGACCAAAATACCACTCATTTCGCCAAATACTTAAAATAGTTGAGAATCCCACGAATTATCATACTTACATCCAATAATTTGGCCGAGCTAAATAGGTTTAGCAACATGATTTCACAACTATTCATCGTGAGCCACTCATACGCCTAATCAATATCAACCATTCAAATGATAAGCCCATCCGAGCATGAGCCCAAACCAAACCCAACCAAATTCGTCCTTGTGATCACAGTCCACCGCCCAACAATACACAATCAAACCAAAACAAATCGTTCTTGCGTTAGTAGTCAATAGCCCACAATCAACAACACAAGAAAAAAAAAACTTCGTCCATGAGTTTAATCAGTTCAAACCAATCACTTAGACAAAGCTACAACTCGGTTCTCTTTAAGCCCAAAAATCATGGTGACCGGCCCATTCAAAATAAATCCGATCCATTACTTTTTGCCCTAATTACTCGGTATAAATAGGCCACTTAAACTCTACTTAATCCAAGTCCATAATCAACCAGCCCAATGAATTAAGCCATACCCGGGTTAAATGCTTTGAAGCCCAAATCCATATTTAACCCTAATTATTCGGGTATTAATAAGCCTGAACACACCTAGCATAACCCTAATCACAAAAAATACGCCCCTTTATCTCCTTCTCTAACCTCACAAACCCCTAATCAACATATTGCGCCCCCATCTTTTCTTCATCCTTTCTGCTTTCACACCTCAAATACCGAACCCCTAAAACATTACAATCTCTTTTATCATCCATCCCAATCAACCACTAACCCAAATCGAGAAACCATATATGCCAAAACAAAAACCTCAGTCACGAATTAGAGGCCAAGTAAGACGCGGCTTCAAGACGAGGTACGCGGTTTCAAGATCTTGCTGAGGAGTATCAGTCGATTTGTTGTGATAGGTGTTGACTTTCAGATCGTGTAAAGATTACAGTAGGTTACTTGTTAGGGATATAGTTTGAAAATAGAAAGATTTGTGATAGGTGAAGTGGGTCAGGTGTTAGGTTCAATTTGTAATGATTTAAAGAAATTTTGTAAACTCATGAAAATAAAGATTTAGTTGTTGTTGTTTGTATCAGTTTCGGTTTGATTTTGATTGTTTTGAATAGTCATTGTTTTGTTGCTTCATCTTGGTCAGCTTCATGTATGTTGACTTATTTAGCTTAGGTTGTTGTTGTTTGATCGTTTTATCTAGTGACAGACAAACCGAGTTCATGACAAAATGGACAAACCGAGTTCGTGAGTAAATGGACAAACCGAGTTCATGATAGTATGGACAAACCGAGTTCGTGACTGTATGGACAAACCGAGTCCAGGGTTAAACAGACAAACCGAGTCTGTGAGCCAATAGACAAACCGCGTCTTAGACCAGTCAAAGCTGTCACTATCACCCATTTTGTCCCCATTATCCATTTTTGGTTACAGTCCAAACATCACTCCCAAGATGACACAAACCGCATACAATGAACACCATTCTTTGACACAAACCGCCTCCAAGAACACCATCATTTTACACAAGCAGCAACAAGAACATCAACAAGAAAAACCGCACTTTTGCTAAAAAAAAACTTTAGAGGCCAAAGAGTACGAGCCAAAAGTGAGTAGCAATCGTTCTTGAAGACTTAGCACACCCAACTTCATAAACCGAGATTATACCAACCAACAACGACCATTTCAAACGCAAAATATAAGCACTAACCACTTGGACATCTAGTGACATACTTGAAACTAAAGACCACAAATAAAGGCCAAACAAACAAAGTGTGACCCATACGATATAAACCACGATATGTTGATTGATGATTGTGCATAAATTTGTGCATAAAGTCAAGAAAATAGTCACCACATCTTTGTTGCGTTGAAAACAGGTTTGAACAAGAACAAATGAATTCACCACAAGTGGGCTTTAAATATGATATAAAGATTTGACTTGACCATGGGCTTTAAGCATTTGACTCATATTCAAATCTTGACCAGTACAGTAATACCGAGAGAATGGGAAGCCACGATTCGGACCAAGCACACACAATCAAACCGGATCTAACCATGGCTCTTGATACCAATTGTAGGAAATAACCATCTTGATTGTGTGGTTGATTCGGGTGGTCTTGGTTCATGGAAGATTAGATCCATGGTTGAGTTTAGAGAGAAGTTAGAGAGAGAGGGAGACTCTTGAGAGAAAACCTGGATATATTAGATTAACTATGTGTTTTGTTACAAGAGTTCCAACCCTTCCCAAGTGTGGGAAGGGGTATTTATACTTCTACATATTTGTGCCCCTAGTGGGCTGTGGAGTGAGCTGACAGTGGGGAAAGCCCCGACCCACTCCACAAATATAGATACGACTAATCTAATAAAACTAATACTAATAATACTAAGCTAATATAAATAATCCTACGAGCTATATAAATGCTAATTAGATGCTCGGGGTGACCGAGCCTTCATCTGAATATTTATATTCCTAACATTTTGGGCATTTTTTTGTTTGGGTAATAAATAACTGAAAAGTTATAGTTTTTTAGTGTTTGGTATAAGTTCTGTGATACAGAATGGGGGTGATACAGAAACTAAAAGTTAGGTTTTTTGTAGTTATTGTGATACAAAATGGGGGTGATACAGCAATTAAAACTGGAAAAGGGGTGTTTGGATATTTCTTGTATTTAGATTGAATGTTTGATTATGAATACACAAATCGCTTTGTACATTGTTAATGCCTTCTTTCCCCAACATTATAGACAATACTGAAGTTAGGACATATGGTATGGTATGGGTGTGATACAACATAAGTATTGGTTATTTTGTGGCTGGGTAGTACATAATTGAGATAGTATTGTTGTGTACATCTTAACAACTTAAAAAAAGTAATACGAAACACTGCTTTAGTAATACAGTTTCATGGTGACAGGTTTTTTTGCCGATTATAAGAGGGAGGCACTTCTTTCTCGTGTGCATGAATATGAAAGACAATGAAGTGCAAATTTTTGATAACGTATATGCAGCGACAGTTGAAGATTTTAAAGAAAGATATGGTCAATTGCCAAATGTGCTGGTATGGTTTGTAAAACACATGGGGTTTGATTTTATTTTGTATTTTGTTAAGTATTCATAAATTACATGTTTTGGTTGTTTATTTGTTACAGGTACATATGTTTGAAGACTACATGCTGCACGAGAACAATCCTAATCATGGAAAAATGAGGGAAAGTCCCAGAATGATAATGGAAACAACATGCAGGACGAAGAATAATTATGTGGATTGTGGGGTATTTGTAATGCGACACATGGAAACGTTCAAAGGGGACGAATATGGGGATTGTTTTCGTTTGAGTGAAGAGGGGATAGAACAGATGAAAGAATTGTGTGACCTGCGTCACAAGTATGCTGCAAAGATCCTTCTTGCAGACTGCAACAAGGCAAAAAAAGAATTTGAGATAGAAACACATGGGTTCAGAACAGAACCGGATGAAGAAAAGAAGCGATTAGAGGCTGAGGCATTCAAGAAAATCAAAAGGCGTGCTAAGCAATTTCTGGGTTGATATCTTGTTGAAATTGACAGAATATATTTTTTTTATTTCCAAGTTGTTCGTGTTTACGCTAAAGACGTATGATACGTTAATTAGGATGAACCGTTATGTTGGATGCATGTGTTAATGTAATGACAGTTTGTGTAATATGATGTTTTTAACTTTAAAATTTGTAAATGGTCGTATGTTTAGTAGATTCCCGTTATCAGGTAATAAGTTGGTGAAACTGATGTTCAGTAGATTCCTATTACACTTAGGCATGAGGTTTGTTTAAGTTATGTAGCAGGGCATATTGTGTTGAAATGTTTGTCTAATCGAGCCAAAGATGCAAGATACCCGAGTGGTAAGAGGGCAGGTTGGGTGGATTGTTTACAGGTTTTTATGATTTAAATGAAAAGAATGAAATAATGGGAATCCCAACCTGCTTGAAAAGAATGAAATAATGGGTATGTTGGGTGGATTGTTTACAGGTTGCTCAACAACATAACAAGAAAAGTATCGCACAAAACAAGTACAATAGTATACATCCTTAAACATTACAGTCAAGACAATCAACTGAATCACACCACAAAATGACACTAGTCTTCCTTGCAACAGTTGCCATATTTGAATCACAAAGCCTCTTAAAGAACTGTTGGTCATAAAAAATCTACTCCAAAGTGGCATAATACGATTTAAAAAACTTGCAAATAGTTGGTCATAAAAAATCTACTCCAAAGATAACATGTTTTTAAAAAACCAAACATTGATTGTAAGTAGTGGGCTGTTTTGGGATACAAGATTATGGGGCTGTTTGGACTACCAGATGCATCCATTATTATGGGGCATATAACTGTACAATGTATATGCTACATAACCCAACTTTAAGACCTACAGGGCATAACATTTTTACAAGGCTATTAGGAAAATCAACATTATTAAGCCACAAACCTAAAGTATCACAAATATAATGCAATTCGATTCAGTATCTAGCATTACCAATATGAGGAATGTACCAGATTCTGCAGAAGAAAATCATCCGTCGCAATTACTAGTTTTTAATGTATAATCAGGAAACATGTATGTACTTTTCTATAAGCTTATCACCCAATATGAGATTGCAAATTCCAGTGCTAACAATGCTAGAGTAAAATGTAGAAGTTATGTATCATAATATTGTAGAAAAAAGAATTCAACCCTTAAATACTAAAATTAATCATATTAGCATGTTTCTTGATCACTTTGAGTAAATGCCATGTTTTATTATCCATGTTCCAAACAGTCCACTAATGCAGGACTAAGTGATTTTAAAACACAAGCATACATGCATTATCCAAGAGACGAAAAACACCATTTTTATCACTTGTAACTGATACTCAAGTACTAGTATAATTGAACATGGTCCGACACATTTGAAACACTCCCAAAAAACAATCCCAAACAGTATCTTTAAAAAAAAAAATTAAACTGACACGATAATGAATAACAATATATATATGATGGACAAAAAAAAAATGATATATTATAAGCAATCAGAAAGAAATCCAAAACAATACCTTTTACAATCTGTTACTTTATTCAGACATACCAAAAAACGGAAATTCAATCTGTTAGTTCATCCAAAACAATGACTGATTCAATAATAGAAACAGTATTTGAAAATAAAGTGACTGGAATAAAAATGGAAATTGAATCTGTTACTTGATTCAGACATACCGAAAAACGGCGAAACTAGTCACTATAATTAAAATCCATGTCTTCATCCTCGTACTGGGGCACGTCAGCCACGTCATCGTCTTGTAATCTTTCCTTCTTTTTGGGGCAATTCCTTGAATCATGATTTGTGTACTGGTGACAACTCCTGCACAACCTCTTCGGCTTGTCTGATAGCTGCATTGCAGTCTCACTCTTTGATTTATGCCTGGTACGTATTCTATTACCTTTGGTATTAATACCAGTAGGGGCGAGAATATCAATTTTTTCTGGTACAGTTACACCAAGAGTTGTTGCATAAACTGCATCCGTATTCATCTTAGGAGGGTTGGGAACATCAATTTTAGCTTTTTCCTTCAAAGTCATTTGCGCATCCTTATATAATTGCAGCTTTTCAAAGTCACCCACCAAATGAGTAACAGATTCTTCGACATTGCTGTAAATTTCCCTAAGAACAGAATCAAGAACACATTCTGAATTGGACGCAGTTGCACCATCTAGACTCTTTTGGACAGGTTTAATGATCATAGGATTCTTTGACCATCTACTTTGCAAGTACTGTTTGGGAAAGTGGTCCACCTTGCTCATACGCAGCACGTAAAAGATATGGCAACACAAAAGACCAAAACACTCGTACCTTAAGCAACTACATTGGAATGAACAATCAGACGGTGTATACTTGACCTGTTGAAAGCATTAACAAAGGTTTCACCACCGCAGAAATTAAGTATATTAAAAAAAAAAAAAAAAAAAAAAAAAAAAAAAAAAAAAAAAGAGAGAAAGAACATTTAGTATTACCTCATATTTGACTTCAACTAGCAAATCCTTTATTTTGTAATCCGCTTCTGTGTCACGAATAAGGAATGTAGAAAATGTTGCCGATTCTTGTACACTTAGTGAGCAACAATGCATCAGCGAAGACCAAATCTCGTCCTGAACATCATAAAACAGAGTGTTTGTGTACAACTTGGCGGTATCCTTTTCAATTTGCAGATGAGTTTTGAGGTCCGGGGAAGTGTAATTGGAGTTGTGTGTATTCTTGTTATATTTGAATCGTTGTGAATCAATTGCGGTATCATAGTGGCTTAGAAATTCAACCAAAGTCAAGTCCGGATTAGTGAGCTGACCAAGAAAATGGTTTTCACTCTCGGAACGAGATGTCGTTCGCATGAGACCAGACATCGGTTCATGACGAAAGTATGTAGGTATCCACTTATCACGCATACCAAACATATCCTTCAACCATTTGTGGTCATTCAAATTGAAGTCTTGCATGATAGACATCCATTCAGACTCAAATACCTCAGGGTCAATTTTATCAGTCCAAACTATGTCACACAACCGTCTTTTGAAATATGTGTTTTACATAAAGCAGGGCCAACCTTCATGGGAGATTTAAAAAAAAAATAACGTTAGACCCTTGTCATTGAAATTAAAATTGAAAAAGCAATCGTATTCAGACTATAATAAGTACCTTTCCAGTTAGCTTTTGCATAATGTGCCACATACATAGGCGATGTCTTGAATCGGGGAAAATCTTTTCGATTGCTATCTTCATCGCCGGGTCTTGGTCAGTGACAACTACCTTTGGTGCCGTTCCAAATATTTTCTTGAACCGTTTCAACAACCATGTATACTTTTTTGTAGATTCACTAGCTAATAATGCAGCTCCAAAAAGAATGCACCGATTGTGATTATCTATGCCCGTAAAAGGAACCAATATCATATTGTACCTACATTAACATATAAATTTGGATTGTTCAACTGTATAATGATGTGCAATACTGGTTTCGAAAAAAATATAGACATGTGTAACAGATTTAAAAGTAATTCTGATGGAAAAAGCAAATTCAAACAACACAAACCTGTTTGATCGAAAGGTAGCATCAAATGACACAACATCGCCAAAAGTATCATAGTACTGCTTCGCTTGCTCATCGGCCCAGAACAATCCCATCAATGTTTTATCAGCTTTGTTTTGTTTGAATTCGACGGAAAAATTTTCAAAAAACTCTTGCCGGCTCAACAGCTTCTCAACAACCATTTATGCATCGCGTGTACCGATAAAATTGTTCAAACCACGTTTGTAATTCCTACATTCAACATCAGTAACACCAATATTCTCAAAACCCCCATACATCTCCTTAAATACCTTCCAAGCTCGTGTTGGACCTAGATTAGCAGTAGATAGGTGATACAACAACTGTTGTTATGGGAAACTAAGCTTACGGGCAACCTTAAGATACATGTAATCTTCTTCACGGACCAACCTATGATTATGTTTCTCAAAGAACTTGTAAACTACCCACTTATTTTCCGGGGTCCTTCTAATACGGAGTCTGGCTTGACATCCACATCGTTGCGATGCACGTTTTCTCCTTTTTATCACCTCGTCCACAACATGTGATTGTGATTCATCACTTTGTACATTTTTTTTTATCTTTTTCTTTACATTGTTTGCTGAGGGTTTTACCCCTTCCCTAGCACAAACAAAATAATTCAAAGTAGGGTCTTCGTTTTTTTTAGTTTTTTTTACCACCTCTTCTAACTTCAAACCCACCTTGCCTTGCATAATCTTTATAAAATTTCAGAGCCATGTCAATTGTATCAAACTCAGTCCCCTCAACAGGTTTGTTATTAACATCCGGAACCCAAAACTTGCTACCTTCGGGGGTTGGTTGGTAACTCCCGACTTGTGGGACAATAAGAGGACTCTGATCATCACCAATAATAGGACTCTGCACATTATTATTTGATTGTGGAGTTGATGGCTCACCTAATAGCATAAAGAATAGTTGTTAAAACATAATCATAAACAAAAAAATTATATGCCCTGCTAAACAAACATTTTCTGCGACTTAATCAACACAAGTCTTGTGTATTTTTAGATACAAGTAAACTCAAAAGCCAGCCTTAACCCATGAATAAAAACTATTTGTTTCACTGTACCCAAAAGCTAACAACATATTATCCGCGACTTAATCAACACAATAATCCAATTATCAGTTACACTCTATAGAGCACGAGTTTACAAAACAATACTTCTTAATGCTAGCCATGAAATGTGCCTATAAACATGTCGAAGTTTAGACGTATAACTTGATGGGCAAAACAAACACATCACTCATGTAACCTATAACAAGGAACAAATTTACACTGAGGGTGTTTGGCATTGTGCTTCGAAAGTGATTTTTGATATGGAATAATCTAAATGTAATTATCATGTGTAACAAAACAAGTTGTAGGAGATGGGGATTGTTGTCAGGATACTTTATGATCTTTTAAATTGTGATAATCAGATGATAAGTTGTTTAAAGGAGTGTTTGGGATTGCTTATTGGTTGCTGAAATAAGCAGTTTTGAATAACCAATTCTAAAGAGCTTATTTAATTTAGGCATTTAGCTTATTTCACACACAAGATATCACATATGCAGTCAATATAAGCAATCCCAAAAAAAAGTAAACATATTTCTTGAAATACCAACAAACTAACTGGTCACATTTCTTGAAATGCAGATATATTATTAAAAACAACCAAAAAATGGCACACTATATTTCCAGTCCTGGCTAACTGTAAGCTTCCAACAAGGGGCTTTTTGGGACATTGCTACTGATATTATGTATGGGTATTTTTGGGACTGATACATTCAAATCACCATCAAACTGACATCATGTTATAAGAAAATATGAATTCCTAGTGTTTGGCTCATCTAATAGCATAAGCATTTGCAGGTATTGACTTATTAATTACATTCAATAAACATGATCTTCCTAGTGTTTGGAATTAAGCAATCATATTGATTAAAACATATTGAGTACCAGTGTAAATCAAATCCAATAATCAAAAACAATATAAATCAAAACCAACAATCAAAAACAATATAAATCAAAACCAATAATCATTGAAGTACATGAATAGAGAGGTTGTTACATACCTTCAAATGAAGCTGTCGTACTGCTCATAATTGCTAAAAATTTTGATATGATTTGTGTGTGTTATATGATTACGATTGCAGGTTTGTGGGAGGATAAAAACCTTCATGATGGAATATGAGGAATTCATCTGGGTTATAACGTTCGTGTGACTAATTTTCAAGAAGAATTATTCTTGGTTTGAGCTGAAAAGATGGAACAAACACAGATAAGGTGAAAACTAAAATACCTGTATTACCCTCAATGATATTTAATTTAATTAAGATTTTCTTTTAAATATAAAGGACACTTGGCGCTTGTTTATTGGTGCCTATTATATCCCATTTTAAAGTGTATACCATATGAACATTATATATATATATATATATATATATATATATATATATATATATATATATATATATATATATATATATATATATATATATATATTGTGAGGTAATCAGGTAGCATTAATAAACTCATATATTCCATAATTATATACATTTAATCATTATAAAAGTGGTAGGTGATGTTAACTATGGAATGTTTGTTGTTTATTAAATTTTAATTATATAATTATGGAATGCTTACACAAAAGTGACAAAACCCATAGGGTTGTGTTTAGCAAAACCCTTAAAAAAATAGAGTAAATTACACCGTTAGTCCCTGAACTTATACCGGATTTCATACGACATCAAAAAACGCCAATTGTTGCCTTTTTGGTCCACGATCTCGAAAATATTACGCCGTTGGCCCAATTTTATAACGCTCGTTAGTTTTCCCAGTTATCTCGGTCCTCACGTGCGCTGCACAAGAGGGCAGTTTGGTCCGAATGTTTCGTTTTGGCTTGTTGTTCTATCGTAGACCGTACATGTTACTGTTCCTCAAGTACTTTATGTACTTTTATTCCTTTTTTTGTCAAAAGTCTTTTTTGTGTTTGTATATTATTTATTTGACTTTTTAAATCTTTTATACATATCTATTATTTTATGCTTTACTAGTAATCTCACACACACACACACACATATACTTTGTTTTTTCAATTATTTTTCAGAACTCAATCCTACATTAATCCGTCGCAAATGTCTAAAGGTAAACAAATTTCTTATGTTTCTATACTTGATTTTAAGGTTAGTTAGTTACAAATCTAATAATTTGTTTAAACCCTTTATGCAACCAGAATCATCAAAAGAGGTGGTGGTGGTGGTAGAGGAAATAGAATCATCAAAAGAGGTGCTGGTAGAGGAAACGATTGATCAAACACAAGTGGAAGATATTTATCAACATATATATTATGAATACGACACTGAAGTTTCTGGAAATGTCAATGGTGATGAATTTTTGACTGAGGAACAGGAATATCAACTAAAATCATATGAAGAGGCATTAAGAGAAACACTAGCAGAAGAGGCAATGGCTAAAAAAGAGTTGAAGGAGAAAATGAAGAAAGATCGCTAGTATGATCACATGTTGTTGTTGGAATTTGGTGTAATAGAATCTGATACAGATTCAGGTTATTATACGGATTAATATGTAATTTGCATTTTTGCACAACAATTAGATTTCTTAAGTTTCATTTATGTTGTACAGCTTGTATGTTAAATACTTTAGTTTGCAGATTTAAAACAGTTATTGTTCTTAAGTTTCTATTATTGTTCTTATGTTTGCAGATTTAAACCAGTTAAGGTTAGAAGAAATTGAGTGTTAAATGACACTTATTTTGAAACCAAAAAATTACACCATTGGTCCCTGGTAGCCTTTGTCCAACTTGTTACACTAGATAGTACAAGTTGCAAGTTGCATTATGTGACAAGACACGGTACAAAAAATCCCAAACGTATTGAAAAAAGGAGAAAAAAAATATAATAACCGAGTTAGTACAAAGTGCATTATGTGACAAGACACGCACGTGATACTCTCTAAGATTGTGTTAGGCTTCTTTGATAAGTTTCTCCAAGTGTCACAATAGTCAACAATATGCATTAAAGAAAGACCACCAATTGGCCACGTGTACATTACCATGATTTGTTTGGAACTAGTTTAGTTACATGCTAACTTTGAAAAGTTGATAGTTTACTTAAATTGCACCACTCATCATCATACCATTTATTCTCATATTTGCCCAACACATACTCAACCATAGCATCTGTTACCACCATTTTACTAAAATCCCTATTTTGTGAAGAAGAAGCTGCAATTGATTGTGTTACTTTAAAAAATAGATTTACAGTTTTGTTGAATAAGAATGAAAGAGGATGTGTGTGTATTTATTTGAAAATACTTGTTAGGTTAAAATGGTGATAATTGAGAGAATATCATAATTCTCATATAACCTTTTAATATTAGTATTGAGTATGCCGGTTTAAAGAATCTAGTAAAACGTGTGTCTTTTCCAAAGAAAAAAAAAGAAGATACAATTGCCTATCTTATCATTCACAATGCCTATAAATTTGCAAGTTTATAAACAACAATATCATTCACAAAAAATTACATCTATAATATATCAAAAATGTCAACAAGATCTGGATGTGATGTTGGATTGCAAGAGAAAGAACCAAATGTTGGATTGCAAGAGAAATAACCAAAACAACGCAAGTATGTTTATGATTTGTTGTACATTCGGTATATGTTTCTTTTATGAATGTTATACTTAATGCATACGTTTTTTTGACAGGATGCAAAAAATCCAACCAAATGAGGATGCAACAACCTTTGTTAATTGGTATTTTGAACAAAAAACGAATGTAACAGTTAAACAATAGGAAGATTATCAAGATAAATCTATGAAAGAAAAAGTAATAAGTAAGCGTACCAGTATAAACAATTGCAAAAAGCTTTTGGCAAAGAGAAAATGCAAAGATATTGCGTATGAGGAAACCGAATACTCGACACATGATGAGTATTTGGATTCAATAGACTACAAAAACTTACATTTGTCATATGATCCCGAGAAATCCCCAAAATTTAATTGTTAATTGTTTGAGTAAGAATTATTGATATTGATAAAACCAATTGCATTCGAGTTGAAGTGTTTTATGTTCTCTTTGATTGAATTTGTGCAACTAGAAATTAAGTTGAAATCAACTTGAATGTTTAATCATCTTCAACATTTTCAATTGTCACAAAGCCAAACAAAAAGAAAAACAAACACCATTTTATCTGAGTGAAAAAGAATGAGTGAATGTGTGTGCGTATGAGATGTATTATAAATCTGAAAATAAGTTGTGTTATACGATTTTAAGGTACAAACACAAAAAAGAGTTTTGACAAAAAAATAAAAAAATTAAAAAAAAAATAAATAAATAAAATAAAATAATAAAGTACATAAAGTACTTGAGGAACAGTACTCATGTACAGTAGCCACGACGGAACAACAAGCCAAAACAAAAGATTCGGACCAAATTGCCCTCATGTGACCTGCCCGTAAGGATCGAGATAACTGGCAAAACTAACGAGCGTTTGATTTTTGGACTCGCGGCGTAATATTCTCTCGATCGTGGATAAAAAAAGCAACGATTAACGTTTTTGGATGTCGTATGAAATACGGCATAAGTTTAGGGACCAACGGTGTAATTTACTCAAAAAAATAACAGTGTGTAGGGTATTTAGGCACTGCAAACAAAATATGCAATTCCCTTGCACGGTTATTAAACGCATTTTAGAAAGTGTGAAGTTTATGGTTGAATTATTCGTACTTACAATAGTGTTAAAATTTACTACATTTACGAAAAGGTAGTTACATTTCCGCACATAAAAAATTTAATTCACACCCGAAAAGGTAGTTACAAGTTTGTCGCGCCTAATACCTTCACGCTTTCTCTTGCGTGAAGAAATTAAGCATCAAAAAGTTAGTCATGACAAAAAAATTTCTACACTCTTTAACTCTTAAGCATTAACAAATTTATGTTTATACGTACTCTCGTAAGTATGACCAAGTTCTTACACAAGCATAAGTGTGTAAATAATTATCCTTTCATATTTAATCACATTAAGAAATTTAACAAACTTATACATAATTATTATTTATTAGTGCAAAAACTTTAAGGTTTTTACATACCTTTTAAAAGCTTGAAAAATATGTGTACAAACTACAACTGTTATTGTGGTGAGCTTATCGAGTAGCAGCTGGTTTCGCATATATGAGGAAAAAAAAAGAAAAAAAAAGGCATAATGCCGCAATTGCTTATATAACAAGTGAACATACAAAATGGACAATCAAATATTGAAGGAGTTTTCAATTGGATGAAAAAGGAGCTCGATTTTGCCATGTAGACAAAATAGAGCATTTCTATCGGCAATAAAAGTCAAAATTGGCTTCAATGTGATCAAACTCAATTAAATTTCATCCAACAAAATAAATATACATCAAAATATATGTGCCGATTTCGTAAAAAAAGCTAAAAGAAGAAGGAGGTAATTAATATAATTTTAATTGTTAAATTTTAAATAAAAATATATGGACTTAAGAGAGTTATCAATTTTCATTTTATAATAACTTTATGAATTTAATAAATAGCCCCTAGACTTTATATTTCATATACTTTATATATTAGAAAAAAATACAACATATATGTTGTTGTTATTTATAAATAGTATTACCATTATACATTAATTTAATGTATATGTGCAGAATTATAAATACCAAAACGAAAGCATAGATTGTTGTGATATTTAAATGAATACACGAGATTATATATATACGAATTAATCATATTATCATTCTTTATGCGATTAAGGAAGAGAATCTGGAAATATTTTTTTAACTATCTGCATTTAATAACGACTCGTGTTATTCTTCTTTATAAGTTTGACTCGCGCGTACACAGGTTTCAAAATTAAATACGGCTAAAATTATTATTAATTTGAATATAACAATCTAAATGAAGGCACGACTAAGCGGGTTACTGTGAGGTGAAAATAAATATACGAGGTTGTACATATAATTAAGGCATTGTTTTACTGGTCATTACATGCCACTAAACACGCATAATGTCTAGAACTTGATATTATTAGTTAAATTTAAACAACATTAACATAAACATTATGCAAGTTAAACAAAGTCAAATCCTTGGTGCAATAGAATTCTATACAAAATTTTAATCGCTATTAATACATATGAGTATTTTATGTAAAACTCGCGCGTACACGTGTATTATAACTATATGAGTATAAAAAAGTTAATATAATTTTATAGAAAAACGTTAGACTTTACAAAATCATGGATTTATGAATTATCGTAATATTTAACTTCAAAACAAAGTTATAGGAATATTATTACCCGTTACACTATCTGCCTAAAATTCAATTATTGAAATATTATTACCCATTATACTATTTGTTTAAACTTCGTGCGTCGACAGATTTTAGTAAACAACTAAAATCAACTTGTTATACTGTTATGTCCACTTACACACAGAGAGATATAAGTATATGAATAAATTACATGACCACGCTAAGGATATTCGCATGTAAATAAGATTGTAAGATACAATGAACTTTATGTAAATTGTAAAGGTCCATTATGTATCGCTATTTGAATTAAAGTAATTAGATGAATATTGTACAGGAGATGAACCTATGGAACTGGGAAAATACATGTTCCCGTACGTGTGCTGTGTGCATGCATTTAGTTTTAAACGCATTATAAACAGTCAAACATGTATAACTATCAATAATTATCACTTTTAGGTCTTAAGAAACTTTAGAAAAGAAATAGTGTCAATAATTTTTCTACATATAGTATTCGTATACTCCTTCCTTCTTACGAGTATAATATATGTCTTCATTTTACTATGTTAGTTTTGTTTTTATAAAAGTGTTAAATTTCACATTAGACTGATAAAAAATAATAATAATAATAACAAGTATAGTTATTAGTTAGTATAAGATAAATGGACGAGGTTTTTTTTTTTTTTTTTAGCTCAAATTATCCGGGAAGGCGAATCTTTGACTCAGATGTACGCGGTCAAATCAGGGCATCTCTTGACTGTTTTCGACTTTTCTTTGACTGCACCTAAACGGTGTAGCTAATAAGGATCCAATAACATCTTTTTGAAAAGGTCATGTATCTTACCGATAGATGATTTGGTAGTGGTTTTATATAAAACCAGTTAATACATGGAGTAATAATTATGAGACGGATGAAGTGTGCTTTCAATACCATTTTTTTTTTCTTTCAATACCAAATATTATTATACTCTTTTCAAGCAAACGGTCAAGTTATATTTGTTTTGAAACAAGTTCAGCAGATGGTGCATTAATCATGATTTATCGGTAGACATATTTAGCATAGTTGTCAGGATCCCGATCCTGATCTTAGAATTTTACGATTTTACGATACTGCAAAGCAAAAACGATCCGGATCCTACATAGGATTTTTGCAAACTTAAGATCTTATAAGATCCCGATCTTGACCATACGATATTAAGATCTAATTCGATCCGATCTTACTTTTATCGGATTACAAACTAAAAAACTATAAATTTATGAGTTTTTTTTTGTAGAATTCAAAAAACAACATGTTAATATTTTTAAACATTTCATAATCATAATTTAGGACAATATTTCTATGAAACATTCATAATATTTTGTGTTTAAGATCCCGATCCGATCTTACGATCACGATCTTGCAAAGACGAAAACGATCCTAGGTAGGATCCCGATCTTGAAAACCTTGATATTTAGTGTCTTTCTTCTTTAATTCATACAATGTATCTAACGCAAATAGTTAAGTTTTTTTGGTTCTCAAAAATGCACTCTTTTAAAATTATTATAGATTAATTTTAATTTCCTACAATAGCGGCATTCTAAAACTAGAAAAAGATTTAAATGCAAGTGCATGCATTGTTTAGCCAAAACTGGAATGTGATTAAAGACCATAAAAGCACGTGCATCGTGACTGATAAATCGAAAAACATCATGTGTCATGACTAGTCGAATTTGGTCATAAAATGAGAAAGTGTAAACATTTTCAATCTCTTTGCACAAAACGAAGGAATCAAAATTCCATCATTTTCTAATCTTCCTAACGTGCACTGTTTTCATATGTCAGTTTAATGTATGAATAGCGAAGTTAAAACATATGTTTACGGCAAAAATGTGTTTATATATGTTACTTTTACATGCCATAAGTCCACATAAATGATATAAACTATGTAACAACTAACAAGTTGTTTATTTTAGAGATCGCTTAAAAGCATCACGTGTCCAAACTACTTCAATAACCAAATCAAATTAATCAAAATTTCATATCATTCCGATACATCTGTGAATCCCGTTTGTACAACCAAATCATCAACAATACATATACGTAAGGGGATTGATGAGAGGATGTACGTAGAGTCCGTAGGTACTCTAATACAACACATGAACCCTAAAAAGGGAGAACAAAATAGATTACCGCAAAACTCTTATTACCACTCATGGTGGAATCATTACACTAGAAATTGGAACAAAGAGATGACCGTCGTCTCGTATAGAATATGCCACTCGGTTCACTATAAAGGAGTGTCGTGCATCGGGGAGGGGGAATCATTGGTGAGGCTCTGGTTACAAACCCATTTGGTTGGGTGAGGCTTAATTACGATGACTTGTTTGAAAGATGAATGTGTGTATAAGTAGAATCATGGAAGTAGGTAACATTGTACCAGTGAAAGCATAAATAATCACACCACATCGTTTAAAATATAAAACTATAAGTATTTACTTCATAACAATAAGTTATAATTACTGATCACCGAAAATAATCAATCATCTTAAGATAGTTAATGAACTTAAACTGTTTGTTATTAAACCATATATATAGAAAGAAATAAATAAAATGAACGATCTAAGACAATTCCCACAATTCATAGTTAAACACTTCTTATTAATGCGAAGTAAAATATCCTCACAACCTCAAATACATTAACTTATATGTTTTATCAACAAGCTTTATTGAGTGATATCCGATAATTCGAAACGACCCACAATTGACTGCTAGGGGGCATATCTGACTCACTCAACGATTGTAATTATGGGGTGTCAATGATCGAACCTTCTACCTTGTGGCAAAGATGCCTCCGCTCATTGCTACGCGCCGTTTTTTTGGGTAAAGGGGAGTAATCCTGCACCCTGGTAAGTAGATTAACCAAAAACGTTTAAGTACAAATGGAATATGGCTGAAGTACCATATTAACCTCAAGCTAAAAAGCTTGATAACCACCTAACTCTAGTGCTTAAGACATGCCAAAAGCAATTACAAAACTAAAAACAAAAAATGCATCTAGAAAAAAAAAAAAAAAAAAAAAAAAACCTGAAAGAACAGCTAGCCAGCAGAAAATGAGCTAGCCAGCAAAAAACGCTCATTGCTACGCGCCGTTGGTTATCAAGAACGCTTATCATTAGCAACTAATTCTCGAAACTTAAGTCCCGGCAATATACAACGTTCATATAAAAACATCTCTTTTAACCTAACTAAATATTTAACTAGGACACTTTGGATGTGGTAAAAAGGATTAGGAACACCATAATTAATCAAGATATCTAGAAGACGCACGTGTCGGTTTGAACTTAGAAATGGTCCAAAAACAAGGGCCCCTTTTTAAACCCGACAAACAAACACACTCACATGGTTGTCTCCGGGCCCAGCCCAGTTCTCCATTTATTTATTATAATATACATGCTTTATTTTTTTTTTTGAACGACCGACTAAACAACGCTGGGAACTTCGTACGCGGCCCCCCAGTGGCAAAGACAGGGGCACAGACCGGCCCACCCTGGACGCACGAAGCCCCAAGTCCGCCGGACAGTCCGCTTCCAGGGAAAACCCGACCCACATACCCACCCGAAGGCATGGCAGTAGTGAACCGGTAAAACCTGACGAGATCAGGAATCGAACCCCTGACCATGAGTGGCCCTGAGTCTTCCCTCATTTCCCATATCCATCTGAGCTAGCTCTTCAGGACAATATACATGCTTTATGTCTTTTTTATTACGGAGTACCATTTTAGTATTTTATTTATTTATTAGCCAATTGTCTTTGTATTTTTAACTATTATACATTATACAATATAACATTTATCAGGATCCTCCCCGCCCGCTGCTATAGCAAAACCACTTTAGCGCTACAATGTAAAGCACTCACACCACACACTGAAATGTACAGTACTAACGGTCGTTAATTACTTAACGGCCGTTAAGTAACGGCCGTTAAATAACGACCGTTATCTTTAACATTTAAAAAAAAAATCTGTACGCACTTGGTCCTTCACCTCAGAGGTTCGTTGCAAATTTATTCCTTACATAATTTACATAATTGGTCCTTCATGTTATACATCCATTGCAAAGTCGGTCCTTGATCACTAACTTCACGTTTAGTAACTAACAACCGTTATCTTTAACATTTTAAAAAAAATCCATACGCACTTGGTCCTTCATCTTAGAGGTTCGTTGCAAATTTAGTCCTCACATAATTTACATAATTGGTCCTTCATGTTATACATCCGTTGCAAAGTCAGTCCTTGATCACTAACTTCGCAGCGAAATGCTAACGTTAGAAAAAATTTCACAAAATATTTATAAAAAAAGAATACAAAAATTGTTCTTGGGGTTATCAATCCGTTACAGAGTTACTCCCTTGAGCTCCGCGACAAAGCGCAACGAAAATCAATAATTTTGTATTCGAACACTCCCGCCGCAACACGCGGTGGAAATCCTAGTACTTTATAAAGGGTAATAAATAATAATAATCTTTTATAAGTTTACAAGTCTCAAAATAAGTCAGAAAATAAAAGTTTTAAAAGATAAACAGAAATTAAATAAGCTTATAAGCCCACATATGATCTTAAACAAACACCCCGATCTTAAACAAACACCCCCTTAATGTACTGAGCGACTAGGTAACATGATCATTTACTTAGAGCACCCACAATATGTCAAATTGCCAAAAACTTTTCCCTATTCTAAAAAGACTTTTAGATTTGTTTTTTGCATTGTATCAATAGCTTTTTTTTTTTCTTTTTTTTTTGAACATTGTATCAATAGCTTTTTGTAAAGCTTTTTATAAATACTTGACAAACATCAAGTCTTTCTCAAAAGATTTAACTAATAAATATACTATGCATTAAATGCTTCAAGTCATTAAAGACTTTGAGCATTGTGGATGCTCTTGCTTCATCAAATCAATCAAGCAAAACAATTGTAGCTGTAACCAATAAACAAACTAGTCAAATATACCTTAAAATAAAGTCACAACACACAATTATAAAATTTCATATAATTATTTGTATGATCAACCCTTGTTTTATTTATTTATTAGCCATAGTATATTGTCTTTGTATTTTTAAGCCCACACGGATTCTTCTATAGCTGATAACATTCCAACAATAAAATATGATACTCCTTCTAGACAACGTTTCCTTTTTAGTGTGTTTCAATTTAATTCTTCACTAAAAAAAATAGATTGAGACAAGTTTACTATATTACCATTGCTTAAAATTAATATCACAAACATTCAAAAAAAACATTAATTAATTTAATTAAAGATAAAACTATCATTTGACTAGAAAGTAGAAATAATATACTTTTCTAAAGTGTGTATTTGTTGTCGGAAGACACTTATTTAGGACGAAAGAAGTATACCTTATTTAGTAAGGATTTAGGTCTTAATCTCTCTAGCAACTTATTGGAATTTTTTTACTTATTATCATTTACTTTTACTTTTCTTTTTTTCTTTATAGTGTCAATTTTAACTATCTCGCAAGATTTATAGTACAAATTTATCTCACATGTTTTAAGCAAAACTTGAACTCACAATCATTTAGTTAATGAGTTTCTCACACAACATGAGATACCATTAAAATACAAGCTCTCTGATTACATATTTTCATTTGTTACACCCCTAAATTAAGGTTTTTAACCGTAATTATCATACTCCATCCGTCCCTAAATAAATGCCCACTTGAACTTTTTGCGGTCTTTATTATTCAACTTTGACCTTAAATATTTTTGTTTGTGTTATATAATACTTGATGTAAAATATATGAATGGATTAGATTCTAAAAGTATTTTTCATTGGTATAATTTTCATCAAGTATTATATGACACAAACAAAATTATTTAAAGTCAAAGTTGAACAAGAAAGACTGTAAAAAGTCAAAGTGGACATTTATTTAGGGACGGAGGGAGTAGTTGTTAAGATCCCGATTCTGATCTTTGGATCTTACGATTTTACGATTCTACGAAGCAAAAACGATCCGGATCCTATGTAGTATCTTAACAAGCTTAAGATCTTATTGGATCCCGATCTTGACCATAGGATCATAAGATCTACTCCGATCCGATCTTACTTTTCTCGAACCGCAAACCAAAAAAACTACAAATTTATGGTTACGTTTTTATAAAATTTAAAAAACAACATGTGATTCTTCTTAACCATTTTATATTCATAATTTATGACAACATTTTTATGAAATATTCATATAATTTCATGTTTATAATATATAATAATTTGTAGATTTGAATAATATTACAAACATCATTAAATAATAATAGCATTATAGTAGGATCTTAGGATCCCGATCCGATCTTATGATCATGATCTCGCAAAGACGAAAACGATCTTAGATAGGATCCCGATCTTAAAAACCTTGGTAATTATGATAAAGTTAGGTTATCTTCACATGCTTAACAACTAATAAGATCCCGACATGTGGATCCCATTCTTTCTTTCTACATGATTTCTTGCTTTAATTATCACTAAATTGATATCTCTTGAAAGTTGTCAAGAGACTTCAATTAAAAGTGTCTAATAGGATTTGTTATCTCTTATTTAGAGGACACATAAAGAAAAAAATTCCAAGGAGTCGAAGTTCATGATAATAGTTAAATCTATAGTACTTCTAAAACAAATATGTTACAGTTTAATTTCTCTAATTAAATTTGTCAACTTTCATCTATGTTAATAGTTAGGTACCCGACCAGTTTATAAAGTAGAGCAAATGATAAATAGACTTACAAACTAGACCTACAAGTATGCCTACTTCATTCACAATTTGACAAGTGTACTACATTTATTTCTCTCTCATCATATTCACCAATCAATTTTTAATTCCACCAATCACATTTGTAGGTTTGTTTTTAGGTTCATCAATTAGACATACAAATCATTTTTCTAAAAAGTATTAGGGTTCAAACCTCACTACTCATCTAAAAGTGACTAAAAATAAAAACGGCTCAAAAAATCTCTGTTAAAACACGTTAGAAGATCGTTCTTCCTAGATAACCTGAACCGGAAAAATGTATCATATTTATAATTGGGGACAAATCTTTGAAAAAGCATCATACTTATCGCAAAAATCTGTTTCGCGTTGCGAACAAAAATTTTGTAGGTTGTGAGTAAAAAAGTTACATAAATGGACTCTTTTTAAGTACTAAGACAAAAAAAATTCTTTAATGACCATTTTACCCTAGATTATTTGAAAATTGCATCCACCGTCCTTACACTAAATTACATAAATGGTCATGTCCCTACGCTAAATTGCGTCCAACCTCCCTATTTTTTTTCAAATATTTTTTTCCAACTTTTTTTTTCGAAAATATTTTTTTTCCGAAATGTTTTTTCAGAATTATTTTTTTTTTCTGAAATTATTTTCTTAGCAATATTTTTTTTTCGAAATGTTATTTCGGAATAGTTTTTTTCTGAAATTATTATTTTTTATTCGTGAAATCATTTCTTTTTCTTAAATATTTTTTCGGAATTATTTTTTTTCTGAAATTAATTTTTTTAAAACTTTTTTTTTCGTGAAATCATTTCTTTTTCTTAAATATTTTTTCGAAATTAATTTTTTTTCGAATTTTTTTTCCATTTATTTTTTCTGAAATAATTTTTTTAGAAACTTTTTTCCAAAATAAATTTTTTTTTTTAGAAATTGTGTTTAGAATTTTTTTTTTCCTGAAATTTTTTTCCCTTAAATTTAAAAAAAAAAAAAATCTTTTCGAAAAAAAATTAATTTACTAAAAAAAAATTCATCTAAAAAATTTCTAAATTTTTTTTTGGAAAAATGTGTCTAAAAAAATTATTTGGAAAATTAATTTTTTTTCGAAATTTAAATTTTTTTCCATTAAACTTTAAATTTTTAGAAATTCTTTTCGAAAAAAAAAAATCTAAAAAAAATTTTCAAAAAAAAAAAAAAAAAAAAATCTAAAAAACATTTTTGAAAAAAAATATTTTCGTGAAAAAAATGTTTGGAAAAAAATAATTTGAAAAAAAATAGGGACATTGGACGCAATTTAGCGTAAGGACGGTAGATGCAATTTTCGCAAACCCACAGGGACCATTTATATAACTTGAAATGGTAAAATGATCATAATGCTTAAAATGAGTCCATTTTTGTAACTTTTTTACTCATAACCTACACAATTTTTGTTCGCAACGCGAAACAGATTTTTTTGATAAGTATGATGTTTTTTCAAAAATTTGTCTTTTATAATTGATTCAACAACTCATCTTTTAAATACATAAAGATATTTTTGGTGGGATCGTATCACTTATGGTGGTCGTGATCCATGGGCGAGAGACACCCCAAATACCATGGAAACACAACCTTATGTTGCATGGCATAATCTTAACCACTCGTCATAAACATAACACGTGGCAATATCTTAATGGTTCGATAAATTATTGTGTCACTCTATATAACTTCATAACACGTTTGTTCAACATTTGTTCATCAACTTTTTATAAACATTAAACAACATGTCATCTGAAACATCCAATATCACGTTAGAGCAACCTAGTACCGCAGCCATGGATGTCGTGGGTAGCTTAAATTTCAATGATACCGAGCTCACGTTAGGACTACCGGGTGAAACTCAAAAGTTGGTATCAAAGCGAAGGTTTTCTGATATGGTTGATCTTAAACTGGGTCGAACTGATCAACTCGACACTGAATGCTCGGTGGTCACAAAGTCTCCTCCTTCAAAGTAAGTTTGAGTATACACTAAGGCTATATGACTCATATATATATATATATATATATATATAGTACTTCAAACTATTTTTTCTCGCTTTGTGTATCTAGTGAGGTTTGAACTGACATCTTGTGAGTACATCACGTGAGTCAGTACTAGGTCGTTGGTTGTGAAATTTCCTGAAATTGTCACTTGTTAATACTTTTTTGCATATATGAACCTAAGTTTCACTCTTATATTTTCACTTTTGGTTTCTTGGCTTTTACCCGTTAGGGTAGAAATGAATCTATTTGGAATCAAGAGTTAAGCTAATTATTGAAAGACAGAAATGAAAACAAAAGTTGCATTTAATGATCATTCATGTAACTTGCTCTAAATTTTATTACATTTGGGCAAATAAAGTAGGAAAGATGCTGTCAAAGGATATGTTAAACATGTCATGACTTGTGTTACCATTGCATGTAAATGTTAAAGTAATCATACTCAGTAAAAAAAAAGAAGGTAAAAGCAGAAAACGAACTATATATACTAGTCAAGTGTACTCAATATGCTAATATACAAATTTTTCAGGGAACGAGTGGTAGGATGGCCGCCAGTCAATTCTTATCGAAAGAACGTAACGAAGAGCAGTTGCAAATACGTAAAAGTGGCTGTGGATGGAGCACCTTATCTAAGAAAGGTCGATCTAGAAATGTACACAAGCTATCAGCAACTTTTGTGTGCGTTTGAAGACTTGTTTTCATGTTTCACTATCAGTAAGTACATAATAAGTTATTTATTTAGTATGTTCTTAATTTTACAAGTAATGGAACGATTAGCTAATGTAACGAATAATTGTTATAGGGAATGTTTTGAACGAGAAGAAGCTCATGGATCCGGTAAATGGTATAGAGTACGTTCCAACGTATGAAGATAGAGACGGAGATTGGATGTTAGTTGGCGATGTTCCATGGAAGTAAGTTTTCATGTGACATATATTAACGTAAGATATAAGCTGTTTTCACTTTAAATTGGCTTAACGAATGATTTTTTCGATTTAATAGGATGTTTGTTGAATCATGCAAACGAATACGGTTAATGAAGAGCTCAGAAGTGATTAATGCATCAGGTATCATAAACAAATTAAACTAGTATGATTTTGTATTTTTTTTAGAATTACATGTTTCCAACATAATTTCTAAAGAGAATTTAGTTTATGATAATATTTGAAATTCATTTGCGATCGATATTTCTGTTTCTAAACGTGCAGCCTCAACGACGCCTTCAAAGACCTTAGACCATGTGTAGTGGTGTGTAAGAGAGGGTGCGGCGTTTTGCGCCATGTGGCAGTGTGGGCCACCATGGGGCTTGGAAGGAAAAGTGGTGTAGTGGTAGATGGGGCATGATGGGGCGTTATGCAGGCAAAAAAGTGGGTTTTTTTCGAATGAAAGCAAAGGGCGAGGGCGTTATGCAGAAAACGCCTCACCCTTTTTTTCCAACTTCCACGCCCTTCGATAATGGCATATGGGGTGTTATGGGTAAATTTTGGGCGTTGTGGAGGCTAAACACGCCCCATTACAGCTACTCAAGCTCGGAACATTGATGATCAACTGTTGATGGTTTGATTATAAGCACGGTTAGAATATATGGGTTTACGAATTTTGGGAGGATGAGTTGGCGTGTAGATCATCATGTTATAGAAGAACATCTCTTTTATATTTTTTGTAAAATAGGAAAATAAGTAGATTAGTTAGGACTATAATAGTATAGGATGCAAAAGGTTTTGGTAGTTTTTCTTGAGGTTTCAGGTGTCAGCCTTTTTAAGATTCTGTAAATTGTAAAAGCTTTTTATTATGTACTAGCATGAGGCCTCGTACCAGCATAATATAGTACGTTCATTAATTTTTTGTTTTATCACTCTTACTTGATAAAAAAATGATAACGGAACTCACTAACACCAGTTAAACTATCCGTCGTCTTTTGATAAAAAAATAAACAGTATAAAAAATGTAGTTAACATAATTATTATTGTTTTATCACTCTTACTTGATAACACTTTTACCCTTAACTATTCATTAATTTTTTGTTTAAAGTTTATAATATTAATTTCAACTAAGGGTAATATAGTAAACTCGATCAAACTTCCTTATCTATTTTAGTGGACAATTAAATTGAAACTTCCGAAAAAGGAAACGTGAACTATTAATTTGAGACGGAGGAAGTAGTATAATAGAACTTATTAACACTAGCAATTTTACAAAACTGAACCAGAAATCCCCACAATCAGAAATTGGACTAAAAAAATTGGAAAGTAATTTCATCAGAACTAAGATGATCAAAACACAAAGAACTGTTGTCTTGTTGAAAATGTATAACATCACCTCTAAGATAAATTATATCAAACTAACAATAAGCGGGCTTTGGAGCCCAAATGCTTTTCTCCCGGGTTATTTCAAGCCCAATTTGTGAAATGGTGTTTTGGTACCCGACCCGCCCTATTCCCTCTATCTCACAGTTCCTTCTTTGTTCTCTGCTCCAACCGGGTGATGATCCAACATCAACACACCGACCATCCCCGATCCGATCATACGGGTTATGTAGTTGCTACAGTCGTCTGTGAGGGGGTGTACAGTAAAATGCACAGTGCACCCAAACGAATGGTTGTGTGATTGCCAGATATCAGCATCTACAGTCCTAAGGTTTCTCATAGCCACACCCTCTGTTTTTATGCACAAAACTAGATCTGATTCCTTTTTATTTTTACACACGCACCACTCGAAATCATATGGGAAAAAAATGATACAATCATCTGGTTATCCTACATGAAAAGGTATGTTTTAATTAAATTAGAGTAAATTACATGGATGGTCCCTGTGGTTTGTCAAAAGTAACAACCTTCATCCCTCGAAGTTTCAAGTTGCACTGGTAGTCCCTAAGTTGGTAACCAAATAACACGACCGGTCCTTTAGTTTAACTGGTGTTAGTGAGTTCCGTTATCATTTACTCGTTAGCCCCTTTGGTTAAAGATCGTTACATCGTCTATGTTACACCCTGTGCCCGCTTTGACCTTAATTTAAAACTTTACGCGGAAACGACCCAACTTTACGGACATCATGTTACTCTTTTGACCATTAACAAAAATATATAAACATTCAGACCTTGAAGCCATTTTTAAATGAAACTAGACTCAATTACCTTTAAAATGACGGGTAGCACGACTTTTAACGACTTACGGTTCATTTTCTACAAAATAAACAAAACCGACAAAATCTGGGAAAGCACCATACGGCTGTATGGAAAAATACCATACGGCCGTATGGCCATGTAAACGGATTGCACCCTTTCTGTCTTTTAGAGCATACGGCCGTATACATTTATACCATACGGTTGTATGGTCTCTGACCTGCACTTTAGCTAACTTTTTACATTTGCATAATTTCCGGAAAACAACTTCTATAACTCGAAACAACACCAAAACTTCCAGAATTCATTAACACATCATAAACATCATTTCCATTCAATAACATCACCCAATTGACACTTCGGAATGATACTTTACAAATAGACGTATAATATACCCATTTTGACCCATTTCACAACAAACGACCTTTAATACTTCCATATTACACTAAACTTTCCAAAAACCTTTGACATAACATAAATGACCGTTTATATAACCATTCAACCCGTTTACAACCCAAAATGGATATATTCACGCTTATGCCAAACACCCCCTTTAACTTTTACCTCAAACACTTAAAACACACTTTAGCATACCAAATGACCACCAATTCATTATACCAATCTTTACACATGTTTTGACACTTGTTTATCCATTACAAACCATTAAATGACTCACGGGGGTACAAACTTGATATTTGAGCTCGATATCAACCTAAACTCCTACTTACTTGCAATACTTTAGCTTACTACCTTTCACATAACCAAACCTTAACTGTTGGGTTTTATTGATTTGATGATACAAAACAAGAAGAATGAAACATAAAGGACTTAAAGTGACAAGAGGGAATTCTACAAAAGATGGAGCTTTTTACAAGACATTCCTTATTGTATTATCTAAACCCTAGATGTCTCTATTATATAAAGAGACATTGGGTACGTAGGTTTTAATTAAGTCTTGTAACAATGTAGTCGACTAAAAAAAAAGTGTGTGTGTCTAGGCGTTTTATCATAGAAAAACGTCTAGGGTCTATGGTTTTCACCTCAAGGATCTTTGATCTCTGTTATTGTTGAGTAACCGTTCTAGAGTTGATCATCTAGAATTGTGGTGATTATGTGAATCATATGAATGAAAAACCTTGTTCATAACATTGATGTTCTTATTGTTTATTCCGCTGCGTATCATGTTTATTCAATGTTATTGTTCCTAGATAATATGAGGTCTAAACAACCTCGAGCTATAAACGATTCTACAGGTGGTATCAGAGCGTGGGAGCTCGTGATATCTAGGATTCTACAAGGTTTACTGTCGAAGAGAAGCAGTTTTGAAGAAGGTACGAATTGGTTTTTAAAGGGTTATTAAAAATTAAAGGGTATCGACTTATGTGGCAACAATATACATTCTCTTTGTCGTTTTCTGCTAAGGTAACCTTGTACACCTGCTTTTTAATTAATTGGTCAAATATAATAAGTTATTAATTGGTCGAATATAATAAGTGGAGCTGTGAAGTTATCGACTTGTGCATGATGGCTTCTAAACCGACATATATCATCACTTTTATTCAAGATTGAGGGACGATGATAATTTAATAATCTCATACTGATCGTGGGTCGGTGGTTATGCTTTGGATCTATTCGGTTATTATATTTTCGAATGCAACTTCATATTCTTTGTCGACAGAATTTTCTGGGTTTGCTCGTTATAAACCCTAACTGGCATGGTTAGTGTTTAATCTTTGTTTGTTGGCTGTGTTTACATTGTTTTTGCTGTACGAAGGATAAATGATGGTTGACATGGAGGGTTTGAGAGATAAATAATGGTCAACATGGATGCTTTGTCAAGGGAACGTTGGGGTCGTCTAACAACGGAGGCTGTTAGGGTTGTTCGAAACCCTAAGTTAGAATCTGAACATAGTGATCATGCTAGTCTTGGTAAATTGAATGTAGATTTTATGACGAACCCTAATAGGAACAACATTCTTGATATGGAGGAGCTGTTTTGGCCGACTGGAACTACTGGTGTGATGTCACTTTGGATGAAGTCTTAATGTGTATACTGATGGTGAGCAGTTTTCACGACAGTTTGGATGCTAGGGTTTCAAAAACTCCATTATCTGTTTAAGCTGGGTGCTCGATTGAAACTTACTACTGCTGATTCTTATACGCTGCTTCTCGTTATCAGTTAATGCTCCTAGTAGTACATGTTAATGCTGCTGATTGTTTTCGGAACTTAATACTGCTGTCTACATCAACTTAGTACTGCCAAGTGATGGCTTCTACTGCTGGGATTAGAGGGTTAATACTGCTACTAGTCTTTGCACTGTTACGATCATGATAGTACTGCCACAAGGATTATGGTGCTGCATATACTTATTACTATTGTTAGCACAAGTTGTGGAGATACTTTTGTAACAAGGAAGATAAATGTATGCGTTGGTATTCAGAAGGTTTTGGACTGATGTAGATTGTTTTGGTCTGATATCAGTCAAAAGGTAGTTTTAGTTCTCGACTGATTTGAATATATCGGACAACACACACATATTATATTTGAAGATTTTTTTGGTGTGTGGC
Organism: Artemisia tridentata subsp. tridentata; assembly: GCA_021014915.2. Lineage (NCBI taxonomy): Eukaryota > Viridiplantae > Streptophyta > Magnoliopsida > Asterales > Asteraceae > Artemisia > Artemisia tridentata. Next base: position 152,486,480 of record CP139504.1, on the reverse strand, counting down.
AGGTTATGAATTCGGATAGAAAACACTCACATAAAAGTTTTGGTTTTTGGTTTAAATGTTCTTAAAAGATTAAAAAGGTCCGTTTTTGGATTTATTGACAAGTGATTACGAAGAGAAATTGTTTATCTCTTATTTGAGATTGAAGTGAGGTTCACGAAGGCGTTTACTTATTTCATCATCAATATTCCTAGCTATTGATTGGTGACTTGCTTGTTTATATATGGTTTATGATTGGGACTTGGTTTATCTAGTTTTCATAGGTCAAGGGGTGGATGGACGAAGACCTAGTTAACTATCACTTAAAGGAGTTACATTGTAGTACTGAGTGTCACACGAAGAAAGTCGATGTGGATAAATTCAAGAGATTACTTAGAGATTTGTTTCAGCAACACCAAATTCTCTATATCGTTCTTCAATCAACAACAGTGCAAGTTTTCTTCATTAGTGATCATTACAAGGAGCCTACAGATTTGAAGAATCATGAAGATGATTAACACATTGGTTTCAGGGGAAGCTTATTCTTATGATGTGTTTAATCATTTGATGTTCATGCACCACTCAAGGGGAAGTTTTTGATTCTTACTACTGTTGATCATTATTACTACTGATGGTTTAGATTTCTACTGTTTCAAGTTCATTTTTAGTGCGAAAAACTTCATGGAGGGTAATTTGAGACATTGGAAGGATGAATTGGATGTGTGGTATTGGTTTGTAGTGGTAAAGATCATATTTGCATACGTTCCCTATTTGATTATAACAAAAAGGGGAAGAGATGTGGTGGTTGCATGGTACAAAGGAAATCAAGACTTAAGGGGAAGCTTGGAAGATTGTTTCATTCATGATGAGATTTAATTATCTCAATTTCTCTACTTCGTCTAGGGAAGTTTGTACAAGAACGTGTTTGTTTTGTCATCATCAAATAGGGGAAGATTGTTGGGTTTTATTGATTTGATGATACAAAACAAAAAGAATGAAACATGAAGGACTTAAAGTGACAAGAGGGAATTCTACAAAAGATGGAGCTTTTTACAAGACATTCCTTATTGTATTATGTAAACCCTAGATGTCTCTATTATATAAAGAGACATTGGGTACGTAGGTTTTAATTAAGTCTTGTAGCAATGCAGTCGACTAAAAAAAAGTGTGTGTGTCTAGGCATTTTGTCATAGATAAACGTCTAGGGTTTATGGTTTTCACCTCAAGGATTTTTGATTCCTATTATTGTTGAGTAACCATTCTAGAGTTGATCATCTAGAATTGTGGTGATTATGTGAATCATATGAATGAAAAACCTTGTTCATAACATTGATGTTCTTATTGTTTATTCCGCTGCGTATCATGTTTATTCAATGTTATTGTTCCTAGATAATATGAGGTCTAAACAACCTCGAGCTATAAACGATTCTACATTAACCTTAATCCAAGCCATTGCATATCAAATGAACCTACAAAACATTGTAACATTAAACCGTATGCACGAATGCTTAGTAAGTAAAACGATTACGACATGATATCATAATGCATTGATGAAGCGAAAAGTGTACCGCTTTTAAGGGGTCATTTAAGCCCTAAATCGTATTTATTTGATCAAATATTGCCCTAAATCGTTCCTTTTGTCATTTTAGGTACTTTTGAGGAGAAATCTGGAAAAGGAGGCATTTTGGACGTTTTTGGAGCATTAAAGTGAAGAAAACGACAAAGTCTCAAAAATGTGCTGGAAAGTACCTTTGACGGTGTCAGAAATTCCTCCTGACGGCGTCATGGCTTGGCAAAAGTGGTGGATATGAAAATTACTCATGATAAGCCAGAGAAATTTGCATTGAAATTCTGACGGCGTCACCCTATGGAGTGATCAAGGTCGTCACGGTTTAATTTAAAGAGAGACGGCCCAGAAGATCTTGAAGGTGACGGCGTCAGGACTCATCCTGACGACGTCAGATGATATAGAGTGACGGCGTCAAAGTATTCTTACACGAGAAGGAACCTTAGTGAAACCGCCACATGTTAATCAAGACAATCACAACTCGTGCGCGGAGTAGCTGTTACTATTTTGGCCATAAAATCTTCATACGAATTCGGATTTTGGTGATTCAAGAGGCCACGGAATCGGGACGAAAAGATCTACAATTTGGTGAAAAAGGGGAGCTGACGCCGTCACTTGTTAAGGCTGACGCCGTCAGAACCCCTCGGACAGTAAACTGCCTATAAATACAACATCATAACTTCATTTTTTGTAAGCCCTAAACCCTAAGTCCGATTCTAGGGTTTAGGTAGGTGTTTTTCCAGCCACTTAGAGGGTCCTAATCATGCCATAAACATCTTGTAATGGTTTGTTTATTGATTCAATCTTATGTTATGTCTTCAATTATGATTATTGTTGATTGCTCTTCATTAATTATGCTTGGCTAAATCACCTTGTGTCTACTTATGATTGTGTGAAACTTGCGTATAACTAATTAGATCTTATTGATTTCTTGTTGATGTGTGTGTCCATCTCCATCAATTAGGGCGTGACAACTTCAATAGATCTAGTTGGTTTAGTTTATAATTCTTGTTTCCTATTGTCTCTTGTTTGATTAGGTGATATCGATGTTAGGCTTAAGAAAACTGGCTAACCTCCTATACGGTAACTTGCTTGAACATCTTAAGAAACATGAACCAATGCGTACTAGGTTTATTTGGTTGTATTTAATGCATGAGCGAATTCTAGTGATCCCATGTTAGGAGCTTCTTAGCCGGCTCGACATAGGAGTGAAGTAGGAGCTTATAGAGTTGGGGAAGTACGTACGCCACCCCACGATTGGTATTAAGGAATACAACCCGTCAATTAAAACAAGGTGTGACAATTCAATAGGTAGAATTGGATAGCTAGCAAGGAGTAACATATCATAGGTAGACATGCTTCATTTCCCTTGTAGAACCCTAGTTTACTTTTCTTGCATATTAGTTTAATTAGTAGCTTTTGGGTTAGTTGATTAGCAACTAATTCCGCCCCTTCTTCCAAAACCAGAGATTTTTACTTGCTTTCCATAAAATATAAAAATACAAAAAGAATCATCCCTCACCTTTAGACCTAGTTAGATTAATTTCAATCCTAACGAACACTATTCTTTGAGTTGAACGATCAATCCCCGGTACTTGCCACTTCACTATACTACAACGGTCAGGTACACTGCCTGGTGGGGATTGCAAACTTCTCAAGATCCCTTGAGAGATAAAACCTGTTGTAAGGTTGCAAAACCACGCATCAAGTTTTTGGCGCCGCTGCCGGGGAGTAGTTATTGCTTAGGTTGAAATTTTATTTTTATTAGGTCTACTCACAAGATTCCTATCAAGTGAGATTTTTTCTTTTTATTTTGTAGCTTTCTCGTAGTCTATCTTTTCTTTGTGATTTTGTTTGTAATTTGCTTCAAATGGACTTTTCACTTAGACTTCTAAGATTGCAAGATATGGTTGAGTGGCTAGAACACCAAGGAGTTCAAAATACCTCTTTTAGAGACACCTATGAATCATATGAGCCTTCACCTAGGATAGATTCTTATGAACAACCTCCATGTTTAGGATCTCATCTTAGTGAGGCCAATAGGAAAAGCGACCTAGTTTGCCAAGGAATTGTGGATAGAGCCGAAGCAATAAACCATATGTTGGATGAAGCGCTAGGTTTGTTATCATCAATACCTAAGAAAACAATTGATGAGGATATAGGTGATCTTGACACGTGGAATGATGAGGTAAACACCATAAGCCCACAAAATACTCAACCATCATTTGAGGCACCCACACCGCCCGTGACTTACCTGGAAGAAGTAGAAGAGACTTTAGGAATCCCGATGGAGGTAGAACCCTTGGACCAAGCACAACTAGAGGATATAGGTTTGAACACTTTTAGTGATGACCTTACTCTTAGTTCTAGGGAATTTCCTAGTGTTGATGAGCCGGAACCTCAACCGTTACACAACTTTTCATCCTTAGATTTACATCTAGGAGACAAAAGAGGAACCGACCCACCCATAAACCAATATTTTCCGGGTAGTTTTAGGATGAAGGAAGCCATTCACTCACCCCCTTCACCTCACGTGGCATATTTCCACCCTAAGGGTGTGTATCGCTACTTCCACCCGCACTTAATCCTAAGTGTAGGGAAAACCTCCCCTATTTCCGTTAAATAAGGGTAGAGTCAGGCTCGTGACTCGAACAAAAACAAGCGCTTCTTGGGAGGCAACCCAAGCTTTATTTGTTTGTTTGTTTGTTTGTTTGTTTGTTTGATTTTATTTGTTTCCGTATGCAAGTGTAATTGTTATTGTTTGTGCTCATGTTTCAAAGTAAATTGTGAAAATGCTTTATTTTGTTTTTAACTTCGTCTTAACTACATATAAAGGTATTTTGCAAAAGATAAGTGTAAGGGAATCCAAATTTGTTTACAAGAACAAGATTGAACATGAATCACAACAATATTAAATGAGCATGCATACTAGTAATTGTTAGAGTCAAATGCTTGTATCGAGTCATAATGAATATTTTGCAGGATTTCCAGGAAGTGAGGCATAAGTTTTTCCAGAAATTTTTTGGAAACTAACCATAAAATTTCTGTAGGTCACTTCTGACGGCGTCAAGTGTAAAATTCTGGAAATTTTGCAAGTTTTGTTTTTCTACCGGAGTCATAAAGTTTTTGTTAAATCTTTAGTTTTATAAACTCCAGGAAATCTGCAAATATTCATTCTACAAGCATTATATCTTTAATCGTTTTGTTTTTATTTCTAAGTCTGGAATTACATCTAGTTGTGAGTTTTCTTTGTTCAGGTTGATGCTTTGGATTTTTTGTGTTTGTTTTCTCAGGTTTAACAGGTTATATTGGACAAGAAGATGATTTATATTTCGGAAGGGAAGCTTTCAACGTTCATTTTCTTGGAGGAGGATTTAACCATGTTACCGGATTATCCACATCGAACGAATCAGGGGAGTATTTGTTTTCATTCTTTTACCTTATTTACTTTTACATCCTTTGAATGAACATTGGGGACAATGTTCAGCTTAAGTGTAAGGGGAGGGTAAATGATGATACCTTAGAGAATACAATTGCACTTGATTTTTGTTTGTTTGATGGTAGATGTGTAATAAAACTGAGATAAATACTTGTTAGGGCAATTTTAGTGCCAAATTTAAAATTTTTTACAACATTTAGGAGTGAAACTTTGGTCTTAATGAGCGTCTCATGGATAGGAAGTTATATGACTAGCACAAAACCGTACCACTAAAAAAATTTCCACCCCCAAATATGTGAGGTTCGCCCCTAGAATTGGTAGGAAAAGCATTTATGCTATGATGTGTGTACCGGTAGCACTTAGATTCTAGAACTTGCGTTAGGACCATTCCGAGGCCACAAGTGAGACTACATTCGTGTAGTTAGATTTACTACATGATAAGAGGCATTAGGATTAACCCATTGTTTTACACCTGTGTTTTTGTTATAATTACGTTGGCTACATTGGTCAAGTAATTCTCCCACACCCTTTGCGTTGTACTCATTTTTAGTACACGATACCCCTAGTACACCCCTCAGAGCCTATCTTTTCGTTTCTAACTTTAAGCATTTTACTTAAAGGAAGAATTTGTTTACACCCCACTTAAATGTACACCCAAATCGCCTTAGCCTACCTTGTATGCACTCATCTTTAGTGCATTATTGTGACAACATTTGTTTAAACCCTTAGTTAATTATCTAATTGATTACATGGTTGCTAAGTCGAGTCATATCCTTGTACATATTGTTTTGGGACGATTGGGACTCATGGGTAAAGTACTAGTGTAATGGAGTAATGAGGAAGAACATCATTTATTACCCCCATATGTGCTAAATATTTTAAAAGTACTCCAAGTTTTTCAATTATCTTAATTCGAGTCATTAGAATAGTTAATTGTAAAGTTATGTAAAAGTTCAAGTGTAAGGGGAATGCAATGCCCCTATGATGTATTATTTTGGATGGTAGGGCAAGAGTGTATGAAAAAAAAAAAAAAAAAAAAAAAAAAAAAAAAAAAAAAATGAGAAAAAGAAAAGTAGAAAAAACATACGGACTACCATCCCGTTTCATTTTATGTTTATTTTTATGTTTTTGTTATTTTATTTTTTAGCTTAAGATCGAGTCGAGTCTTGGCTTAGCAACATTGTATAGTACATGTAATTGATCAAGATCTTTAACTCGCCACCAGTAAAATATCCTTTATCCAACAAAACCGTGTTTTCCTTTTCCCTACACCTAACGTTATAACCCATGTAAAAGCCCTCTTTGATAGTTTATCTTTGGTGCTTACGCCTAGTGGAGAAGGTTTTCGATCCTTTCCCAAGCCTATGGTAATCTATTTGCTATGACAGGTAGTGAGAGATATTATCCGTTTTCATTTATGAGATTTATTTTGATGACACTTGAGAGATGTGAGTATCTAAAAACTACTTGTGAGGTGCTAGTTTATAATCTCCGTGCTTATTATGATTGAAGTGGAACGATTATTTGTTGTAATTACTTTTATGTTTGCATTAAATGACCCCTAACCTGTATTTTGATTAGAATAAAAGCACATTTGCTTGAGGACAAGCAAATCTCAAGTGTAAGGGTATTTGATGAAGCGAAAAGTGTACCGCTTTTAAGGGGTCATTTAAGCCCTAAATCGTATTTATTTGATCAAATATTGCCCTAAATCGTTCCTTTTGTCATTTTAGGTACTTTTTGAGGAGAAATCTGGAAAAGGAGGCATTTTGGACGTTTTTGGAGCATTAAAGTGAAGAAAACGACAAAGTCTCAAAAATGTGCTGGAAAGTACCTTTGACGGCGTCAGAAATTCCTCCTGACGGCGTCATGGCTTGGCAAAAGTGGTGGATATGAAAATTACTCATGATAAGCCAGAGAAATTTGCATTGAAATTCTGACGGCGTCACCCTATGGAGTGATCAAGGTCGTCACGGTTTAATTTAAAGAGAGACGGCCCAGAAGATCTTGAAGGTGACGGCGTCAGGACTCATCCTGACGACGTCAGATGATATAGAGTGACGGCGTCAAAGTATTCTTACACGAGAAGGAACCTTAGTGAAACCGCCACATGTTAATCAAGACAATCACAACTCGTGCGCGGAGTAGCTGTTACTATTTTGGCCATAAAATCTTCATACGAATTCGGATTTTGGTGATTCAAGAGGCCACGGAATCGGGACGAAAAGATCTACAATTTGGTGAAAAAGGGGAGCTGACGCCGTCACTTGTTAAGGCTGACGCCGTCAGAACCCCTCGGACAGTAAACTGCCTATAAATACAACATCATAACTTCATTTTTTGTAAGCCCTAAACCCTAAGTCCGATTCTAGGGTTTAGGTAGGTGTTTTTCCAGCCACTTAGAGGGTCCTAATCATGCCATAAACATCTTGTAATGGTTTGTTTATCGATTCAATCTTATGTTATGTCTTTAATTATGATTATTGTTGATTGCTCTTCATTAATTATGCTTGGCTAAATCACCTTGTGTCTACTTATGATTGTGTGAAACTTGCATATAACTAATTAGATCTTATTGATTTCTTGTTGATGTGTGTGTCCATCTCCATCAATTAGGGCGTGACAACTTCAATAGATCTAGTTGGTTTAGTTTATAATTCTTGTTTCCTATTGTCTCTTGTTTGATTAGGTGATATCGATGTTAGGCTTAAGAAAACTGGCTAACCTCCTATACGGTAACTTGATTGAACGTCTTAAGAAACATGAACCAATGCGTACTAGGTTTATTTGGTTGTATTTAATGCATGAGCGAATTCTAGTGATCCCATGTTAGGAGCTTCTTAGCCGGCTCGACATAGGAGTGAAGTAGGAGCTTATAGAGTTGGGGAAGTACGTACGCCACCCCACGATTGGTATTAAGGAATACAACCCGTCAATTAAAACAAGGTGTGACAATTCAATAGGTAGAATTGGATAGCTAGCAAGGAGTAACATATCATAGGTAGACATGCTTCATTTCCCTTGTAGAACCCTAGTTTACTTTTCTTGCATATTAGTTTAATTAGTAGCTTTTGGGTTAGTTGATTAGCAACTAATTCCGCCCCTTCTTCCAAAACCAGAGATTTTTACTTGCTTTCCATAAAAAATAAAAATACAAAAAGAATCATCCCTCACCTTTAGACCTAGTTAGATTAATTTCAATCCTAACGAACACTATTCTTTGAGTTGAACGATCAATCCCCGGTACTTGCCACTTCACTATACTACAACGGTCAGGTACACTGCCTGGTGGGGATTGCAAACTTCTCAAGATCCCTTGAGAGATAAAACCTGTTGTAAGGTTGCAAAACCACGCATCATGCATTCACATATCATACATTATATACATCAAACCATTAAAACATTAACATTAACACATACCTTGGCCACTTAAGCCTCATGTTCTACATCATTAACATCTAAACATACTTTCACTTTCACATCCTTTCCAAGCTAGGCCATACTAACCTTATATCTATTTTCACATAATCACATACATTCCAAATCCCTTTTTTAACCTTAACATATAAACACATAACACATAATATAATGAAATCATTACAATCTCATCTTATAACCGGTTTACTTGCCTTAGCTTTCAAAGTTAAGTTTAACAAGAACATAAGCATCCTCTTCAACATCATCACCATCCTCCATCATCACCATTCTTCATCATCATCCTCTACTCTAAAATCAACACCTATTAACATAAATACATAATACATCAAAAGCATGATCAAGGGTTTATATAACCCATCAAACATACTCATCATTCTTTCTAAATCATCATATGATCATACCTTGATCATATGATGAAATCCCAGTTTACTCCTAAACCATAACCTTAACATAATCAAGATGGGGATTACTTACTTGATTAATTGATGCTAGAACTTAACCCCTAGCATAAGACCTTAATCTTCTCAATTCTTGGACCATCAAGACCCATCTCTTTCCCTCTATTTTCTTATAACCGAACCACCAAGCACACACACTCCATTCTTCTCCAATTCTCTAGAATTCTCCCTATCTAATTATTTACTTACACTACTTTGGCCATTTGGCACATTTAGTCCCCTAAGTCTCTTATCTTATACTTTGGCCACATTCCATAATATAACACCTTATAACACATTTAACATATTACAACTTTAGTCCCTTAAGTCCATTTCCATTTTACATGATATCTTCTATAAGTATATAATACATACTTGACTATTAGATTGACTATCGGGTTTGACTAGCCAATCACGTAAGGTCTTTGAAATTATAAAAGTCGTAGTCAAACTTACTCAAATATCATTTATCCGCTTAGTCAAACACATTATTCTTAGTCAATTTCATCTAGGGTGGGGCCCATTTGTATCCGGGATACGGGTCTAACAGTCTATCCTTAATAATAACGGCTGTTTATAATTTAAAGATTTCATATGCTTTTATCCGTTTTTACACGTTTTCGGCCGTTTTTATATGTTTTCTAACGTTTTTATTCGTTTTCGTCCGTTTTTATACAGTTTTTACCGTTTTCGTCCGTTTTTGTCAAGTTTTTATACGTTTTCATCCGTTTTTTATACGTTTCCATACGTTTTTATACGTTTTCTCCCGTTTTCTTACATTTTCATACGTTTTATCCGTTTTCGTCCGTTTTTCTTACGTTTTTATCCGTTTTCGTCCATTTTTATCAGTTTTTATACGTGTTCGCCCTTTTTTCTTAAGTTGTCATACGTTTTTATACGTTTTCTTCCGTTTTTCTTAAGTTTTCATACGTTTTCTTAAGTTGTCATATGTTTTTATCCTTTTTCGTTCATTTTTCTTACGTTTTTATGCGTTTTCTTCTATTTTTAAATGTTTCGTCCGTTTCTATATATTTTGGTACGTTTTCTTAAGTTGTCATATGTTTTTATCTGTTTTTATACGTTTTCGTCTGTTTTTATACGTTTTCGTATATTTTTCTTACGTTTTATCCGTTTTTATACTTCCCGTCCATTTTTATACGCTTTCTTCCGTTTTTGTACATTTTCGTCCGTTTTTATACGTTGTCGATCCGTTTTTCTTACATTTTTATCCGTTTTTATACGTCTTCATACGTTTTTCTTACGGATAAAAACGAACGAAAACATATAAAAATGGACCACAAATAACTTTTTGTCCATGTCGTTAAAATGAATTTAAAGTGTACAAATAACTTTTCGTCAGTTTTGTGGTTCGTTTTTATATGTTTTCGTCCATTTTTATCTGTAAGAAAAACATATGAAGACATATAAAAACGGATAAAAACGTAAGAAGAATGGATGAAAACGTATAAAAATGGACAAAAACGTATAAAATCGGACGAAAACGTATAAAAACGAGTAAAAGGTATAAAAACAGATAAAAACGTAAGAAAACGTAAGAAAACGTATGAAGATGTAAGAAAACGGGCGAAAACATATAAAAACGGATAAAATCCTAAGAAAAACGGACAAAAACGTATAAAACGGATAAAAACGCGTGACAACTTAATAAAAATGGAAGAAAACGTATAAAATGGATAAAAACGTATGACAACTTAAGAAAAACGGGCGAACATGTATAAAAGTGGATAAAAACATATGAAAACGGACGAAAACATATAAAAATGAAAGAAAACGTAAAAACGGATAAAACGTATGAAAATGTAAGAAAACGGGCGAAAACGTATGGAAATGTATAAAAATGGATGAAAACGTATAAAAATGCAACAAAAATGGACGAAAATGTATAAAAACGGTCTAAAACGTTTTAAAACAAAAGAAAACGGATAAAAACGTAAGAAAAAGTATAAAAACGGACGAAAACATATTAAAACGGACAAAAACGGATAAAAACGTAAGAAAAACGGACGAAAACGGATAAAACATATGAAAATGTGTGGAAAACTAGAATGGGGGGTTGAATAGTTTTTCCGGTTTTTAATTCGTTTTAAAACCTTACTTGTGAAAAACTTTGATTCGATTCTTTTGTGAAATCAATCAACACCAATATGAATACTAAACAATACTAACTAATATAAACAATAAATATAAAGAAATGAGATGGAAAGAACAAACCGGGACAAAGAGATTTATAGTGGTTCGGTCACGAAGCTCTTCTTCGCCCTACTCCACTCCCCGAGTACCACACTCGAGAGTTCTAAGCACTATGTCAACAAAGCTCCCTTCAGGCGGAAAAAATCGTACAACGTCGCTTATCCTTATTTCCGACACTAAGCTAAATGTCGAGTACTAATCTTAGCTAGTACCAATCTACCACGATCCACACGATCCTTACTACTTCACATAATCAACACACTTGACTCGATCTACCCGATCTACCCTTGATCCACTTGATCAACACACAAGCCCACAAGCTACAAGAGATCTCCAAGATCTTAACAAGATCACAAGGATCTACTTTCACTTGACTCGATATACCCTATCTACCTTTGATCCACTTGATCAACTCACAAGCTCACACTCTACAAGAGATCTCCAAGATCTTTACAAGATCACAATGATCTACTCTCACAAACTACTCAAAAGAAAATCAATTTGATGTATGCTAGGATACAACAAGTATGTAACAAGTGTTACAAGTGCACTAACTATAACTACAACACTTTGTATCTTCTTTGATACCTTGTGTTCTTCTCTTGCACTAGTAGAGGAATGAAGGTGATCACTTGGTTGGACGATTGGATCACTCTTTAAACAAAAGAAAACTAAACTAAATGATCAAGAAGAAAAGAAGTGTTAAGAGTTTTGAACTCAGAAAGTTGTGCGTGAAAAAGGATGCCCAAAAACTGTGAAGAAGGCTGGTATTTATAGGTAGAAAAATTCTGACCGTTATAAAGACACGGTACCACTAAATGTCACACGGTACCACTAAATTTAGTGGTACCGTGCCAGACAAGAACGCTCCACTTTTTGTTTTTAGTGGTGAAAGTTTATTTGGGGAAGTTTGGATCTGATTTGGGGTAGGGGGGGGGGGAATAGCTGTTATAATATTTAAACTTATTTTTCCAATAAAACATTTCTTTATAATTCAAAAATAACTTGTAATGTATATTTTTGAAAAAAATGTTTTGTCACATTAAAAATGTGAAGTTTGAAACACAAATTCAATTCTTTGATCATTTGTCAAATTGTAAATTTGTTTGTTCATACCTAGAGTGATTTACGTAGAAACGGGATATTTCGACTAAAAACTCATTTACGTTAATTTTAACGTAAAGTGCTTTCACATTTTGTTATCATCAAAACATGAAGTTATCGTAAGATATAAATAACGTTTTTAGAACATTATTTGCATCAATAATCTTCCCCTTTTTGATGATGACAAAACCTAAACTCCTTTTAAGTTAAAATTAATTTTAACAAGTTTTTAGCATGAGTTTATATCTCATTTCTCCTCCTTTTTGTCGAAGCAAAAAGGTTGCTAAGGCTCCCCCTTGATGTGTACCCCCCTTCGTTTGGAGGACACCAAGGAATCGAGCAATGGTTCTTGCTACAAAACAAAGTTAGATGACACATATACAATATCTAACATGTAGCAATCAAGACAAATATCCACCCATAAACTAAGAAAGTGGTTAAATAGCCAAACACCATAAAAGGTAAAACAACCACATAAAAAGCCCATCCATTGATAAAAAGAAATGTCATACATAATGTATGACTACAACATAAAAACAAACTACAAATAAATCTTTAGTGACAAGAGGCCCTAAGATTTGCTTCCATAACAAGAGGGATCCTAAACTTTTATTTATGGAAACTAAACATGAAAATGTTTAGTTGTTTGGGCTATTGGTAGGTGGAGGAGGTGGTATGATGGGTCCTTGTGGTGGTGTTAGGAGGTGTTCAAGGTAGGAGAACATGAAGTTCAATTCATCCCTAAGGTTGAAGATGAGGTTTCGGTTGTGATGACAACATGCACAACTTAGGCTATGTGGCTCTAGAGGGTAGAGAATGGGGTGACCCATCAATGGTTGTGGTGATGGAGAGGCAGAAGATGATGATGTGTTGGACCCAAGCTCAAAAGGAGTTGTTGGTGAAAGGGTGAATGTTAGTGCCAATGGTTGAGGAGGACTAGGTGGAAGTAAGGGTGTGGTAGTCCTAATTATGGAAGAGGATGATGAGGTTGGCCTAGTTGAATTGGCTTTGGAAGGAGCCAAAGGTGTAGAGGTTGATGAGGTTGAATTGGTTGAGGGTATTAGTGCATGAATGTCTTCATCATCGTCTAGTGTAAGATCAATGAGAAGTATTTCATTGGGTGGTTTAATGTTGAATCTTGGTTTCTTTGCTTTATGAGAGGTGGTAGCCATGGTAGAAGACATGTTGAGTTTATGATGAATGTGTGATAGTGAGAAAGATGAATGCATGATAAGAGCTTAAATATCCAAATCAAAGGCATGCAAGGATAGGTAGGATGGTGAGTTTAGGGAATTGGGAGTGTTGGAATCAGCACATGTTTGCAGGTTCTAAGGGAAAGGAAGTCAAAAAGTGAAAGCAACTAGTTAAAAACGTCTTCCCAGGGGACGGTACCACTAAATCACCCACGGTACCACTAAATTTAGTGGTGTCGTGCCCTATTTAGTGGAGCCGTGACCTGCAGTTGACATTTTTACCAGTTCTGCAGGATTTAGGCTGCCTAAATGGGTAATCCTAGGGGTACTATTTGCAGCAAATCCTATTGCCTCAATTCACTAAAGAATAATCAAATAGTTTTCATAACACTAGCCACAACTAGCAACAAACAAGAACATGTGATTATCTAATTTTAGGCTACTATTAAGCATGCAACATATCAAGTAATATGATCATCTAGTGCATGCAAGAAAATTGTAAAATAAAAGATATGAATTAAATAAAGCTCATAAATATAATCAAGCATTAAGCATCATAAATTATCTAAAGTAACCCATGCCAAGTTAGTAATACTAAGTTAATCCAAACTTGTTAATGTTAAATGGCCGTAGCCAAGACTCCATAAGTAATAGTTTAATATTACTTGAGTTAATAATACTAATTAAGTTAGCATTGTCTAATCTCTCGATTTCCCCAACTTCTTGATCTTGTTCCCGATCCCCTTGAGTGCCTTCCCGATTGACTTGAACCCCCCGATGGTTTGCTCATGCATGGACACTTGCCGATTATACATCGTCGTTTAACTTCTCATCACCGCATTAAGGTTGGTGTTGTTGTAAGGAAGGTCGGTTGTTGGTGTGAATGATGACGTGTCAAGATTACGAAAGAAAGTGTAGGGTGAAGGAGTACGAGCACGAGAAGTTCCTTCTTCATTCACTTCATCATCATCCTCATCCATAGGGTGAGATGACAATTCATGACGGAAGGAGGAAGACGAGAAAGTAGCATCGGAGGTGGATTTAAGACCACGTTTGGACCCTTTGTCACTACGTTGCTTTGTGCGACGTTGTGGTCCACCAAGAGGTTTCATAATGGGATCAACAAGGAAGTAGTCGCCATTATTGAGATGTGGGTAATTAGCCATAACCCAACGGAAGAGATGAGTAAGCAACATGCCGTATGACATAAGCTTATCGGACCGACTATGAATGTTGGCCATTCTTTTTACCATATAGTATGCGAGGTTGTATGACTCCTCGTTACTAAGGTAATAGAGCATATGGGCTAGACTTGCCGGAACATGATCCCGGTTACCCGCAAGACACAAGACGTTTTCACGCAGAAGGAGTTCCCAATTTTTGAGATCGGGAAGAATCTCTTTTAGACATATTCGGTTTGGATCAAGGTAGACTATGGAACCATCACGTTTTTGGTACGTGTTGGCGACTCGAGGGATTTGGACATGTTTCTTTAGGCTTTGAAGGTCGGGAATTTCGGTAAGATATGGACCTTCACTTTCAAGCTGATAGTGAAGTGACTCTAAGGAATGGTCTTTTGTGTAGGCACATTGACCATAGGAAGGAACACCTAGAATGTCACCAAGTTCGGTGATGGTCAAAACGATATGTTCATTTTGAATCCAAAAGTCAAGGAAGACATTACCCTCAAGATCATTGAAGGTACGAAAATGACTATAGAATTCGAGGATGAAACGAGGACAAACTTGATCATTTATTTTATATAAACAATCAAAGTGGATAGTGGGGAAGCATACATTTATGCCATTCAAAGGAGCAAAATAGGCATCAACTACACGACCTTCCTGTATATATCGATGTTGGACTTTAAGAAGATAAGCTTTTTGCTCATCGGGAATGTTTGGATCAACGATTAGTGAAGGGGTGTAGGATTTGGTGTCTTGGTAATCGGTACGAGGCATTGTTACCTACAAAAATATATAAGTATGTATATGTTAACTTTTGTATTTTGATGATCACATTTCTAGTGTGTGTGCCTATATGCAAACAATGTGGAGGTGCGGTAATCTCGACTCTAAAACAAAAATAATGAGATTACCCAAACGCTCCTAACTTCACTTTTGCTCAAACAAATATGTCGAAGAGTACATATTAGTTATGTAATTCGATCAATATTTGTGAGATCATGTATGCATGCGAAAACGTTTTTAGTTTGTATCAACAATGCATGAAAAATGTTTCATGATCCTAGTTGTGTGAAATTTTTCGAAAACAATGGAATTGGGGTGTTTGGCAAATGCGTCAATTTGGTGCCAAAAATCTTAAAGTTGAAAAGCTTGAATGTTAATGACTACTAATCCAATTTCAAGTATCCCAGACATGATTCCACTACAAATATTTAATCTTAATCCGATATAAATAGTAAAATTTGGACTAATATATATGATATAAGTGGGTTTATGCAAATCGTATGATTAGGGAATCATGTAAGTTATACATTGTCTAATCCTAGTCCTAATTGCATAAAAATTCAACCAAAACTGAAAAACCCCAATTCGATTTTATGCATAAGAACAAACCCTAGGCTCAAATTATAATGAGATTAAAGTTAATTTACTTACAATTGATGTTGTAGTGATTGATATTCTTTAATTGCAATGCCTCGATCTTGATTGACAAGAGTGTAATTAGATTTGGGTGTGGTATTCGGTTTTGACAGCAAAAGGGAAGTGGGTATTATGTTTTGAATGAGTATGCAGAGGGAAAGAGGAAGAAAAACGTGTCTATCAGACGCACGGTACCACTAATTTTTAGTGGTGTCGTGCCACTTTAGTGGAGCCATGCACTTCTGAGACTAATTTTTGCTCCATTTTGATTTTTGACGAATTAATCTTACTTAATTAGTAAGACTTTTTGACGCGAGGGAAGAGTTTATACCTAATAAACTATTTTAACAGAAACGACTAGGCTAGACGACAAGAAATGACTTTAGTATTTCCGAGGAAATACATAGGTAGTCATTAGAGCGATATGAGGTATGACTTTAGATATTTCCAATGAAATAGATAGTCATAAACTCCTTTACGAGATGAGTCCATTGGGATTTGAAAGTTGAAGCTAGACGTGAAAGGATGACTTTGTTATTTCCAACGAAATACGCAAATAGTCATTTGGAGGGATGTGAAGAATGACTTAATATTTCCAGTGAAATATTAGAAAGCCATGAGACGAGACATAAAGGATGACTTCAATATTTCCAGTGAAATATTTAAGTAGGCATAAGAGGGATGTGAAGGATGACTTAAAAAGTCATGAGGTGAGACGTAAGAAATTACTTCAATATTTCCAGTGAAATATTCGAGTAGTCATAAGAAGGATGTGAGAGATGACTTAATTATTCAAATAGTAATAAGAGGGATGTGAAGGACGTATTTGAACACATGGGAATTATGAAATTCACGGAATGTGTTCCATCATTCCTAGATCTACACGAAAAGAGTTAGAAGATTCTCGTTTAAGAGGTTTGGTTGGTGTAATACCTCGTAAAAATCCCATGTCATTTATAATATTAATCACCAATTATTTCCCCTTTATTGTCTAGTAACCTTTTTGCGGGTTATTTTTTATTTATTTATTTTTTATTTATATATATGTATATATATATATGGCAACGATCACCAAACTACCCCAACGAATTCAAATACACTGTGAATAGCTCACTTGCGTACCGATCATTAAAATCACACGAATATTACAAATTACTACACCGATTTTTACGAACAAACGAATACGACAAAGTCACTAATTATTTCACAAATCTAAATCAAAAATACTAGCTAATTAATTCACTTCATTTCTCTAATCTCACTTGGGCCGAAACCTCCTCACAAGCCCACAAGTATTTATTTCATTCTGTTGGGCCAACCTAGCAACAAAAACCAAGTCCAACATATATCTATTTTTTTTACAGCAATACATTTCCTTGTATTGTTTTGTTTCTTCTGCTGCTCTCACTCGACAGTCGCAAACACAAACCAAACCATGTCTTAAATCCTTTTCCTCTTTTCCTCCTTTACGTGAAGGATCAACCAAAACACAAAGCTCCAAAAACGCATGCTTGCTACTGTTCTATGCATACTTGTACAATCTAATATATATAAATTGATCCTACTCTACCTAATACAAACACAATTCGCTGCCACACCACAAGCTACCAATTTAAAATAATCCCCTAACCTTGCTTTGACCACACTTTGACTTGATTACCCCTTGTATAATGTGCTTCCCACACCATTCACTGGACATGACAATTCCTTCATGTTTCACAACATCCAGCCGAAATTCTAAACCATGCCACGACCTCTTTTTCACTTTGCAAAAGTTTCATACAAAGTAAGAATAAAATAATGCATGAGCCATGCCTCAACATGGCTATATAAAGCCTCATCTACTTGACCACCAAATCACACAACACTCTCAAACTCACTCAAACTCAAACACCTATCAATTATTTTCTCTTTGAGCTTCTGTCGTGAAAGGAAGGAAGGCAAGAAGGTCTTTTGGGTTCTAGTGTGTATACGAGTTGGGGTTTTGGAAGGGAAGCTAGGTCGTGTTCTCCTATACTCGTTCTCCTCGTTCATATATTCACCTTCGTACCTCGTCACCACCATCCTTGGTGTTGTAAGTATTCGAACCGATTTCGATACATAGCTTAACTCGTTTATGTTAATGAACTTTCTTGAAAATGCTTACATTGTGCGGATTAACGTAAACTTAAATAAACTTGTTTCATTTCGCCTAAGTCATGAATAAGATTGAAACTAAATAACTTAACGTATCATAGAAAAAACTTGCATGGTAAAGCTCTCGCTAAAACTAGAACACACGCAAACCCACGCTAAGTATTCACCTTGAAGAGAAACACTATATATATGCATGCAAATACAAATACAGTTGGAGGAGAAAATAAACACAAAACACCTCCATACTCGATATGCAGATATGAAGATTCATAACAAATATATGCAGTCGCACACTCCACCTTAACTACACCTAGACTGTGAGACATAACATGAATGAGCTCTTGGCTCAATTGGATGTGTCGCTAAGGTTGTGAACGCAAGGTCTTGAGTTCGAATAATGATAGTGCCATTTTTGAGATAAAGGTTTTTTTAAAACTCAGCTGCTTACTCCTTCTCTTTTAAAACCACACGTATAAACTTTTTTTTTACAAACAAACTACACGCACCCTTGATGGGCTAGTAAGCCCAAAACTAATTTACTTAATGAAATTTTCGAACAAAAATAGAACTGTGACTTCTATAAGTTAAAAACTGATTTTTTACGAAGTTTATCAATTTGAAGATAATGACTTTTATAAAAATAAAAGTTAACTTTTTCAAAAACTAAAGTTTGGACTAAATTTGCAAAATATTTCGTTAAGGGGTCGAAAATGTAAAAACTGTCAAACTTATGGGTCGTAACTGAAAATATGATTTTTATATAAAAACCAAGGGTGTAAACTGTCAATAGCCGAAAGTTAAGGGTAAAGGTATAAAAAGGATAACTTTGGACTAGGATTGTAACTATTTTAATAGAACGGTATAAAGTGTAACTTTTATAAAGTAAAGGGTGAAACTTGACATAGACATTTTTATTTCCAACATTTATATATATTTTACCTTGATTACACTTCTAAAAAAAATAATATATATATCCATACTAACATTTAATACATTTTTTTTTTTTTTTTTTTTTTTTTTTTTTTTTTTGTAATAACTTTATAATAACTAAAAATATTTAAAATAAATATTTTTACGAACACTTATGATAATTAACCATATTACACAACCAAGCTTTAATCGATGACATTTTCGTAAAATAACAACAATAACTATCATAAGTTATCTTTGGACTTTAAGCATCTAAAATACACACTATCACACTTGAAGGTCTTCACACTCGTCATTTCACATCGAGCCCTTGAACATTCGAATCTAAACTTATCATATTACTCTAGGTCGCAAGTCGGAGCTATTCACTTACATCACTTGATCACTACTTGACTACTGTATCACTAAGGTGAGTTCATAGTCCCACATTTTTATATGTTTTCAAACCCTGTGGGGAGATACATGCTACTACTTTTTATGATCACAATTGCTTGAAAACTATATGTTTATCTAAATGTGTTATTGCCTAAGTACAACTATTATTATATTGATTACTGTCGATACTATCAATTACTGTTGATGCTATTATTATATCGATTACTGTCGATTACTGTTGATACTACTATTATGTCAATTACTATCGGTACTATCAATTACTGTTGATGCTACTATTATATCGATTTCTGTCGATACTACCAATTACTGTTGGTACTCTGTTAACACTTTGGTTTTATGAGCTTAGTGCAATAATAACTACTTTCGATTTATGGGTGTAACAACGGAACCCACTGTCTCTTAAACTTGAAATCTTGTGATCAATTATTTTACTACTAAACACTATGGATTCACTCAACCTTTGTGTTGACTCTTTTAAGCATGTTTTATCTCAGGTTACTAAGGAATCTCAAAGCACGGAGTTGGCAAGGGCATTGGAAACATACCCCTTTTTATTTCAAATAATTATATCATTCTTTTCAAACTCATCATCACTTTTGTGAAAAGCTATCTCTTTTGGAAAACATTGTGTAACTTCGAATATTGAGTTTTCATTGAATGATATAAATTCTACTTTTAACGATTATCTATGCTTACGACTGTGATCTAATTGGTAATACCCCGTTTAAGTCTTCCGCTGCTATCTAAAATTTTAACGGGGTGTTACAGATTGGCATCAGAGCCTAGGTTATAGAGAACCAAGTGCTTTTTCAAAAACATTGGACTATAACCGCGATTTCTAAAAGGACCATTTTTGAACCTTATCACCCTATGCCCTCCGTGCCAACACCTACGAATATTTGCATTGAGATTTGCTTGGCAGATTATGCATAACGAATTAGTTTTATCACCTACGAATGCTATTACGACTAATGCATGTTTATATTATTAATGACTTACACTTATTATTATTGGGATATTACAGTACCATGTCTCCCCCGATCCCCGTCATCATTCTGTCTGATGTTGAGACCGAAGTGACACCAGTACCATCAGCTACTCCACCCACTACTGTTATCATTTTATCAGACGCTGACACCGATACCACCTTACCCGTTTCACCCGTTATCCCATCTGTTGTTCCATCTGGGAACGCATCTGGAGAGACAGAGCCCTTTGAGGAGGGTGAAGTCGCCTCGACACCGGTTATCTCACCCACTATCCCACTTTCATCTTCTCTCGCCATTGGTCCTTTGACTCTTGACCAGTACTATGAGTCACAGCAGTTCCTAGCTGCTGATGATTGTCCTTCACCACCCACACCCTGAGCTTTGACCCCTCACCATTCCTCTGGGTCAGAGGCGGATGACGAGTCGTCTGACTCCGACTCTTCCGACGGAGCTTCACCCATACCACCACCACCTGCACCGGTTTGCCGGCGTAGGACAGTCAGAATTTCTACTACTATTTTTGAGAAATCACAACCTTACATAAAAAGTTGTGCAAGTTATGGGCATCCGTACTAAGAAACACAATAACCAAGAAGACTTCGACACCATCTTATCACATGAAATCAGTCTAGTCTCGCCGCACACTCTAATCCGTAAGGACCAGTTACATCATCACCCATCATAGAAACAACCTATCAAAGAACGTAGCCACAATCAATGGGAATACCTACAGAATTCGTATGAAACTTAACCTTATGACATCTCACTTTACTTCACATCATCCGATTTCGAAGGATCCCACCGACAAACAGACAACCCCTAAGTTCGATAACTACCGAATGACTCATAACCCCAAGGGCGACTAAGACTTACCCTCTCTGTACTCGATAACAATCATGATGATGATTACATTTAGCCCCTAAACCGAAACCATGTTTTATGTGTTAAACACTAAGTACACTAACGAATCAACCAACTGATTGCTGGTAGCACCCAACACCATTCTTCAAGACTTTACTTGTCACGTTAAGTATTAAATATACCACCGAACTAGCCATTTGACTACTAATAGAACCAACGTCATCTTTCGAGGTTACACCCTAAAACCTACTAGATACCCATAAGACATCGACCTAGTGTCCACATAACTTGAGGCCTAAACATTTTTGGTCTAGTTACTAAATTATCCACGATGAGAAACTCGTCCGCGTACCTTATGGTAATAGGATCTTAACAATACAATGAGGACCCCTCGAGGGAAGTAAACAATGAGAAGGACCAATGAAACACTTAACAAGGGCTAGGAATACACAATGGGATGAATTATAACCTAACAAAAGTCTTAAGACCTTACAGAGCAAACCGAGCCACCATTTTGGGAAATTGCCAAATCTTTCGCAAATTCTTTGAGGGTATTAGCCTGACTAGGACGTAAGAGTGATCCAAAACATCGTTGTTCACTAAACCAAACCTTAGAGGTAAATCAAGCATCTCTGTCCGCGATTAGGAATGCCAATATACCATAACTTGACACTATTCGCTCAATGTACAAATCACCCTTTCCACACCGTATAATAAGATTCCCCTATGAGTGATAGATACTCGGATTGGTAAATCAATATACAACCACCCTTACAACGTGCCCTTTAGGGTTCTAGATTATTCAGCCTCAAAAATCCGTTTTAAATTAACCTCACTACCACGCTGAAATGCCAAACAGACCCAACGTACCAATCGGCCATTGATACACAACTATCACTTGTAGCCAAGGAAAATGCCTCATGACACAATATCCGACTCACTCATAAGTCATGATACATCCCAATACTGTCCTAGTGAATTAAGTACCATATCTATAAACTTCACCCGGAATTTAACCACCAAACACTATCAAACATTGGAAACTAGACTCTGTCCTTGAAATTTTTGAAAACTTATATAAATGCCATACCCAACTATACCTTCAACTTTGATGATTTCGCTTTCAGGAATCTTTCTTTAAAAACGCTTTTATATCAACTACAAAAGTATTTCTTCAAGATACTCATTTTGTGGAGTTAAAAGTTTTCTCGGGTCAAACTATATCAAAACTTTTGCATATTAAAGAGCGACTAAGCGTTAATTTTTGTGAAGCTATTTTATCTACACCATGCTTAAAAACCCACACTACTAAATAATATATCTATTTTAGTCAGACCTTATCAAGCTTTCTTATGTTAACAAACGTCCAAACATTGATTTCTGTGAAATTGTCTTATCTACACCACATTTAAAAATTCGTTTCACTAAACTATAAACTTTTCAGGGTCGCATTAATTTACTCAAAAATTAACCTCAAACAAAGAAATTTATGTCTTTAAATTATTGATTTTGTCAGATTCGTGTAAACGCATACCCAAATAAAAATTTCATAAAACATTTTTATCAACACCTCTAAGCAAGAAGACGCACAATCTTAGGACAAATATTAGGATCAAACCTCGAAGTGCCCAAGATTGACAATAACGACATGCCATACCTTAACACTATTCCTTCGAAGTGAAACTTTCCCACTCATCCTGTAAGATAAGATTCTCACCCTGGTAGAAGCACGTGAAATTGAATAAGCAGTTACTCAGGAGACGACGAGCCCTTTCAGAATGTTAGATAGCATAATCACTTTGGCACATGACATCACTTTCACTTGGATTATAAGAGGTCACATCTGACCGTAAGACCCTTTAACTTCTTTCTATAACGAGACAAACATCCCTAGTATCCGGATTTTTAAGACTACTTTATGTTCAATAAACGACTTGCTGTGATAATTCCCCATCTATTGTACTTTCTCTTCCTTTCTTATTTCCATATTATCAACAAATTTGTTATCACTCATAACATCTTTCCTTAAATTGCCATTTTGTAAACGGCATGGGTTGAATCTATTTAAACACTGAGAATTATAACGACTAAACCGAACATCACATCATTGTTCCTAAATTATACATAACCTAGCTACCTATGTCTAATTCAGGAGGAATCATGTTATGCTGGGAGCAGTTATTTATAAATCATATCACAAACAAACTGATTCATCATCTACAAAAGCTGAAGATTAGCAATTTTCTCTACAAGCTCTCGACCGGAACCCTCATTGTTAAAATTTGTTATTAACAAACTCCTGTGTTTAACGGGTAGGTTACCCCCACAAATTTTTGATATTCATGAAACCCTGGTCGTACCTTTGAAAGAAATTCGACTCGACGATAAGCTAAATTTTGTCGAGGGACCATGGAAATTTTGGATAGAGATGTCAAACAATTAAAGCAAAGCCGTATCCCCATAGTCAAAGTTAGATGGAACTCTAAGAGAGGACCGGAGTACACATGGGAACGCGAAGATCAAATCCGTTCTAAATAACCTCACTTGTTTGATAAAACAACTCCGACAACTACCACATCTTTGGATTCGGGACGAATCCAGTCTAACGGGAAGGTACTGTAATACCTCGTAAAAATCCCATGTCATTTATAATATTAATCACCAATTATTTCCCCTTTATTGTCTAGTAACCTTTTTGTGGGGTTTTTTTTTTTTTTTTTTTTTTTTTAATTTATATATATGTATATATATATGGCAACGATCACCAAACTACCCCAACGAATTCAAATACACTGTGAATAGCTCACTTGCGTACCGATCATTAAAATCACACGAATATTACAAATTACTACACCTATTTTTACGAACGAACGAATACGACAAAGTCACTAATTATTTCACAAATCTAAATCACAAAATACTAGCTAATTAATTCACTTCATTTCTCTAATCTCACTTGGGCCGAAACCCCCTCACAAGCCCACAAGTATTTATTTCATTCTGTTGGGCCAAACTAGCAACAAAAACCAAGTCCAACATATATCTATTTTTTTTACAGCAATACATTTCCTTGTATTGTTTTGTTTCTTCTGCTGCTCTCACTCGACAGTCGCAAACACAAACCAAACCGTGTCTCAAATCCTTTTACTCTTTTCCTCCTTTACGTGAAGGATCAACCAAAACACAAAGCTCCAAAAACGCATGCTTGCTACTGTTCTATGCATACTTGTACAATCTAATATATATAAATTGATCCTACTCTACCTAATACAAACACAATTCGCTGCCACACCACAAGCTACCAATTTAAAATAATCCCCTAACCTTGCTTTGACCACACTTTGACTTGATTACCCCTTGTATAATGTGCTTCCCACACCATTCTCTGGACATGACAATTCCTTCATGTTTCACAACATCCAGCCGAAATTCTAAACCATGCCACGACCTCTTTTTCACCTTGCGAAAGTTTCATACAAAGTAAGAATAAAATAATGCATGAGCCATGCCTCAACATGGCTATATAAAGCCTCATCTACTTGACCACCAAATCACACAACACTCTCAAACTCACTCAAACTCAAACACCTATCAATTATTTTCTCTTTGAGCTTCTGTCGTGAAAGGAAGGAAGGCAAGAAGGTCTTTTGGATTCTAGTGTGTATACGAGTTGGGGTTTTGGAAGGGAAGCTAGGGTCGTGTTCTCCTATACTCGTTCTCCTCGTTCATATATTCACCTTCGTACCTCGTCACCACCATCCTTGGTGTTGTAAGTATTCGAACCGATTTCGATACATAGCTTAACTCGTTTATGTTAATGAACTTTCTTGAAAATGCTTACATTGTGCGGATTAACGTAAACTTAAATAAACTTGTTTCATTTCGCCTAAGTCATGAATAAGATTGAAACTAAATAACTTAACGTATCATAGAAAAAACTTGCATGGTAAAGCTCTCGCTAAAACTAGAACACACGCAAACCCACGCTAAGTATTCACCTTGAAGAGAAACACTATATATATGCATGCAAATACAAATACAGTTGGAGGAGAAAATAAACACAAAACACCTCCATACTCGATATGCAGATATGAAGATTCATAACAAATATATGCAGTCGCACACTCCACCTTAACTACACCTAAACTGTGAGACATAACATGAATGAGCTCTTGGCTCAATTGGTTGTGTCGCTAAGGTTGTGAACGCAAGGTCTTGAGTTCGAATAATGATAGTGCCATTTTTGAGATATACGTTTTTTTTAAACTCAGCTGCTTACTCCTTCTCTTTTAAAACCACACGTATAAACTTTTTTTTTACAAACAAACTACACGCACCCTTGATGGGCTAGTAAGCCCAAAACTAATTTACTTAATGAAATTTTCGAACAAAAATAGAACTGTGACTTCTATAAGTTAAAAACTGGTTTTTTTTTTTTACGAATTATATCAATTTGAAGATAATGACTTTTATAAAAATAAAAGTTAACTTTTTCAAAAACTAAAGTTTGGACTAAATTTGCAAAATATTTCGTTAAGGGGTCGAAAATGTAAAAACTGTCAAACTTATGGGTCGTAACAGAAAATATGATTTTTATATAAAAACCAAGGGTGTAAACTGTCAATAGCCGAAAGTTAAAGGGTAAATGTATAAAAAGGATAATTTTGGACTAGGAGTGTAACTATTTTAATAGAACGGTATAAAGTGTAACTTTTATAAAGTAAAGGGTGAAACTTGACATAGACATTTTTATTTCCAACATTTATATATATTTTACCTTGATTACACTTCTAAAAAAAATAATATATATATCCATACTAACATTTAATACATTTTTTTTTTTTTTTTTTTTTTTTTTTTTTTTGTAATAACTTTATAATAACTAAAAATATTTAAAATAAATATTTTTACGAACACTTATGATAATTAACCATATTACACAGCCAAGCTTTAATCGATGACATTTTCGTAAAATAACAACAATAACTATCATAAGTTATCTTTGGACTTTAAGCATCTAAAATACACACTATCACACTTGAAGGTCTTCACATTCGTCACTTCACATCGAGCCCTTGAACATTCGAATCTAAACTTATCATATTACTCTAGGTCGCAAGTCGGAGCTATTCACTTACATCACTTGATCACTACTTGACTACTGTATCACTAAGATGAGTTCATAGTCCCACATTTTTATATGTTTTCAAACCCTGTGGGGAGATACATGCTACTACTTTTTATGATCACAGTTGCTTGAAAACTATATGTTTATCTAAATGTGTTATTGCCTAAGTACAACTATTATTATATTGATTAATGTCGATACTATCAATTACTGTTGATACTATTATTATATCGATTATTGTCGATTACTGTTGATACTACTATTATGTCAATTACTATCGATACTATCAATTACTGTTGATGCTACTATTATATCGATTTCTGTCGATACTACCAATTACTGTTGGTACTCTGTTAACACTTTGGTTTTATGAGCTTAGTGCAATAATAACTACTTTCGATTTATGGGTGTAACAACGGAACCCACTATCTCTTAAACTTGAAATCTTGTGATCAATTATTTTACTACTAAACACTATGGATTCACTCAACCTTTGTGTTGACTCTTTTAAGCATGTTTTATCTCAGGTAACTAAGGAATCTCAAAGCACGGAGTTGGCAAGGGCATTGGAAACCTACCCCTTTTTATTTCAAATAATTATATCATTCTTTTTAAACTCATCATCACTTTTGTAAAAAGCTATCTCTTTTGGAAAACATTGTGTAACTTCGAATCTTGAGTTTTCATTGAATGATATAAATTCTACTTTTAACGATTATCTATGCTTACGACTGTGATCTAATTGGTAATACCCCGTTTAAGTCTTCCGCTGCTATCTGAATTTTTAACGGGGTGTTACAGTTGGGATATCGACGATATTGTCCTTTGATGGAAACTTTTCGAAAGAAATGATTCCTCTTTGGGCATTATCGCGACGGAGGGGATGACGTACTTCGATGTGCTTTGTACATGAGCATTCCACGAGGTTCTTGGTCAAGTCAATTTGCACCTCGGTTGTCGCACTTCATAGGAATGTCGTTGAGATAGATGTCGCAGTCGATTAGAGCTTGTTTCATCCATAGTGCTTGTTGTCATGCCTTTCCAATGCTTACGTATTTGGCTTCGGTCGTGGAGATAGCAAGAGTCGTTTGTTTCTTGGAGAACCAAGAAGTTTGCACAACAACCCATGAAGTACAAACATCACTCTTACTTTTTCGATCCACATTATCTCCCGCATTATCAGAGTTGGTATAGACAATAGTTTCTACACCAATCCCTTTAAGATAGTACAATCCCAAGTGTATAGTGCCTTTAATGTATCGGCAGATACACTTAACCGCTTCAAGATAAGAAGTTTTGGGATCCTTCTTAGAAGCGAGCTGTAATACCTAAAATTTCAAAACATGTAAAATTACCAAATTGCCCTTGTAACATAAAATTTCACTTAATAATGGTATAAAACACCAAATAAATCACAAAATCTTGGAAATTAACAACATATGAAGTAAAATAATTTTTCCATGAACATTTTAATATTTTACATGTCCTAAAAATACTTGTTACATCACTAAAAATACACATGGGCCGAATATATTTTTATTTTGTGTTCACTTCCTTTTTAAATAATTAAATATATATAATTAATGGATAAATGTTATACAAATTGAGAAAATATCTTGGCAAATCAGAGATTTATCTCATTTAATCTTCCTTGGGCCAAAATCCATGGTCTCTCCTCATCTATATACACGGTTTGTGTATATTCTATTTTTATATCATTCCTTTAAACCCCAAAAACCTAACCGATCCATCCAAAAACTCCCAAGTCGACACCACAAATTTTCTGCACTTTCTTGGTATTTTTCCTAGATTCCTTGGAGCTGGAAGAAGGCTAGAAAAATAGGAGATCGATTTATAGAAGCTTGGGTTGCTCGTTCTTGAAATTCTTGCTCGTTTTCTTGCTGCCGAGAGGTATAAAACTCCTATAGCTCATTCGATTGATCTAATCATTATCTAGTATTTTTGTGAACTTTTTTACATCATATATGATCTATATAAAATAGTATATTCGATCCATGCAAGCTTTTTGGGCTGTTTGGAATTAAACGAATTGTAAACCCTAAAAGCGTACAAAAACTAGAACCGACTCTATATGATTTTTATAAACCTCAAACTTATTTTTATAATCTGTAATATGACATATGTGATCTGTAAAAATTGTATTCGAATTGATTTGAAGCCTAGATCAATAATTCGTGAATTATTTTGTCATATGTTAAACCGGCTAGAAAATAAAAAAGGAAAACATGGGTCGAATGGATTAGGGTTAGGGTTCTTGGTGTTAGATTTAGTATAATTAATGCATATTAAGGTTGTTTTAATAAATAGTGATGATTGGTAAATTTAGGGTTAGGGTTTATGTTTTTAAATTAAAACCAATTGAAAGAATTAAAAGTTTTGGGTGTGTTTTGTAATTTTATAAACTTGTGGGGTATTTTTGTAAGATACTTTGGACTAGGGATAATTCGTATAAAATATTGTATAGGGGTATTATGTGTAAATTTGTAACTAAAAGGTTTAATTGGTAAATTATGTAATTATTAGAAGTCGAATTGAAAATTAAAGTAATGGAGGGACCTATTTTGTAAATTAGGTAAAATAAAGGTCAATTCGTATAAATATTACTTTTAGGGGTGTAATGTGTAATTTTGGATAATTGAAGGCTTAATGTGTAAATATGAATATTATAAGGATTGATTTGTATTTTAAGTAATTAAAAGGGTTTAATTTGTAAATTAATTAATTATAGGGTCTAACTTGTAAAATTGTTAACATTAAAGGATTTGAATTGTAAATATGGGAAGCTTATGGATTAAAATGAATAACTTGTATAATTGCATTTTAAACCTTTATCTTTGGCATATTTTCACTTAAAACCCTAAAATATGGAAAGTTGTCATAATTAACCCTAAACTATTATAACTTGCTAAAATGAATCCTATTTCCATAATAATACTTATTTAATGACTTAACTTAAAATTATAATAGTTAAATCTTTCTAATTATGGAAACCTGCTAATTATGGAAACTTGCTAAATAAGGAAACTTTCTAATAATGGAAACTTACTAATTTTGGAAACCTGCTATAAATGGGAAGTTACTAAAAATGGAAAGCCGACTTAAAAGAGAAATCTGATTTGAATAAGGTATTGATAATAAGACAATCATGAATGCGTGTAGATTCGCTAAAGATGGAGTTTGCTTCGGGTCTTTATGTTTCTAGTTGTATTTTCACGTGCGGTATAAGGTACATATATTCTACCCTTTCTCAGTAAGGGTGCTTTCGTTCTCTTGACTTTTGATCTTGATTCATTAGGATTCCCCAAGCCATTGCTATGTTTCCCCTTGCATCGTGAACCTTTGTTATGATCCACTTGATTTGAACCCTTGCCTTGATTTCTTGTTTTGAACCTTGCTATGTTCCCTTGATACTTGACATACTTCGTTCATCACCTTTGACCTGAATATTCAAATCCTTGGACACCTAAAAGATTTACTTGATATTAAAACTGGATGTGGAAACTTTCTTAATTATATATGAAAATGTTTTGAGAAAAGCTATTTTAAAACGATGCGATACCACTTTTAAATGTAATTCTACTAAAGTTTTATGAAAATAACTTTTAAGGACTATCTTTATGAAAAACTGTTTTGAAAGACCATTGTTGTGAAAACTATTTTGAAATATCATTTTTACTAAAACCATTATTAAAGGATTTCTTTTAAATGAACTTTTAAATTGAACCTTTGCTATGATCTCTTGTCTTGAACCTTGATATACTTGAATTGGAAACTTGACTTGAACCACTTGAAATGGGAAACTTGACTTGAACAACTTGAACTTGAACTTGAACTTGATACTTGATACTTGATACTTGATACTTGACCCTTGACCCACAGTTTGAGATTACGAGCCATAACTAGGCATGAGGGTTTCATGTCCATGTCATTGATGCACCGATGGCATGACTCTAGGGCAGGAGAGTGATGACCTATCCCGTCCCTGACTTGATACTTGACTTGTTACGTAGAGGAAGACATTGTGGCCTACTGGGGCGTATGGATGCATCCTAGATTTGACTTGACTTGACTTGTTACTTGTTATACTTGGTGACTGATGGGTGTGTGCGATACACGTCTTTCACATCTTGGGAGCTAGCTACTCCACCCCTTGGAGGTATCCCCTCACCTTGTACTTGGTACCGAGGACTCCCCTCCGTACACCTTGCTATTTGATATTTGATTTGGGCTCGTAGAGGATTACTGTTTTTCCCTTTACCTTATAACCTTGTACTTAGTATCCCGAGGTCACCCCTCCGGATACATACTTGACCTGACACTTGACTTAATACTTGACTTGACTTGATTTGACTTGGGCTCGGGTTGGGATTACTTTTCCCTTTACTCTTATCTACTGTAACTATTCCTTAACTCTTGGTATATCTGCATAACCTTTTATCTTTCTTTCTATCCTAACTCTTGTTACACCTTGCATTGTTTCACTCACCTCACTATCCCTTTATTACTGCTTTGTTACCTTTATATCTGTTCACTGAGCTTTCGTAGCTCAGCCGCATTTCTTTTCCTGCGGCAGGTTTTAGTTTGGAAGCTGGGTATGAGTGGAGAGTACCTTGGACTTAGAAGACCTTACTAGCTATTGAAGATGAATAGAAGAATTTATATTTAGACTTAGAAATTATTGTATTATAACCTTGTAGTTTCAGATTTTCCATTGTAACCCTTGAAATTCTATTGTATTATTTATGTTATATGCTTGTGTTTGTTCTGATATGAAACCATTATTGTGACATCTTTACCCTTGTCGGGTCGGGGTGTTACACGAGCACAGGGGCAGACACTAGACATGATATCGGGCCTACTTGCCGTTAGGTAGAGTAAACTACCTATCATGCCCTTAAGCTTGGTACTATCCGCGTACTCACCTTCATCGTCTCTTGTGAGATTCGTCTCCGCGGACATAGGCATTTTCATTGATTAAGATTGTTCTAATCTAAATGTCTTATATATATATATATATATATATATATATATATATATATATATATATATATATATATATATATATATATATATATAGGGAGACTTTCTTGCGAGAACCATCTTATCTGCGTGAACTGACAGAACCACTAAAAACATACATGCACGCCTTTTAAAATAAAATAAAAATACATGCAAATCATCAATAATCGTAAGTATCCACCTATGTTCTTCAATATCATCATAAACTCATCCTCTTTTTTCACAAAAACCTAACACACGGCCGCAATATTGTCATTGCACGCCTTATAAGAACATACATGCACACCTTCAAAGAAAAATTTTGTATTTCCAATTTCTTATCAAATTCTTTAGAACAACCATGTTTTTTTTAAAACATATATGTTGTTTTTAGAACATATGTGCAAAAATACAATTATTGAAGGCGTGCATGTATGTTTTTGGTGGTTTTGTCAGTTCTCGCAGATAAGATGGTTCTCGCAAGAAAGTCTCACTATATATATATATATATATATATACTTAGATTTAAGAAGATACTATCTTCAAGTAATATTATATGAAGGCTAGGGAAGAAACTTAATCCACTCATCATGCTCATCTCAAACTTGTCACGCATGATCTTTGAACGATCATTGTACATATCTGGACAAGTTGAGTCTGATATAATTGCCGTCGACAAATATTTGAGCAATGATGAGATGTGAATTTCGTTTCATTATAAAAAGTGTTTTGTCAACCATTCACATGGTATATTCATGTTTAAGTAAGAAAGCCTTTAATATGTCGTACCAAGCTTAGGAGGCTTGTTTAAGATCATAGAGTGCTTTCTTGAATAAATAAACATGATATGGTTTTGATAGATCAACAAATCTCGGAGGTTATACTACATATACCTCCTTGTTGACAAAACCATTTGGGGATGCACTTTTCACGTCCATTATGTTAGTGCTTACTAAGTTAGATTTTAAGAATGCTACATGCTCAATATATCTAATAGCAAGGGGGTTTTGAGAAAGCGTACCTTAGCTTGAGGTGTTGCCTTTTAAACTAGGAGACGTGACTACCTTTGTTGTAAGCTAAGTAAGATGAGACAAGACTTGATTTTCCGTCAGGAGATTAGTGCAATCACTAATCATGCTCCATTCGTCGGACTCCAAGTCGATTCACAACCATATCTATCTAGCAAGACAAAAGCTCAAACATTTGGTCCCCAATATCTCATGGGTCCAAAGTTGTTAGTGTTAAACATCCCATGCATTTGTTGCATTTGGTTAGGATGTTGGAATGGAGGACACACTTCCCATGGTAAGTAACTTTGTAGTTGACGGTTATTCCAAGTTATGGGATAATTGCTTGGATAACTTTGTCTTCTAAAGTTACCTCTCGGTAGAGGAATTCTTGACCAAGGTTTAGGAACATTTATTTTTCTAGGTGGAGGAGTCTTTGATCTAATATCAGGTTTTACAAAACCAAGTCCGGGGGTTGACAAAGGTTTGTAAAAACTTTTGACTTCCTTTTTACTAGCAATAGGTACTTCAATATTATTAACTACTATGTGACTCGGTTTAGGACTTAAGTTATTTTTCAAAATCGACCCTGATCTGACTTTAGCACCAGACGGTACCACGGTACCACTAATTTTAGTGGTGCCGTCTGTACCTTTAGTGGTACCATCCTCTGCAATTTCAGATTCTCCAGACTTTACAAATTTTACTTGTTTAGTATCACTTGTAGAAGCTTTGTTTGGGTCAAATCCTAAGCCTGCTCCGGCATGTTCACTATATCTAACATTTTCAAGCATATCATTAAGTGTCTTTGTCCCTTTTTCAAACTTAATGATCCTTAACGCATTTTATTTGAGTTTTTCATTCTCTACTCGAAGACATATGCATGACCTACATCCTACATCTATTTCTTTATTTTTCTCAAGTCTTTTTACTTGATCTTTTAGTTCTAAAACTTTCAATTCGAGTTCATGCAATGTTGCTTTTAGTGTTTTGTTTCTAGTTATGATTTTAGAACTTACTTCACATAGTTTACTGTATTCATCATATAATCTATTATCATCTATTGAAGAATTATCATCACTATAATAAGAAGAGTCGGAATGTACCTCATTTGAAGCTTGAGCCATAAGACATG
The DNA here is from genome assembly GCA_021014915.2 of Artemisia tridentata subsp. tridentata. Taxonomy (NCBI): domain Eukaryota; kingdom Viridiplantae; phylum Streptophyta; class Magnoliopsida; order Asterales; family Asteraceae; genus Artemisia; species Artemisia tridentata. The sequence continues at coordinate 152,452,908 of CP139504.1, read as the reverse complement.
TTTTGTCATTGGTCTTCTTCTCTTCTTCTTCACCGCTATCACTCCAAGAGCCTCCTACGAAAGCTCTTTGGTTGTTGGTTCTCGGTGGTTTAGGACATTCTCCTATGAGATGATTGGGATCTCCTCATCTAAAACATTTCCTATCACTCTTTCCTTTCTTCTCATCTCGGTTCTTTTGTGACGACTTCTCTTCATCACAAGGTTGTCTAACGAACTTACCTCTTCTCCTAAAGAACTTCTTAAAGTCTCTAACGGCTAGTGCATATTCTTCGTCTTCACTATCGGAATCCGAACTTTCCTCATCACTAGACTCCTTTTTGGCTTTCAACGCTAGAGATCTAACTCTCTCGCTTTTGCCTTTGACTATGTCGGAGTCTTTCTTGATTAAGATTTCATGAACCTTCAAGTTTCCTATTACTTCATCAAGTGATAATGTCGCCAAGTTCTTTGACTCTTCAATGGCGGTGACCTTTGCTCTCCATTTGGGATGTAGAGCTCTAAGAAACTTCCTAACATAGTTCTTGCTAGAATAACCTTCATCAAGAGCTTTAAGATTAGTAATAAGAGTATTAAATCTAGCAAAAGCATTATCAATAGATTCATCTTTCGGAATGGAAAATTGTTCATATTGTTGCATAAGAAGATCTATCTTGTTCTCTTTGACTTGATCATTACCTTGGTGAGTGACTAACAAAGTTTTCCAAATTTCTTTTGCCGTATTATACATAAAAATTCTTTCAAATTCCTTTTTCGGCAAAGCATTATAAATCATCATTTTAGCCTCATCATTTTTGGCTAATTTTCTTTTAAGGTTATCACTTTGTTTATTATAAGGAACTATTTCATCCCTTTTAGTTTTCGGATTCTTTTCAATCGGTTGAAAGTCACCCTCGGTAATAATATGCCAAAGATCAATGTCTTTTGATTTCACATACGTTTCGAATCTTGTTTTCCAATATATAAAACAATCGGTTTCAAAAAGTGGTGGTCTTTGCATAGATTGCCCTTCTTGATATTTGTCGAAATCCATTGATCGATTCAAGTTTTAAAATACAATTTATTTTAAAATCTTGCATGACGTGGCTCTAGTACCAATTGTGGAAAACTTTTACCGGTTTTTAATTCGTTTTAAAACCTTACTTGTGAAAAACTTTGATTCGATTCTTTTGTGAAATCAATCAACACCAATATGAACACTAAACAATACTAACTAATATAAACAATAAATATAAAGAAATGAGATGGAAAGATCAAACCGGGACAAAGAGATTTATAGTGGTTCGGTCACGAAGCTCTTCTTCGCCCTACTCCACTCCCCGAGTACCACACTCGAGAGTTCTAACCACTATGTCAACAAAGCTCCCTTCAGGCGGAGAAAACTGTAAAACGTCGTTTATCCTTATTTCCGACACTAAGCTAAATGTCGAGTACTAATATTAGCTAGTAACAATCTACCACGATCCATACTACTTCACACAATCAACACACTTGACTCGATCTACCCTTGATCCACTTGATCAACACACAAGCCCACAAGCTACAAGAGATCTCCAAGATCTCAACAAGATCACAATGATCTACTTTCACTTGACTCGATCTACCCTTGATCCACTTGATCAACTCACAAGCTCACACTCTACAAGAGATCTCCAAGATCTCGACAAGATCACAATGATCTACTCTCACAAACTACTCAAAAGAAAATCAATTTGATGTATGCTAGGATACAAAAAGTATGTAACAAGTGCACTAACTATAACTAAAACACTTTGTATCTTCTTTGATACCTTGTGTTCTTCTCTTGCACTAGTAGAGGAATGAAGGTGATCACTTGGTTGGATGATTGGATCACTCTTTAAACAAAAGAAAACTAAACTAAATGATCAAGAAGAAAAGAAGTGTTAAGAGTTTTGAACTCAGAAAGTTGTGTGTGAAAAAGGATGCCCAAAAACTGTGAAGAGGGCTGGTATTTATAGGCAAAAAAATTCTGACCGTTATAAAGACACGGTACCACTAAATGTCACACGGTACCACTAAATTTAGTGGTACCGTGCCAGACAAGAACGCTCCACTTTTTGTTTTTAGTGGTGAAAGTTTATTTGGGGAAGTTTGGAGCTGATTTTGGGGGGGGGAAAATAGCTGTTATGATATTTAAACTTATTTTTCAAATAAAACATTTCTTTATAATTTAAAAATAACTTGTAAGGTATATTTTTGAGAAAAATGTTTTGTCTAGGGATGAGCACGGTACCAGAATGGTACCGAACCCGTACCGAATTGGTGGTACCGATATTTTCCCGAGCATGAAAGTGGGTACCGGTATCGTACTGGACGGGATTCGGGTACCGGTACTCGGTACCGGGAAATCGGTACCTATACGGTTCTTCCCGTTTTTTGTTAAACCAAATAGGATTTCAAGAAAATGCAACATAAAATACGGAAACGACGTGGCACAAAACGCAACCAACACTTAAATAAATACATCACAAAATATTCGTAACATACAAACGTTCAAAAACTTATATAATAGGTTCGGGTTTAATTTTTGGGAGCGTTTATGAAGGATCTATAGTTGCCACAATAAGTTTTTCGAACGTTTGGTTTATTTTCATATGTTTTACATGACTATTGTTTGACATGAAACGGGCCAAATAGGTGTTTGGATAAGTTATTTAATTCAAAAATATGACTACTCAATTTTTGGGATTTTTTCGGTACTTCCCGCTTTGGTACCGGTACCGTATTAGTGGTAACCATTTTTTTTTTGCTCAATTCATGGTACCGGTACCGTGTATTGGGAGTCGGTACCGTTTCGGTACCGAGATTCGGGTCCAAATGCTCATCCCTAGTTTTGTCACATTAAAAATGTGAAGTTTGAAACACAAATTCACTTCTTTGATCATTTGTCAAGTTGTAAATTTGTTTGTTTATACCTAGAGTGATTTACGTAGAAACAGGATATTTTGACTAAAAACGCGTTTACGTTAATTTTAACGTAAAGTGTTTTCACATTTTGTTATCATCAAAACGTGAAGTTATCAAAAGATATAAATAACGTTTTTAGAACATTATTTGCATCAACAAAATGTAAGAAAACGGACGAGAACGTATGAAAACGTATAAAAACAGATGAAAACGTATAAAAACGTAACAAAAACGGACGAAAACGTATACAAAAGGTGAAAAACGTATAAAAACGGAAGAAAACGGATAAAAATGTAAGAAAACGTATAAAAACGGACGAAAACGTGTAAAAACTGATAAAAACATATGGAAACTTTAAAATATAAACAACCGTTATTATTAAGGATAGACGACGCAACGATCTTTAACCAAATGAGCTAACGTGTAAAAAGATAACGGAACTCACTTAACACCAGTTAAACTAAAGGACCGGTCGTGTTATTTGTTTAGCAACTTAGGGACTACCAGTGCAACTTCAAACTTCGAGGGATGAAGGTTGTTACTTTTAACAAACCACAGGGACCATCCATGTAATTTACTCATTAAATTATTTCAGTATTTTTTATTACTTTTTTTTTTCAAATTAGGGTTGCGTTAATTTGGAGGTTTTGTTGATTTCTTTTGCAGGATGTTTTGGTGATGATGTTTGCAACAAAGCCTTTTGAGGTATTTGTTTTCAATTTTTTTTGGTTTGGAATTTTTTTTTTATAAAGATTGGGTTTTTATACTTTGGATTTGAAAATCGACATTGGTTTTCTATAAAGATGAAAACTCAATTGAAAGAATCATGTGTGTTAAGTGTTTTTTTTATTTTTTTAGTAAACATTGGATTTTTATTTAAAAAGTTTGTAGTGGTTTTTTTTTCTGATTTTTTTTTTCTTGAAGGTGGGGTTTATATTGAATGTTTTTATTTTGGTTTGCAAATACAGTTACTCTGGCGACTGAACCAGCGTGCGCCGTCATCTTCACGCCCGCCAACATTAGTAAGTCTACTTCACGGTTGTCGCTTGTGCAATCTGATTTTCAGAAGATTACAAGCAATTTACAATTCATTGTAAGATTTAATTATATCTTCAAAATTAGTTTATCTAAATCAAGTTGATTGGTTATGGTCATATTATTTGATGTAGGTGTTATCAAAATAAATTGTTTGGTGTCGGGTTGAATGGTGCTCACAATGTGTTTGACAAAATGTTATACGCCTAAGAAACAAGAAACATGGAATTCAAAATATATATGCTTTCGTTGAAAAGTAATAAGTTCATTAAAAATGATTAGTTTTGGTTTCATTTACTTATTTTGTAAAAAAACAATAGCGCAAGTGTTTGTATAAAGGCACAACTAAAAAAGCAGATTGTTAATTTCACTCAACCTGAATTATTTTGGTGTCATGATGTATGGTTGTTAGTTGATGTGCACCGACCGTAAATAAACTTTATGATATGTGCTATAATACTCTCAATGTTTCCTTATCGCTATCATATGCGAGCAGATGGATGAAGAAAAGGAGGGTCACTTGGGGTTATCTTGGTGAATCAGATAGTGCTGATCAAGACCTGTCTAGAGGATGGGCTACTCTTTTTGTACGTTATTATCTATTTGGTGTTTATTCAAAATGATGTGAGTTACTATATAATAGACGTACTGATGTAAATTTTTATAACAGAATGTTGCAAGAACGGTGGTACTAGCTAAAAAGACTGGAACTCATCTAATTCGTTGGCGAGTAGAGGAAATTGAAAGTTTAAGATCCCACGGCCAGGAATTTAAAAAGGTCAAGCTTGAGACGGGTTCAATAGTTCCATTTGACATAGGGTCAGCTACATAGGTACACAAATAACTCAAGTCAACTTTTTCATCTATTAGAACCGTCATTGAAACGTAACATGTAACACCCCCAAAAATCTGGATTTGCGGAAGCATACATGTTTGGGTGCTACTAAATTGGTAATCACAACACACAGATATAGAGAACGGATTTGAAAATCCGTTTTGGGAATAGTTTACATTTTTGAATTTAAAATGTCATACATCAAGTTCAGTTTAAATTAAACAAGGCCCATTTAACATGACTGTCCCAATCAGAGTTTAATTCATGTGTAAAAACACTTCTGGTAGTTATGACCGATGCCATGTCATCCCTTCATCAAATACATACTCAAACACCTAAGAAAAACATGCTAAAAGTCAGCTAACGCTGGTGAGTTCATAGGTTTATCGTAAATAAGCACATATGGACCATAGCAAATAAATCAACAGGCACACACTAACCGCATGCTAACACTAAACTCATACAACCGACACTACGACAAACAATATGCCTAAACGGCATAGCATAACAAAGGTGCCCGCGAGTGTTTATCCCCAGACACTGGGCAAATCCGATATGGTATACGTTCGCGTTTACCTGCAGGGCCAACCGAACGGGGGAGTCACCCCCAATAGATCTATTTATATCATACGCGCTTCCCGCAGGAATTGACGGTTGATGATATTGGGCAATAGTGGGATCATACATACTTAGGCTATCCGCATACTAGTGTGTAAAAACAAAAGTTCGGTTTTAGGTCCATGAAAACAGTTTTACATATTTCTCACCCCAAAGTTTATAAAACAGTTCATATAAAAATTAGGCTATAAACTCACCTTCACAGTTGCAATCTGCTAGTAAACAAATAGCACAGTGTAACCGCTCCGACACGCGACCTAGATCAGTATGGTAAGTCTTAGTGTACTATTCGTGTTATAAACGTTTTGACTCATTTGAAAGGTTTACATGTGTCAAAGTGCTCGTGTATTTCTTGCTTGCTGTGTGATAAGGTATATTTCAAAAGCGATTTATCGTAAAAGACTCTTTAGTGATGGCTCATGGTGAAAGTGTACGTTGAAAATACGTGTGGGCTTATGATTAACTAAATAGATATTGATAAATTAATATAATGATATGTATTATACTAAGGTGTAATTAAATAATAATGGTGATAGTGGGGTATTATTATATTATAAATATTATAATTATTTATAATATAATAATAATTATAAAAAGGAAATTATAATAAGTATTAAATTTAGAGAAATTAAATAAAGTGTAAGTGTATAAATATATAAAATATATTTATAAGTTTTATAAAGCCTAAAAATATTAATTTGGAAAAATTAATATTTTTAAGAGTAAATTACACCGTTCGTCCTTGTGGTTTGGGCCAAATTTCACTGTCAGTCCTTATTTTTTTTCTTGCATCGTTGGTCCCTGTGGTTTTTCAATTGCACACCAGTGGTCCCTATCGTTAACTGGCGTTATCTTTTCCGTTAGCAAGTAGCAACGTTAGTCCATTAACCAAAGAAGCGTTTGCAACGTTAGTCCTTTTACTAACGGCCGTTTGCAACATTTGCAACGTTAGTCCTTTTTTGAAAAATATTTTTTTTTCGAAATAATTTTTTTAGAAAAATATTTTTTTTCGAAATATATTTTTTTTAGAAATAATTTTTTTAGAAAAATATTTTTTTTCAAAATATATTTTTTTTAGAAAAATATTTTTTTTCGAAATATATTTTTTTTTTCGAAATAATTTTTTTAGAAAAATATTTTTTTTCAAAATATATTTTTTTTATAAAAATATTTTTTTTCGAAATAATTTTTAGAAAAAAATAATTTTTTTTAGAAAAATATTTTTTTTCGAAATATATTTTTTTAGAAAAATATTTTTTTTTCAAAATATTTTTTTTTTAGAAAAATAAATAGTTAATTTACATCCATTTAAAGTGAAAGGATCAAGTAAACTTACAGCCATTTAAAATGAAATGATCAAAGACATGCTAAAGATTCAAGCAAATCCAACCAAAACCAAAAAGTAGGTACCAAATCTCACAATAAAGTAGGTACCAAATCTTATCTTCATAAACACAAACTCAGATCTTGCTTTCTCTGTTATCAAACTCACAACACCATAACACATTTGTGTCTCCAATGTCCAAACCACCATAAACACTTATTCATATCTCTCTTTCACCTTCACCAAATCACCACTTATCTTCCCGATATTACGACCGCAATCTCTATCATTGTATCACCATCGTCGTCACTCTCCACCACCGTAGCACCAACACCTCTTAGAGCACTGGGTACCCTGGAGCCATGGCTCAAAATTACCAGCCACGTCAGCAAAAATCTCTATGGCACCAGAAATCCCACGGCACCACATTTTGGGCGGTACCCACGGCACCAGAAAATGTGGTGCCGTCGTCCACTTTTTTTTTTTTTTTTTTTTTTTTTTTTTTTTTTTTTTAACACAAAATAAAACTTACACAATATTAACTAAAATAAACTTCATTACATTAAAATAAAAATGCATAAAAATAACTTTTTATAGCTCAAATAAACAAAAACTTTTTATAAATCAAATAAATAAACTTGTACATATGATTTGTTACAACACAGGCCCAAAAAAGCCAATAGGGTTTCTTAATATGTATTTCCACAACACAGGCCCAAAAAAGCCAATAGGGTTTCTTAATATAACATTTGGTCAAAGGTATAATTCTCAAATCAGTGGCCGCTTTCTTCAACCTTCTTCCTCCATCGCTCACCTGCAAATGAAAAAAAAAAAAAAAAAAACTTCCAACACAAACACAACAAACACAACATACAAACACAATATACAAACATAAATACAGACAAACCCACCAAAAAAGAGAAGGAAAAAAAAAAAAAAAAAAAAGCCACAACGCAAGATCACCTGGGCTGGCCACCATGGCGCCACCCATGGTACCATGAGCCATCCAAATTTCTCGGCTGGTCCGACGGCGCCATGTTACCAGCCAAGGGTACCGAGTGCTCTTATTTGGATGGATGATGATCTTAGTGTAAACTAAATAGTGGTGTTTGGATTTAATTATGGGTGATAAAAAGTGGATTTTTTTGATATTTATACAATCAGATGCTTAAACAATTTAACATTTTATCCTTTTTATTTCTATTAATTTATGTTCTACCCCTTTTTTTATATATTTTTATTTAAAGTTGTTTTCAGATTTAATGTTTTATAAATTTTGTAAAGTAAAGTTTAGTGTTTCTAGATTTTGAATTAAATGAATGGTTTTTAAAATGTTTTATTTATGAGTATTTTGACTTTTAAGGTTTAATTTGATTCTAATGATAAGAAGTATGGGTTTTGATTTGTGGCACATGTTAAAAGTTTTAGTTTTTTAGAAGTTTTGTTTGCTTTGGGTTTTGGAAGTGGCTGGAATATAATCTGGGAAGTTCGCTGAAAATTATGGTGAGAAGGTAATGTAGATATGAATATGTTGAAGATGAGGGTAGTTTTGTCACTTCACACATTCCAAAAAAAAATTTCTCAAAAATATTTTTCTAAAAAAAAATTATTATTTTTTAAATTATTTCGAAAAAAAAAATATATTTTGAAAAAACAATTATTTTTCTAAAAAAATTATTTCGAAAAAAAAAATATATTTCGAAAAAAAATATTTTTCTAAAAAAATTATTTCGAAAAAAAATATTCAAAAAAGGACTAACGTTGCAAACGGCCGTTAGTAAAAGGACTAACGTTGCAAACGCTTGTTTGGTTAATGGACTAACGTTGCCACTTGCTAACGGAAAAGATAACGCCAGTTAATGATAGGGACCACCGGTGTGCAATTGAAAAACCACAGGGACCAACTATGCAAGAAAAAAAATATGGACTGAGAGTGAAATTTGGCCCAAACCACAGGGACGAACGGTGTAATTTACTCTATTTTTAATAATAAAATAATATATTTCGTCTTTTAGTCGATTTTCATCCAAAAATATTCTAAGTGTTGGAATTTTAGAAAATCGGGCATGACCCATTCGTTTATTCAAACTTTTTCACAAGTATTGCGATTTACTCAAATAAACCCTTACGTTACTAATAATTACAAATCTAGTCCAAAGTTATATATATTTAGTTATAAATATATATCGTTACGTTTTAATTAAACTAACGTTTATTACCAAAATAATTATAAGTCGCGAAGCAAAATTCGACGTTTAGTCAAAATACTATCAAAAGTCAACAACTATAACTTTGGGCCGAAAGTCCATTTATTAGTCTTATTGGGCTTAAAGTGTCCAAACGAGTCCAAAATGGTTTTAATCGATATATATCATTTTAATAAGTCAAAATATTTATAGTAAGTCGAAAAATATTCCAAAATTCGTTCTTGTCACCCGAGACCTTTATTGGGCCAAGTAGGCCAATATGGGCCCAAAAGTTCAAGTTTAGTCCGAAAACAACTTAGCCTTTTTAATTTACGTTACATATATCGTTAAGTTTCAAATATCAATTTAGCACATAAAATAAGTCGTTTGGTCAAAAAGTCAACCATTTCCGAAACCACATGGGCTCGGCCCATTTTGTGTCGAGACCAACATAAGCCCAAAATAATAGGTACAAACCTTTAAGTCCTTTTAGGTCTAAATAGTTTTCGTAAGTAAGTTTTAATTAATCAAATAAGTACTTATAATTAAGTAATGTGGTCAAAAAGTCAAACAAGGTCAAAACAAGATGGGTTCGACCCAATCTTGTGTCGTACGACCCATTAGACCCCAAAACAAGTCAAAACACAATAAGCTATAGCTTATTCAATAAGCTATTTCAAATAAGCCATTAAGCACTAATTTCACCATTTCACCACTAGAGCTAAAATTTTATGTTTTTCAAAACCCCAATTTTTATTTTTGCCAAAATCTAGCCGATTGGTATATATATACACACAAGTGTATACTTCGTCTTAAACTCGCGTAATTAACACTAATCACATTTGTACTATCAAACTAGTACCACAAGCAACAAGATTTACCACACAAGCAAGAAATAACGAAATTTGTATGTAAGCTTTGTTGGGTTTTGAAGATACTGCTTGTTGATATAAATAATGCCTAAACACGTTATTAATATTTTTCGATATCTCTACGTTTTGATAATCACAAAATGTAAAATCATTAATCGGAAAATTATGACGTAAACAAGTATTTAGTTGTAAATATCTATTTCTACAACTCAAATCACTTAAGGTATGAATGAACTAATGCTTAATGCATTATATGATCAAAGGAACATTTTCTTAATAACTAGATTTTTTATAAAACATCAAAAACATTTTATATATTTTTGAAAAACATTTTTGGTATTAAATAAAAATGTTTAATCTTTTATAAAAATATGAATTCAAAATTTTAAACCAAAATCAGTTAAAATGTTCCAGAAAAACCTTCCCAACAAAAGGACAAAATTGGCCAACGTTCAGTAGGGGCGGCCCCCTTAATTTTGCTAGGCGGCCCCCTTAATAATTAAGGGGACCGCCCCCTATTTAAGTGGACCGCCCCCGCTCCAGTAGGCCTCCAGCTGTCCAGTTTTTCTCCTATAAATACCAGCCTTCTCCTGGATTTTTACTTACCTTTTGCACACTAAAACTTTCTGTTCTAAATCCTTTCTAAACATTGTAAATCCTTTGATCATATTTTCTTAAGCATTGGTTTCTAAGTGATCCAAGCTTCCACCACCAAAAGTGCAAAAGAAGAACTCTACTTCAACTAGTGAAGAAGTGTTATTACTTACCTCATTCAATTGTGTTGTTGTGTAAAGTGTTGTATAGTTGTGATAAGTAGATTCTAGTGTAAGTAACTAGTTGTGTTGTAAAGAAGTTGTGTAGAAGTAGTTGTGATATAGTTGTGAAGTAGTCGTGGAAAAGAAGTTGTGAAGAAGTCGTGAAGCCGTTGTGAAGCTGTCGTGAAGAAGTCGTGATTAAGTCGTGTAAAAGTTGTGTATAAGTTGTGAGATTGGTTCTAGCTACGATTAGGACTCGACATCTAGCTTTGTGTCGTTAAGCCGGTGTAAGCTAAAGTTGTGTAAGGTTTCTCCGCCATAAGGGAGTTTGTTGACATAGTGAAGAAAACTCTCGAGTAGGTGACTCGAGGAGTGGAGTAGGGCAAGGAAGGTGTCCTTGTAGCCGAACCACTATAAATCTCCGTGTTGTGGTTTGATCTTTCCATCTCTCTCTCTCATTTCATTATATTTACCTTACTTGCATTACTTATCTATATTTGTTTATATATGTTCATATTGATCAAGAGTTGAATTCACATAAGATAGAATCGAAGTTTTAATAAGTAAACAAAAGTTTTCATAAATTAAAAAGACGTAAAACTATTCAACCCCCTTTCTAGTTTTCCACAATTGGTATCAAGAGCCACGTCAAACAAGATTTTTAAAATAAACTGTATTTTAAAACTTGAAACGATCTATGGAATCTGAAAAATATTTAGAAGGGTAATCTATGCAAAGACCACCACTATTTGAAAGTGATGGATTTTTATATTGGAAAAATCGATTCGAAACTTATGTGAAGTCAAAAGATCTAGATCTTTGGCATGTTATTACTAATGGTGATTTTTTACTTATTCAACATAATCTTGAAACTAAAAAGGATGAAATTGTACCTTTTGAAAAACAAAGTGATGATTTAAAAAGAAAACTTTCTAAAAATAATGAGGCTAAAATGGTTATTTATAATGCGTTACCACGTAAAGAATACGAAAGAATCTTTATGTGCAAAACCGCAAAAGAAATTTGGAATTCTCTACTAATAACTCACCAAGGTAATAGTCAAGTCAAAGATAATAAAATAGATCTTCTTGTTCAACAATATGAACAATTCACGATTCCGGAAGAGGAATCGATTGATAATGCATTTGCTAGGTTTAACACAATCATCACAAGTTTAAAGGCACTTGATGAGAGTTTTTCTAGTAAGAATTTTGTCAGGAAATTTCTTAGGGCTCTTCATCCAAAATGGAGAGCTAAAGTTACGGCGATTGAAGAATCGAAGAACTTGTCAACTCTTCAACTTGACGAGTTGATTGGCAACTTGAAAGTCTACGAAGCAATAATCAAGAAAGACTTCGAGATGGTTAAAGGAAAGAAAGAGCAAAGCAAGTCAATCGCGTTGAAAGCTAGGAAAGCATCAAGTGACGAGGATAGCTCAACCTCCGAAAGTGATGATGAAGAATATGCCATGGCCGTAAGAGACTTCAAGAAGTTTTTCAAAAGACGAGGAAGATTCGTTAGACAACTACATGACGAAAGGAAAACATTCCAAAGAAACAAAGACGACAAAGGTAGCAAGAGCGAGAGGAAGTGCTTCAAATGCGGTGATCCAAATCATCTCATTGGAAGATGTCCTATGATGTCAAAGGAGCAAAACCAAAAGGCGTTCATTGGAGGAGCATGGAGTGACAGTGAAGAAGACGAGAAAGAAACCACAAAAGAGGAGAAGTGTCTTATGGCTAAGACATCAAGTGAGGTACGTTCCGAAACCGAATACTTTAGTGATGAAAATTTATCATTAGATGAAAAAGACCTAGATAACGAATATAATATGTTATGTATATTAGGTCAAAAAGTAATGACTAAAAATAAATCACTAAAACACATAAATAACCAATTAGAAAAAGAAATACTAGAATTAAAAATTAAACTACATAATTTAGAAAAAGGCAAAGAAGTCTTTGAATGTAAAACATGTCAAGAAACTAAAAATGAAAACGAAATACTTAAGGTAGAAATTTGTAGACTTAACAAATTTGAAAATAGTAGTAATTCTCTTAGGGATATAATAAGCATTCAAAGAATGTCAGGAGATAAAACCGGATTAGGATTTAATTCAACTAAGGCTACAACTAGTGAAACTAAAAATGTAAAGTTTGAAAGTGAAACTAGTAATCAAAAAATATTAGAGTCAAAGCCTAAATATATACTTATAAAAGATAGAAAAATACCCATAGCCAATAATGAGGAAATAAAAGCTTTCTACAAACCATCTTTAAAAACCGAAGTAGAAAACTCTAAACCAAAGCTTAGGTCAAAAACACCTCCTCCTAGAAGACCACCTAGTCCTCACCCTCGGCCTAAAACACCTCAACCTAAAAGAAACCAAAATAGACCAAACCGTCATAATAATAGTTACCCAATGTGGAATTACCCGAATCCACCAAGCTTCAATCCTTGGGGAATACTTCCACCATACATGCATCCTAGTCAACTACAACCCATTTTTGGTTCAAACAACTTTTGATCAATGAGACAATGGGGACCAAGTGGCTAAATTGCTATCTCATTGGATTATTGGCATCTCTTACTTGATTGACTTCTACAAGTCAAACATAAACGCTTTGAAGCACTTGAAGACCACGTGTTGAAGACTAAAAGGTACGCCCCTCCTTCATGTTCATCATTATGTGCGTTGATTAACGAACTAGCAAATTGCATGCCCCCATAAGTTTTAATGCCTAGTTTAGTTAGTACTTGTATGGTAGTTAGTAGATAATCACTTATACATATACATAATATATATATATATATATATATATATATATATATATATATATATATATATATATATATATATAATATATCCATATTATTATACTATATACATATATATAAATATATCCGCACATAACCTAGATACGACATTTGTTGACTATCTAGAACTAAAAGAAATTGTTCGTCCTCGAACCTTTTCTTCCCCCTTTGCCTCTTTTGAACTTTAACGTTCAACATGAAAATCTTCCGTGTCCACCGTCACATAACTCATGGTGATGAAGAGAAGTGAGTTAAGTGGATTAACGTAGAAGTAGCACTTTGACCGTCGAGTCAAGAAAACTATGGATGAAACAAACTCCCGTCGCCGTCAGCACCTATCTCCGTCATTACCTCATCATTTCTTAACTCCATTCAACATCCCACGTTTACACACAATATAAATATATATCTACATATAATATATAACAGGATGCGCATGACGTCATCAAATGCAGGATTGATGAATAAGCGCTGGATTGATGAGTAATCATGAACTTATTCCACCTAAGCATGCCATGTCAGCAATGTTTGACCAAATAATTCGAAGTTGACCTTTAAATCCGAAATTTTAAAAAATGACCATAGTGAGATTCGAACATGCATCTTTAGGTTAACATGGAAACGTCTCAACCAATGGAACCAAGCCATTGATTGTGATGAAGCACCTAAAACAAAAAAGATATACTAGACAAAAGAGCAATTTAAATTATCAAGCATATCTTTTCCTTAAATATAGTTCTGCAACATTAATTATATGAGATAATTAGGAGAATCCCTACAAGTTAGCCAACCCTAATCAAAACATACAGGAAAAAAATATGCACTTCATTCATAATATATTTTTTTTTCTAATGTTCGGTTTACATTTTTTTTTTCTTCATCACAGGTTTGCAACCATGAATGCTTGACATCCCATGTAATGTTTCTTTGATCTATTAATTAAAATTATGCATTATTCTAATTTGCCAGGTTTGTGAGTTGTTATTTTATAGAAAATAAATTGATTCATTTGTTTGATTGTGAACACGTTATTGGGTACTCCTCTTCTTATTTGGATTATTGTTATTTATTTGTTTCATTAATACTGCTGGCTCAAGAAAGTTAATATTGTTTACTTTATCGGATATATTGTAAGTACTGCCAGTAAACTAATTTAAATATCGTGCAATATTAAGAATTGGTTTTGTCATCTGTTTCAGTGATGTACGTGGTGGACCTACAAAGGGCTGCTTATTATCAGAAGTGTTATGATCCTGACTGTAGAGGTTGAGCAGATTCACCTTGAATAATTAAATGTTAATTCTATTCAAGTTTCATATTTTTTTAAATATCGGTGTATCTCACCACTTGATTGATTGATGGTCTTAGGTTATCGATCTCCCTTGCGTCCAGTTCCACCAGATGTGTTACCTGACTCTTATAAGACAGGGGAAAAATGTGGAAGTCAGGAGATTATACATGAAAGCCTGATGGACACCTGTCAGAAAGATGAGTGGTGGCTTGAAGCAATGTTGGTTGCAGAAAAAGTTGAAAATATGCCTATAAAGCTAAATCTCGCAAAGGAGGTCAGTATTCTTGCTTTAGATGTTTACCTGTCTTTTATTGTGCTTCATATATGATATATGACTTTCATCCCGTTCTTTTTGGCTATAGCAGCTTTGTGGGTTCCAACTTGCTGTCCATTAAACTGATAGGTTAGAATGTAGCTGCTTGAGTTGCTAAACAATTCCTATTAGAGGTGGCTAGATGGGTGGTTGGGTAATGGGTTAAAACAGGTTCAGGTTGAAAAGAATCATTTTTAAGTATGGGTCTGGTAGGGTCGACCCACAAATACATTTAATGTCCTTCTTTTTCATTTGTGTTTTGATCAGCTGGGAACATGGTTACCATTCATGTATTGACCTTTTCACATGTATACAAAATTGATGATTTTATAGAAGACACTCACCTCTTACGCCATCAGCAAGATCTTGACAAATTATTAATTCTATTTTCTTTTAAATTTGAAACATGAAGAACCTACTATGATCAATATCTATAATGCTAATCCTTTTATGTTTGTGATTTTGTTTCTCGCCGAACCAAACGTGCTTTAGAGTTATCATTGCCATGCCACTCTTACCAGGATTCCAGGTAATTTTAATGCTTTTGAATCTTGATGTAATCTCCTTGTGAGTTTTGGTCTAAATATATTCACACAAGTTTTGGTCTAATTATTTGTATTTGTTGCTGATTAATCATAATTTATGAGAGATACTATGTTCATGTCATGAAATATACTAAGGTAGGGAAGAAGCTTTTAAAATTTGTGATGATGAGGACAATGAAGATGCTATATAGGTGGATGAAGCCGTAGTTAATGGAAGTAAGCTTTCAAAATATTTGTACAACAGTGTTTTGATTACCCAATTCGTGATCATTATCAGGTGGAAAATCTCATCAATGAGAACCAAGAGTTGATGAAGCAATTGCAAATCTGCAAGGTATATAGTGTGGCTGTTACCAACGTTTAAGGTGGTACTCTCTTTTTGAATTCATGGACACCACCTTTACTCGGTAATATTTAATTGTTTAAATAGAAATGCACTTCTTTAACTGGATGGAAAATCAGTTTTGGTTCATTTGCATCGCCAAAAGATTACTGATGCGTAAAAGCTTAAACATACTGCGCTTGAGCTTGAAAAAGCTTTTCGCGATGAAGCATTTGAATATGGTTCGGGTCAAAACTTTCGCCCTGTTCTTAAATTTTGGAGTAAAATTTATGACACGTTTGAGGCAAATTTGGCGCAAAACACATTATTAAGTAAATGGCAAAAATGGTCTCATATAAATATAATTGGGTTTTGGTGGAAATTGAAGTTTAGGTAGTTTGTATTTCTGATTTTGCAATGAAATTTGGAACTAAATTCTCAAAATCTGGTAGATGTATCTGAACGGGTATGTGGTTGGTTATTTGCAGCAGGGATTTTCTGTCACAAAGCTTGAAACTCCTGGAAATGCTAATGGGAACCAGGATCAGCCAAGCCCTATTTCCGTCTTAGACTTACAATTTGGAGATGATGATAATACATCAGGCTGTTCTAGCAATGCCAAGTTGAATGAACATGGTACCGTTTCGTTCCATTAACTAATTTTCTATTTCTAAACTTCATTTTGACGTTCGTTTTCTAACATTAGCATTTTATGAGACATTCGTTTTTCATTCATTGTATTTACAGGTGGTGATCATATCAGGTACAGATTGATCGATAAATCACCATTGATTGGATCCATTGCTCGCTCTATCATGGGACATAACGTTTTGGGATGGTGGTGATGAAGACGACGTTGCCATGGTGGTAGAGAGTGTGGAGAGGAAAGAGGTCGTAAGGCAGGTTTTGGCGGAACATTTAAGATTGCAAATTGATAACATTAAATTGGAAATAGAAGATAAGCTGGTTGAAGAACAAGTGGAAGAATCTGTGCTAGAGTTGACAGGTAGAGTGATTTTGGCCTACACTCCCTAATTTATTATAACACAATTATTTGTGCATTATTAACGCTATTATATAATGTTTTGCGAGTTTCCAACAATTATATGGTCTTTCTCCTGCTATCATCTGTTAAGTAAAACAAATAAGTATCTTATCGGTCCAAATTTGGGGTCTATTGTGTACAGTTTTTTGTCATATTAACTATCTCTTAAAAAATTTAAACCGTAAACTAATAGCCTAACAAAATAAAATAAAATCGGCGTCCTTAAAATAGTTTTACGTTAACTTAAACCATCAAAATTATAATCACAAGTCATGCCCGCCCAGCGGGCGGGCTTATACGCCCGGGAGGGCTTATAAGTCATGCCCGCCCAGCGGGCGGGCTTATACGCCCGGGAGGGCTTATAAGTCATGCCCGCCCTGTTTATTTATTTTTTTGATTTCTGTTTTAATGTATCAGTCAACATGCTGACAGTTTTCGGTTTTCATAACTACAAAGTCGTGTGTACAAGGATAGCGTATATGTGTAATGTATCGGGTTCGGATAACACGCAACCAGGGCCGCCAGTTACAGGAAAGTTGGTGACTGTAAAAAAAGTTTTAATTGTAGATGACGTGTAGCAAAAAAATTTCATCTGATTCTTTTAAAGATTGTAGGGATCCATGACAGTTGGTGACTGTAATATAATGATATTTGCAGATGACGTCCAACAAAAATATTTTCATCTGATTCTTTTAAATACTGCAGGGATCCATGACAGAATGTGCTCGACAGTACCATCGACAAGCACGCACCACAGGAAAGCTAGCGCTTTTCCACATGATTTGTTCCTTAGCCTTCTATGTATGTTCGGCGTCATTCAATTCTTATTACCTGTTATAATGTTTACTACTATTTCGATGCTACATACAATTCTTGAAGTTAGATCAGCAGACTTACAAACAAGTTTTCTCAGGAATGCTTTAGGTTTAAAGATGATTTTGACGCTAATTCGGTCTCCTACTGGTCCACTAATCGGTTAATCTAGGATTTAGTTGTCCCGGTAAAAATTGTGTCATACTAACTGGGCGAAAGACTAAAAATATAGAGATTAGTGTATTTTACATTTCATTATTTCAATTTTCATGTTTATATATAACAAAAACTTACAACGACTTGCTTTTTTGAGAACTTTCTGCACCAAGTCACCCACTCTCATTATCTTGATTCAAAAAAAAATGTCCCCTTACGATCACATGCATTAGGACATATCAGGTATGTGTGTTGCCTGCGGTTGAGGATGGAACCGCTGTGAGAAATCTCCCACTTTTCAAGGTTACCATTCCTTTTACATTGCATCAACTTCAGTTTGTTAGAATTCAGTGGTGGAATTAATTATATAATTATTAGGTTGTGGTAGTTATTGGGTATAGTGAAACTAATAATGACGGGTAATAATTGGATCACAGGTAGCTGCAAAAACCTGATGTAGAGTATTTCTTTGAGACCAGTACAATGTTGATATCATTTTTTCTATAAGGAAAATAATTGGATGAAGAACTTGCTTCATTGGAATAAGAAATGTCTCTTTAGGAAAATGTTAGTTTACTTGTGCATTCACCCTTCTGTGCCACATAAATTTGAATGATTTATCCGCTAACAGGACAAAATGAGTAGTTTTTAGGACCTTTATTAATAAGCTTGGTCTGTTTGTTATTGTTTTTTTATGAGTAGAAAACTAAACCAATTTAGAAGGTCTTCTTGCATTACTATAAAAGTGATTTAGGCATGCGACTTTCGACCCATTTCCATAGTGACCTTAAGTTTACAGGCAGGTGGGGCAACTTTGTTGTAACATAACGTCATTCTTATGAAACCTCTATGTGGAGTGGGCTCTTAAAAAATAGCGACATTTAATTCGACTCTTTGTACAATTGAACGTCGGATCTAGGTTTAAATAGCCAAAGTGTTGTACAATTATTTGTAGCACAACTATGATTCTATAAATTTTGTTTGTTAAAGCTTCTAATTGTTCTAAAGGTTTGTTTTTTGGTATAGTTTGTTTTCATGATTTGTAAACATATCTTTTGTAGCTCAGAAGGTTGATCCATGGAGGAGAGGCCTTTCACAATTCGTTTGAGACTTTGACAATTAGGTACGTTATTAATTTTTTTTTATGATGTTCCAGTTGGTATTCTATAAACATAAAGGATCATTGAATTTATTGAAGTGATGCAACTTTAAAATTGATGTTGCATGATAAAACTTTTACTCAAGATTGCTCCTATCAACATCGTTCTTTTCCATCCTCTCAAATGCTTTGTTCACGTAATCCTCTTTACTACTTCTATCATTGTCTTCAAATCTTTTTCCATCCAAACATGTGTCTCTTGAATGCTTCCAATGAAACTCCCACTTATTGTTTTCTTTGCTGTAAGTTTCATATTAGTTGTCAGTTTCAAGTCTAAAGCAAGGCATAAACTGAATATTTATTTCTCCATTTCAGCTGAATCTGAGCTCACCACGAAACAACCAGCACCCAAATTAGTGAACACCTCTTCTCTCATATTATTAGAAGAGCTAATCAATGTCACATGTTGACCTGTTGCTTTTGATATTATAACACCCAAATGACCTACTCCACCCCAACCCAATATTCCTGCTTTAATTGGCTTCTTGGAGTTGATGAACTTTTTTAAGGGACTGTAAGCCGTCACTTTAGCACATAGTAGTGGCGCTGCCTACTCAGGGGATAACTTATCTGGTACGTTGACATATTAGCAGGTTTGTGAAGAAGGACATTAGTTTTTAGTACAAATGGCGATTACCCAACTTTCTAATTGGTTGCTAACCATTTCCCTATTTTTGTTTAATAGGTTTACTGTAAGGAGCAGCATTTACACGACAAGTTTTGGGTTCTTAACCTCTGGAGCATATTCTGAAATTTCACGGGTTTGCTTCTATCACCCTTTATGTGAAAAATGAAGACATTTTAGTCAAAACCTTGAATTTTAATTTGTCTGCAAGTTGGCCTGCAAGTCTGCAATTAATTACAAGTCTGAATTTAAATTTGTCACATTTTATCGAGCAACATGTGTTTGGTTTAAAAAGGTTGGGTTTGGTTTAAATTGGGTCACCGACTCACTTTTGTAGCGCGGGCAAGTTTAGGTTCGGTTCAGTTTCAACTACTGAACCATCAGTTGTGCCTCCTATAACATTAAGTGTAGGTGTGGGCAGGCAGATGTATGGAGTGATGGTGTTGTGCAAAGTATCAACTCACCTTGGGAGTGCTTTAAACATCGGTATTCAGGGTGTGTACAATTCACCTGTTGGTTCAGATGACGAAACGAGACCTTGGTATGGCTCCCTCAAGTTGTCACTCTGAATGCTTTGCTTTAGCCACACCATTATTTTAACAGAAAACATAATTTCTTATGATGTGCAGGTTGTTGATAACATTTCGTATGGGGGAAGTTCTTTGGACACATTACGGAAGCAGCAGGGTATGCATTGAAATATGTTGAGAGGTTAATAGGCCAACGCCCGATGCACAACAAGATGAGCGTCAGATCCACAACATAATGCTACTGTATTATAGAGTTTTACCATGGAAATTAAATTAAAATCAAATACTCAGTTTTCAAATGCAATGCCAAACACCTTAATTTTCACATATCTTTATGTAGTTTGTTCAAACTGACATGGGTAAAAAAGAGGGTGGTCAATATAATTTTTTCACATATCTTTATGTAGTTTGTCAACTCAAAATGTTTGAGTGCTTATCACTGATTGAACTTATTTTCATTTAGTATAACATACATGTTCATGATGTAGTTGTTTGTGTTTACTATTAATGAATGGTAAACAAGTCTATTAATCACATCTATTTATTGAAAAATTCCTTAACTTATATTTTTCAACGATATTCATAAAGCTAGCCTGCCCATTCGAGCGGGCCATGTAATTGTTATATTAATTTGATTCGGTTATCATTTTTAAGCGTTCATGTATTCAGGTGAATTTATATTTGTATGGAAACTAATGTAACAAATGTTGTGTATAAAGAAACTTTATTTCGCATTTGATTTAAAGTCATTCTTAAGAAAAACTTTGTAACTTTTAATTGTCGAATAAAAGTTATTCTTCATTTATTTTCATTGCTAATGCATTCAATATAGAAAATGGTACGTTTATACCTTATTTGTCGTTAACTTATTTATTTCAACGATATTCATAAGTCATGCCCGCCCATTGGGCGGGCTTTGAAGTCTAGTATATATATATATAATATATATATATATATATATATATATATATATATATATATATATATATATATATATATATATATAATATATATATATATGCACTTTTACTCTCACCCCCTAACACATTTGTCGACTTGACATCTTGATCATTTTATCCAAAATTCTCAAGAAATGTTTTCTTAACGAAATGTTAATAAAATGTCAAGTATTCCTTCCTCGTGCCATTAAAACCCAACGTATTTTTGATATATAATAAATCTATATATATATACATAAAATTATTTTGCTATCAGAAACTAAACCCGAACTAATTCCAAGTTTGGTAGGCGGCCCCCTTAATGTTTAAGGGGACCGACTAGTAAACGGGGGCGGTCCCCTTAATAATTAAGGGGACCGGCCTACTGTAGCTTCCAAAAACGTTTTTCTTCCAAAAATCTTTACCAAACACCCCACTTTTCAAACACACTCTTCACTCCATCTGCTGTGAACGAACCTCAACTCAAAAACCATTCACCAAATCACCATCTCCGACTAATTTCGCAAGGGGCAAACACTTGTATCTTGATTAGCAACACATTTTGTGAAAATGCCCAAAACTACAGTCGGTGATGTCTCAAAAACAAAAGAATACATTCCTAAAGTCTCTGCCACTCCAGGCATTTCTCCCGCTATTGCTTGTTTCTATCGTCCCATTGAAGATAGAAACATTCATGAAGGGAGAGTTGTCTATCCATCGTTCTATGAATCCGACTATATCGAACGAATGTTCTCCAACGTTAGTCTTGATTGTCTCTACAAAATCAATGAGCTTATCATTCCCCGCTTTGTTCTTGACTTCTATAGCCAAGTGATGGTGCAAACCGATCCCAATGGCTGTATCCTCATATCCTTTATGATTCAACACGAATTCATTACTCTTACTCTCGCTCAATTCGGTCAAATTCTAGGAATCCCCTACTCCGGTCAAGCCGTCTTCTCTAATGAGTGGGATCTCTCATCACTTGAGCAATATCGACCTCAACAGGGTCCTTACTACTCTGAGATTCCATCCTCTGAAGAAATTCGTCAATATCTTGGGCTAGATCGTGGTACGACTAGCCGGAGGATCAAGTCAAAAGATGTTGACATCCATGCTAACCAAATCCTCCTCAAGGAGTTACGCCCCGACATGAAGCGTTGGGAAGAACTCATTCGTGAGAATGCGTTCGGTACCGGTGGTCACCGTGATCATGTCACGGCGAGCATAGCTCATATGTTGTATTGTATTGTCGCTGAACAGCCGTACAATTTGGCATATCTCTTTGTCTTCCGCATCATGTCCGCCAAAAACACTCATAATGCAAATCTTCCGTATGGCATGTTTCTCACTCGCCTCTACAATCATGTCATGATGCATTATCCACATCTTCAGAGTCCAATTTATGAGTCTGTTCAACCGGTCCTTAATCCACTTGTTCGTGTCCGTGAACGTCGCCCCCGAAGCGACAAGGGAAAATCTCGTAAATCTGTCTCACTTCCACCTCGTGGTTCCATGTCACATCAAGGAGACGATGATGATGATGATGATGATGATGAGGAGGAGGGCACAACACGTGCAAGTACCCCATAACCTAGGACCTTCGTTCAAAATATTCCGGATCTTGATTACACCGAGTATCAAGTTCCTTCTCCTTCCGAACGAACAGACGAACTACTGTTTGAAAAACAAACCGAACTACTCAACACCACACAGCAGATGCACCAAGAAGTACGAGGCGGTTTCAAGTCTATTGGAAAGACACTTGGAAGGATGTTTGGAAAGAAGAAGAAATAGACATGTTTGATGAGTGTTTAGTTGATTATTATCGATGTTATGATTAGACATTTATATGTAGTATTATTATCTTAACATTTGTTTGCTATGACTTTTATTATGTTAGATGATAAACTTATTAGAACTAAGCTACTAGTTTATTTGATATAATATGCCTATGCTTCTAATATGATTTTTTTTTCTAGTCTTAAATATGTATATTATTTTAATATGCTATTGATAATATTTAATCATTCTTGATGTACATGATCCAAATGGAACTTGCTGCAAATACACCCTAAAAATGACCTTTTTTCTGGAAATTTTTCAAATTTGGTCGCCTGGGAAAACACCAGATGGGCGGCCCCCTTAATTTCCTAGGCGGTCCCCTTAATTTTAAGGGGGCCGCCCAACAATTAAGGGGACCGGCCATCTGGACAGTAAAATTTACTGTTTTCTTTTGCATCTTGTGACCACTTTTACCTAGCCCCAGCTACCATTTCTCCTTATGGACGAACTGGTATTGGAATCTTCCTACAAAACCTCAAAAATCAACCTAAACAAACCACATTTTCATACTATAAATTCCCTCCATACAATCACCTCTCATTCCATCATCCTTCATCATCCAAAACCACTATGTTATCACCAAAACCCTCCATCTCTAAGACTCCAAGGAAGCAAAGACTTGTTATCATACCACCAAAACAACCTTTCATAGACCTAACCCAAGATGACATCAAAACTCCATCACCACCACCTCAAAATTCATCCCCAAGTGCACCTAATGCACCATCAAAAACACCCTCCACCCATGGAGCTTCATCTTCCTCCATTCCATCCACTTCATCCATCAATGACTACATCCACACTCACCTAACATCATCACCAAGAGCATCATCACCACCATCCACTCAAGAACCTTCATACACCCAACTTGTCATTTCCTTATCACCCATCACACCCCTTGATGCTCACTTTTCACCATCACCAACCCCACAACCATTCTTTCCTATACCTTGGGCAATGCTTGAAGCCCATGGTGATAATTGTCTTTGTTGCATCCATAACCGGACCTTAATCTTTGGTCTTAGAGATGAGATACACTACATGTTTTCATCTCTTGAAAACATGATTGCCAACCCACCACCACCACCTCCTCCACCTCCTTCACCCACTACACCACCACCACCTCCATTTTCACCCAATTAAGCATATGCAATGCTTAAAAATAATTTTTCAAAACCTTCTTGTAAGCAAGCTCCATGGAAGACCATGTACTTCTAGGACGATTATGTAGTTTCATTAGTTGTTTTTGTTTGTATGCTTGCATGCTTTATGTTGTAATCTTTTGGTTGTGTATTTATACACAACACTTTTATTAAATGAATGATCTTATTCTATATGCTTGCTTATTGTTGTTACATATACTTGTGCTTCTAACATTTTTTTTGCAAGCGTTCCATAGCTCGTTTCCTTGGTGCCCCCAAACGAGGGGGAGTACACATCAAGGGGGAGTTCTCGTCCCGACAAATTTAGATTCTAAAACTTGTCGGCTTAACCTTTTTGATTCGACAAAAAGGGGGAGAAATAGATGTAAACTCACTAAATACTTGCCTAAAAACGAATTTTTAGATTTAATGAGTTTAGATTTTGTAATCATCAAAAAGGGGGAGATTGTTAATATAAATAATGCCTAAAAACGTTATTAATATTTTTCGATATCTCTACGTTTTGATAATCACAAAATGTAAAATCATTAATCGGAAAATTATGACGTAAACAAGTATTTAGTTGTAAATATCTATTTCTACAACTCAAATCACTTAAGGTATGAATGAACTAATGCTTAATGCATTATATGATCAAAGGAACATTTTCTTAATAACTAGATTTTTTATAAAACATCAAAAACATTTTATATATTTTTGAAAAACATTTTTGGTATTAAATAAAAATGTTTAATCTTTTATAAAAATATGAATTCAAATTTTTAACCAAAATCAGTTAAAATGTTCCAGAAAAACCTTCCCCACAAAAGGACAAATCTGGGCAACGGACAGTAGGGGCGGCCCCCTTAATAATTAAGGGGACCGCCCCCGCTCCAGTAGGCCTCCAGCTGTCCAGTTTTTCTCCTATAAATACCAGCCTTCTCCTGGATTTTTACTCACCTTTTGCACACTAAAACTTTCTGTTCTAAATCCTTTCTAAACATTGTAAATCCTTTGATCATATTTTCTTAAGCATTGGTTTCTAAGTGATCCAAGCTTCCACCACCAAAAGTGCAAAAGAAGAACTCTACTTCAACTAGTGAAGAAGTGTTATTACTTACCTCATTCAATTGTGTTGTTGTGTAAAGTGTTGTATAGTTGTGATAAGTAGATTCTAGTGTAAGTAACTAGTTGTGTTGTAAAGAAGTTGTGTAGAAGTAGTTGTGATATAGTTGTGAAGTAGTCATGGAAAAGAAGTTGTGAAGAAGTCGTGAAGAAGTCGTGAAGCCGTTGTGAAGCTGTCGTAAAGAAGTCGTGATTAAGTCGTGTAAAAGTTGTGTATAAGTTGTGAGATTGGTTCTAGCTACGATTAGGACTCGACATCTAGCTTTGTGTCGTTAAGCCGGTGTAAGCTAAAGTTGTGTAAGGTTTCTCCGCCATAAGGGAGTTTGTTGACATAGTGAAGAAAACTCTCGAGTAGGTGACTCGAGGAGTGGAGTAGGGCAAGGAAGGTGTCCTTGTAGCCGAACCACTATAAATCTCCGTGTTGTGGTTTGATCTTTCCATCTCTCTCTCTCTCATTTCATTATATTTACCTTACTTGCATTACTTATCTATATTTGTTTATATATGTTCATATTGATCAAGAGTTGAATTCACATAAGATAGAATCGAAATTTTAATAAGTAAACAAAAGTTTTCATAAATTAAAAAGACGTAAAACTATTCAACCCCCCTTCTAGTTTTTCACACTGCTGCTTGAAGTTCATGCTACTGCTCTGAGTACTTAGAAGAAAATACACTAAGTATGATACTGCTGCTAGGCAAAGTCATACTACTGCTAGTGTATTCATAATGCTGCTGATGTCTGAAGAAATTAACTAAGTATCATACTATTGCTAGCTTTCGATGATAATGCTGCCAGAGTAATGATGCTGCTGCTTATAAGATAATGTATAGTTTGTTAAGATATTTTAGGAAAAGATACGATTTGATATTATCTTGTATAGAAAGTTTTGTAACCGACTAGGACTCCTTAGAGTATAAAAGGAGGATCTAGGGTTAGGATTAGAGTACGTATCTTTGTGTAATTTGATCACTTCAAGGTTTTTGTAACCCTGTTACTTTTGAGTAACCGTATTAATATATTGAAGTGTTATTTGAGAATTCAAGTGTGTTCATTATTCTTCTTAAGATTAAATATTAGTTTCCGCATAATATTTAATAAATCGTTCAAGAACAGTTTCTATACTAATTGTCTTGGAGTTTATATCTAAGATAATTGACAAGGTCGTTAAGCTCATCTGGGATCAACAAGTGGTATCAGAGCTTGTGATCTAGAAACTGATACCGAGAAGAATTTTGAAAAGCTCAGATCTGTTCATCATCAACTAAAGCAATGGAGTCTGAATCTCATCATATGGTTACTGCGTCCAAGGTTCCATTGCTTAAGGTTGGAGAATATGAACTCTGGAAGATAAGGATGGAGCAGTACATGAAGATGTGTGACTACACCATGTGGGAGATCATAGAAACTGGAGATACTCTGCCTAGGAAAGGTGCTGATGGGTCTGTATTGCCCATCAAAACCAATGAAGAAAAGGCTAAAAGGAAACTGGAGATTAGAACTCACACTATCCTCTTAATGGGGATACCAAATGAGTATCAATTGAGCTTCAGCAACACCCAGTCTACCAAGGAGTTGATGGCAGCGATTGAACTCAGATTTGGTGGGAATGAAGCCACCAAAAAGTCAAGGAAGAATATGCTAAAGCACGAATTTGAAACTTTCACTACTTCAAGCAATGAAAGCATTGATGGTACTTATGACAGATGATGCGTGGTTTTGCAACCTTACAACAGGTTTTACCTCTCGAGGGATCTCAAGAGGCTTACAACCCCACCAGGCAGTGTACCTGACCGATGTAGTATAGTGTAGTGGCAAGTACGGGGGATTGATCGTTCTCCACAGGGAATAGTGTTCGTTAGGTATGAAAAACTACTCTAATTAGGTCTAAGGGTGAAGGAAGATTATTTTTGTATTTTTATATTTTATGGAAAGCAAGTAAAAATCTCTGGTTTTGGAAGAAGGGGCGGAATTAGTTGCTAATCAACTAACCCAAAAGCTACTAATTAAACTAATATGCAAGAAAAGTAAACTAGGGTTCTACAAGGGAAATGAAGCATATCTACCTATGATGTATTACTCCTTGCTAGCTATCCAATTCTACCTATTGAATTGTCACACCTTGTTTTAATTGACGGGTTGTATTCCGTAATACCATTCGTGGGGTGGCGTACGTACTTCCCCAACTCTATAAGCTCCTACTTCACTCCTATGTTGAGCCGGCTAAGAAGCTCCTAACATGGGATCACTAGAATTCGCTCATGCATTAAATACAACCAAATAAACCTAGTACGCATTGGTTCATGTTTCTTAAGATGTTCAAGCAAGTTACCAAATAGGAAGTTAGCCAGTTTTCTTAAGCCTAACATCGATATCACCCAATCAAACAAGAGACAATAGGAAACAAGAATTATAAGCTAAACCAATTAGATCTATTGTATTTGTCACACCTTAATTGATGATGATAGACACAAGCATCAAAAAGAACACAATAAGATCTAATGGATTATATACAAGTTTCATACAATCATAAGTAGACACAAGGTGATTTAGCCAAGCATAATTAATGAAGAGCAATCAACAATAATCATAATTGAAGACATAACATAAGATTGAATCGATAAACAAACCATTACAAGATGTTTATGGTATGATTAGGACCCTCTAAGTTGCTGGAAAAACACCTACCCTAACCCTAGAATCGGACTTAGGGTTTGGGGCTTACAAATAATGAAGTTGTGAAGTTATATTTATAGGCAGTTTTCTGTCAGCCCGATCTGACGGCGTCAGACTTACACGTGACGCCGTCACGACCAATTTTTCACCAAATTGTAGATCTCTTCGTCCCGATCGCGTGGCCTTTTGAATCACCTAAATCCGAGTTCGTATGAGGATTTTATGGCCAAAACAGTAACAACTACTCCGCGCGCGAGTTGTGATTGTCTTGATTAACTTGTGGCGGTTTCACTAAGGTTCCTTCTCATGTAAGCCTTCTTCCTGACGTCGTCACTCTATAACATCTGACGTCGTCAGGTTAAATCCTGACGCCGTCATGTTCAAAAATCCTCTGGCCCGTCTCTCTTTAACTTAACACTTGACGGCCTACATCCATTAACACGTGACGCCGTCACTCTTTAATTCCACAAAACCTTCTGGCGCGTCACGTGTAAATTCATATTCATCCTTTTGCCAATACGTGACGCCGTCACCTACAAAGAGTGACACCGTCAAGCTCTGTTTCCAGCTTGGTTTTGGAGACTTTTCCGTTTTCTTCACTTTTATGCTCCAAAAACGTCCAAAATGCTTCCTTTTCCAGATTTCTTCTCCAAAGTACCTAAAATGACAAAAGGAACGATTTAGGGCAATATTTGATCAAATAATCACGAATTAGGGCTTAAATGACCCCCTAAAAGCGGTACACTTTTCGCTTCATCAAATACCCTTACACTTGAGATTTGCTTGTCCTCAAGCAAATGTGCT
Source organism: Artemisia tridentata subsp. tridentata (assembly GCA_021014915.2). Lineage (NCBI taxonomy): Eukaryota > Viridiplantae > Streptophyta > Magnoliopsida > Asterales > Asteraceae > Artemisia > Artemisia tridentata. Next base: position 152,424,211 of record CP139504.1, on the reverse strand, counting down.
TTTATTATAATCAAAATACAAGTTAGGGGTCATTTAATGCTAACATAATAGTAATTGCAACAAATATTCGTTCCACTTTAATCATAATAAGCACGGAGATTACAAACTAGCACCTCACAAGTAGTGTTTAGATACTCACATCTCTCAAGTGTCATCAACATAAATCTCATAAATGAAAACGGATATTATCTCTCACTACCTGTCATAGCAAATAGATTACCATAGGCTTGGGCAAGGATCAAAAACCTCCTCCACTAGGCGTAAGCACCTAAGATAAACTATCAAAGAGGGCTTTTAAATGGGTTATAACGTTAGGTGTAGGGATATGATAAACACGGTTTTGCTGGATAAGGGATATTTTACTGGTGGCGAGTTAAAGATCTTGATTAATTACATGTACTATACAATGTTGCTAAGCCAAGACTCGACTCAATCTTAAGCTAAAAACAAAATAACAAAAACATAAAATAAACATAAAATGAAACGGGATGGTGTAGTCCGTATGTTTTTTCTACTTTTCTTTTTCTCATTTTTTTTTGTATTTTTCTTGATTTTTTTTTTTTTTTTTTTTTTTTTTTTTTTTTTTTTTGCATACACTTTTGCCCTACCATCCAAAATAATACATCATAGGGGCGTTGCATTCCCCTTACACTTGAACTTTTACATAACTTTACAAATAACTATTCTAATGACTCGAATTAAGATAATCGAAAAACTTGGAGTACTTTTAAAATATTTAGCACATATGGGGGTAATAAATGATGTTCTTCCCCATTACTCCATTACACTAGTACTTTACCCATGAGTCCCAATCGTCCCAAAACAATATGTACAAGGATATGACTCGACTTAGCAACCATGTAATCAATTAGATAATTAACTTGGGTTTAAACAAATGTTGTCACAATAATGCACTAAAAATGAGTGCATACAAGGTGGGCTAAGGCGATTTGGGTGTACATTTAAGTGGGGTGTAACAAATTCTTCCTTTAAGTAAAATGCTTAAAGGTCGAAACGAAAAGATAGGCTCTGAGGGGTGTACTAGGGGTATCGTGTACTAAAAATGAGTACAACGCAAAGGGTGTGGGAGAATTACTTGACCAATGTAGCCAATGTAATTATAACAAAAACACAGGTGTAAAACAATGGGTTAATCCTAATGCCTCTTATCATGTAGTAAATCTAACTACACGAATGTAGTCTCACTTGTGGCCTCGGAATGGTCCTAACGCAAGTTCTAGAATCTAAGTGCTACCGGTACACACATCATAGCATAAATGCTTTTCCTACCAATTCTAGGGGCGAACCTCACATATTTGGGGGTGGAAAATTTTTTTAGTGGTACGGTTTTTGTGCTAGTCATATAATTCCTATCCATGAGACGCTCATTAAGATCAAAGTTTCACTCCTATATGTTGTAAAAAATTTTAAATTTGGCACTAAAATTACCCTAACAGGTATTTATCTCAGTTTTATTACACATCTATTATTAAACAAACAAAAATCAAGCGTAATAGCATTCTCTAATCGTGCTTTTACCCCCCCTTACACTTAAGATGAACATTGTCCCCAATGTTCAAATAACAAGATGTAAAAGCATAAAGTAAAAGAATGAAATCAAATACTCCCCTGATTCGCTCGGTGGATAATGAAGTAACATGGTTAGATCTTCTTCCAAAGTAATGTTGAGGCTCCATGACTAATGCATCGCCAAAAGCTTGATCCAACAAACATTTCCTTGTCCAAAATAACCTGTTAAACCTGAGAAAACAAACACGAAAACCTGCATAACATCGGCGGGATAAAATCTATATATAAGGATATAATGCTTGTGGAATGATAATTTTGCAGATTCCTGGAGATTATAAGTTAGAGATTTAATAAAAACTTTTTATGAAAACAAAACTTTCAACAATTTTCAGAAAATTAAATCTGACGCCGTCAGGTTGTAAATCCTGACGCCGTCAGAAATGATCTGACAGAATTCTCATGTTACGTTTCCGGAAAAAATTTTGGAAAAACCTATACCTTACTTCCTGGAAATCCTGCAAAACATCATTATGACTCGATACAAGCATTTGACTCAAACAAACACTAATATGTATGTTCATTTAATATTATTACGGTTCATGTTCATTTGTGTTCTAATAAACCGATTTAGATTTCCCTTACACTTAACTTTTGCAAAATACCTTTATATGTAGTTAAGACGAAGTTAAAAACAAAATAAAGCATTTTCACAAATTAGTTTTTAACATGAATCAATAATAATAAAACTTAAACACACATACGGAAACAAATAAAATCAAACAAACAAATAAACACACAAAGCAAATAAAACTTGGGTTGCCTCCCAAGAAGCGCTTTTCTTTATTAACGAGTCTTGTAGCTAGACTCAAAGTCACGTACATTATGTGACTTCTTCATCAAAAGTTATGTCTTCCTCATTGATCATTTCATTACCATTCTCTTGATAATGCTTGACTCGTTGTATATTCACAGTGAATTCTCTATCTTCGTCGTCAATCAACACAACGGCTCCGGTTTTAGAGGAGCTCCTTACGGTAAAAGGTCCATACCATCTAGATTTAAGTTTTCCAGGAAATAGTCTTAAGCGAGAATTATATAATAAGACCTTGTCTCCTTCTGAAAACTCCTTTGGTCTCTTAATCCGTTGGTCATGCCATCTTTTTGCCCTTTCTTTGTATGTAATGGAAGATTCATAAGCCTCTAATCTCAATTCATCGAGCTCTTGGAGCTGTAAGAATCTATTTGTTCCCGCAACCGTATAGTCCAAATTACAAGCCTTAAGTGCCCAATACGCCTTGTGTTCCAGTTCTACTGGAAGGTGGCATGCCTTGCCATATACCATACGGAACGGGGTTGTCCCGATTGGTGTCTTATAAGCGGTTCGAAATGCCCACAAAGCTTCATCGAGCTTAAAAGACCAATCTTTTCTGTTTTGATTGATCATTTTCTCTAGTATTCTCTTTATGGCTCTATTAGTGTTTTCGACTTGACCATTGGTTTGAGGATGGTAAGCGGTGGAGAATCGGTGAGAGACTCCATATCTTTTCATAACTTTCTCCATTTGCGAATTGCAAAAATGGGTTCCCCTGTCGCTAATAAGAGCCTTCGGAATTCCGAACCTAGCGAACAATTTTTTTAAGAAATGAATGACTACCCTAGCGTCGTTAGTCCTAAGGGCTTGCGCTTCCACCCATTTCGAAACATAGTCAATTGCCACTAAGATGTATTCATTCCCTCCTGAAGATAGGAAGGGTCCCATGAAATCAATTCCCAAAACATCGAAAACCTCGCAAACTTGTATATAGTTCTGTGGGGCTTCATCCCTCCTAGAGATATTCCCAGCTCTTTGACATGCGTCACAAGTCTGTATCATTCCCTTCACATCACGAAATATTGTAGGCCAATAGAATCCTGCGTCGAAGACCTTTCGTGCAGTAGTGTTCATTCCGTGATGTCCTCCCGATGGGCCTGCATGACACTCTTTCATAATTCTGACAGCCTCTTTTTCCGAAACACAACGTCTGATTACCTGATCCGGACATCTTCGGAATAAGAAGGGTTCATCCCAAAAGTAGTACTTTAATTGATTGAAGAACCTCTTTTTTTCATGCCTGCTCATATGCTCAGGAATGACTCTACTTGCCAGGTAGTTAGCATAATCCGCATACCAAGGTTCAGAATCATTTATTGACATGAGCTGCTCTTCAGGAAATGATTCCCGAATCTCACTCTTGTCAGATTCAGCGAGGCTGGGGTTTTCGAGACGAGAGAGATGATCAACCGCAAGATTCTCTGCTCCTTTCTTATCACGAATCTCAACATCGAACTCTTGCAATAGTAGGATCCAACGAAGTAACCGTGGTTTAGCATCCTGTTTAGCGAAAAGATATCGAATAGCTGAATGGTCCGTAAAAACAACCGTTTTAGAAAGGACAAGATACTAGCGAAACTTATCAAAAGCAAATACCACGGCTAGTAATTCCTTTTCAGTGGTAGTGTAGTTTTCTTGAGCAGGATTCATGGTTTTGCTAGCGTAGTATATTGGCTGAAAGTGTTTGTTAAGCCTTTGGCCTAATACTGCTCCAACAGCATAATCACTAGCATCGCACATGATTTCAAAGGGTAACTCCCAGTTAGGGGTGACCATAATTGGAGCTTGGGTAAGTTCCTGCTTCAATCGATCGAATGCATCCTTGCACTCTTGAGAGAAGTCGAACGGGGCATCCTTCATGTGCAACTGAGTCATTGGTTTAGCTACCTTTGAGAAATCTTTAATGAATCTCCTATAGAAGCCAGCATGACCCAAAAAGCTACGGATTGCCTTGACAGTTGTTGGATAGGGAAGTTTGGATATAGCTTCAATTTTTGCCCGGTCTACTTCAATTCCACTTCCTGAAATTTTGTGCCCTAGCACAATCCCTTCTTTTACCATAAAGTGGCACTTTTCCCAGTTTAGTACCAAGTTAGTCTCCTCACAACGTTTGAGCATTTTCTCAAGGTTAGCAAGACAGCGATCAAAAGAGTTTCCAAAGACCGAAAAATCATCCATGAAGACCTCCATGCTGTCTTCCATTAACTCATGGAAGATTGCCGTCATGCAGCGCTGGAAAGTGGCGGGGGCGTTACATAGTCCAAAGGGCATTCGCTTGTAGGCGAAGGTGCCATAAGGGCATGTAAACGTAGTCTTTTCTTGGTCCTCAGGAGCGATAGGGATCTGGAAATATCCTGAGAACCCATCTAGAAAGCAGTAGTACTCATGCCCTGCTAACCTTTCCAACATTTGGTCGATAAATGGGAGAGGGAAATGATCTTTTCGGGTTGCATCATTCAACTTCCTATAATCGATGCACACACGCCATCCAGTTACTGTTCGTTGAGGCACTAACTCATCCTTATCGTTCTTTACCACTGTCATTCCTCCCTTTTTTGGTACAACCTGTACAGGACTTACCCATGGACTGTCGGAAATTGGGTAAATTAGCCCTGCATCTAGGAGCTTAATGACTTCCTTTTTCACGACTTCCTTAATGTTGGGGTTTACTCGCCTTTGAGGCTGCACGGTGGGTTTATAATCCTCCTCCATGAGGATTTTATGCGTGCAGAAAGTAGAGTCAATCCCCTTGATGTCGGCTACACTCCATGCTATAACTCCTTTATATTTTTTTAAAACTCCTAAGAGTTTATCTTTTTGTTCACTTTTCAAGGAAGAGCTTATGATTACCGGAAGTTGATCTTCCCCTTGGAGAAAAGCATATTCAAGGTTGGTTGGGAGTTCCTTGAGTTCTACCGCAGGTGGCTCGATGATGGAGGGTTTAAGTTTGTTCTCGGGTTTACGAAGCTCAAGCTGTTCGATTTCTTGTCTGGGATAAAAAGAGACTGCGTTTACATCCATAGTCTTTTCCTCCTCAAAGATGGGTAAGAAAGCTTCATCTCGCAACCAACCAACTTCCATCTGTTCATCTATACAATTGTCAATCTCGTCGGATAGTTCATCGATTTCTTCGATGAAATACAGCTGATTATCTGCTTCGAGAGAAAGATTCATTGTGTCCTTGATGTCGAAGGTTAAGCTATCGGCTCCCACTCGTAAGGTTAGTTTGCCATCATGAACATCAATAACAGCACGAGCAGTTGCAAGGAATGGCCTCCCTAGAATAATGGGCACTAAGTCATCTTCTTCCATCTCTAAGATGACGAAGTCAACTGGAAATTTGAACTTCCCTACCTTAACCAGCACATTCTCACATATTCCTAAGGGGTATTTGACTGATCTATCGGCTAGTTGGATGTTCATACGGGTTGGTTTCAACCCAGAATACCCTAATTTAAGGAACATGGAATGCGGCATAAGATTGATGCTTGCTCCTAAGTCGGCTAAAGCATTCTTGACTGAAAGAGATCCTATTGAGCAGGGTAGGGTGAAACTACCTGGATCGTCCACCTTCTTTGGCAGCCCTCGTTGAGTCACCACAGAACATTCTTCTCCTAAGGTTACAAGACCCTCGAGCCCTTTTCTTTTGGTTAGCAACTTCTTGAAGTATGTACTGTATTTGGGCATATGGTAGCATGCATCAAGAAGGGGTATGGTGACGACCGAATTCTTCAAATATGACAGGAATCTTTTATTATCATTTTCGACCTTTTGATTCTTGAGACGGGACGGGTATGGGACTTTAATGGCCTGTTTGGTTTGAGTAGGTGGAGAGGGAGTTACCGGAGAGGTTTGTTCGGGATTCTCATCGTTCACATTATCTTCCTCCTCATGAGGGGTGTTGGGTTCCATGATGTTAGATTGTTGAGCTGGGTAAGGTGGATCCTTAGTAGTTGTTCCAGCACGAGTGGTGATGGCGAGTAAGGGATCTCTTTGAGGTTCACCAAGGCCGTCGAGAGTGGCGTTGAGTTATGCGAATATGGCCCTTATGTCATTTTGTTGGCTATTGATAAGGTTGTCGAGACCATTTAGTTGCAAATTCTTTTCAGAAGTGAAGTGCCCAAGATCATCCTCAAAAGTGTTCCTAACCTTATAGTCAGGATATTCTCCTCCTCCCTCTTCTCTCACAATATTTCCCCAAGGGGTGAAATCATTGTTTTGGTAGAAAGTTAAGAGTGAAGGATCATCGAAGATGTCATGGCTTGACAAGCATGCTTGTTCGGTGGTAGTATCATCCCCGCATTCCTCCACTTCATGCGGGCCACCACATTGGTCACAGATCAAGTATGGGTTTGACAACCGTTTAGTTGGTTGTGACTTGTCTAAATAAGAGACTTGATCATTCATTTTACTCAACCGGCTAGCAAAAGGAGGCTCTTTCATGATCTTGGAAATGCTCATGATCGAATCGGGTTCATCCCAGGTATCGTCTTGATCATTTGCGTATTCCTCAATTCTATTCCATCCTTCCTCAGCGCTTAGGTTGGCTATTTTTCCTTTTACCGAATTATTAATGCCAAATTGGTCGCATTTAGGGACACTATCATAAAAGATTTGGACAAGAAGCCAGAGTTCAATGCCATGATGAGGGACTTGTCTAATCAGATCTTTGAATCTGATCCAGGATTCGTGAATGGGTTCAGCTGGTCCAATATGGAAGCGGAAGATTTCGTCTCTTAACGTTGAAGTTCTTCCTAATGGAAAGAATTTCTCATAGAATTTTGAGGCAAGCTGTTCCCATGTGAAAATAGATTCGGAGGGAAGTTGGTTATACCAGTCTCCGGCTTTTTCATGAAGGGTGAAGGGAAAGAATCGCAGCCGGGAGGTATCTCTAGTGGCTCCGTCCGTATGGAGGGTATCCACTATTTTCAGGAAGTCCTTGATGTGTTGGATTGGATCTTCAGTTTTCAATCCGTGAAACTTGCATACACTTTGGACCAGCCAAATATCGGTTGCACGCAAAACCCCATCCGTGCGTTCATTTGGAAAAACGATAGCATTGGAAAAACCACGTGGGGTGGGAGAAGAGTAGTCCTTGAGGCATTTAGGAATTGGGTTTTCGGGAACCTCCATATCGTGATTGGGTTGAGGGCTAGGAGGTGTAGAGTGATGATTGGATTCTTTCTCGGAGAGGGCATCATCAAAGTTGATGGCAAAGCCAGATGGTTCAGGTGTTGCAAAGAGTCACCTTAATCTTCGCAATTCCCTATCAGGTTCTGCGTAGGGTGGAATAAGGTCGCTTAGTGAACTACGACTCCTGGTGACTCTGAGATTGGAGAAATCTTCGTTTACCATGATGGCCAAGGAAGATTTGAGCAATGGACGGAGCAGAAAAAGATAGACTAAAGAAAACCTAGAAAAATAAAATAAAATAAAAATCTCACTAGAAAGGAATCTAGTGAGTAGACCTATAAAATAAAAATTCAACCTAAACAATAACTATTCCCCGGCAGCGGCGCCAAAAACTTGATGCGTGGTTTTGCAACCTTACAACAGGTTTTACCTCTCGAGGGATCTCAAGAGGCTTACAACCCCACCAGGCAGTGTACCTGACCGATGTAGTATAGTGTAGTGGCAAGTACGGGGGATTGATCGTTCTCCACAGGGAATAGTGTTCGTTAGGTATGAAAAACTACTCTAATTAGGTCTAAGGGTGAAGGAAGATTCTTTTTGTATTTTTATATTTTATGGAAAGCAAGTAAAAATCTCTGGTTTTGGAAGAAGGGGCGGAATTAGTTGCTAATCAACTAACCCAAAAGCTACTAATTAAACTAATATGCAAGAAAAGTAAACTAGGGTTCTACAAGGGAAATGAAGCATATCTACCTATGATGTATTACTCCTTGCTAGCTATCCAATTCTACCTATTGAATTGTCACACCTTGTTTTAATTGACGGGTTGTATTCCGTAATACCATTCGTGGGGTGGCGTACGTACTTTCCCAACTCTATAAGCTCCTACTTCACTCCTATGTCGAGCCGGCTAAGAAGCTCCTAACATGGGATCAATAGAATTCGCTCATGCATTAAATACAACCAAATAAACCTAGTACGCATTGGTTCATGTTTCTTAAGACATTCAAGCAAGTTACCGAATAGGAAGTTAGCCAGTTTTCTTAAGCCTAACATCGATATCACCCAATCAAACAAGAGACAATAGGAAACAAGAATTATAAGCTAAACCAATTAGATCTATTGTATTTGTCACACCTTAATTGATGATGATAGACACAAGCATCAACAAGAACACAATAAGATCTAATGGATTATATACAAGTTTCATACAATCATAAGTAGACACAAGGTGATTTAGCCAAGCATAATTAATGAAGAGCAATCAACAATAATCATAATTGAAGACATAACATAAGATTGAATCGATAAACAAACCATTACAAGATGTTTATGGTATGATTAGGACCCTCTAAGTTGCTGGAAAAACACCTACCCTAACCCTAGAATCGGACTTAGGGTTTGGGGCTTACAAATAATGAAGTTGTGAAGTTATATTTATAGGCAGTTTTCTGTCGGCCCGTTCTGACGGCGTCAGACTTACACGTGACGCCGTCACGACCAATTTTTCACCAAATTGTAGATCTCTTCGTCCCGATCGCGTGGCCTTTTGAATCACCTAAATCCGAGTTCGTATGAGGATTTTATGGCCAAAACAGTAACAACTACTCCGCGCGCGAGTTGTGATTGTCTTGATTAACTTGTGGCGGTTTCACTAAGGTTCCTTCTCGTGTAAGCCTTCTTCCTGACGTCGTCACTCTATAACATCTGACGTCGTCAGGTTAAATCCTGACGCCGTCATGTTCAAAAATCCTCTGGCCCGTCTCTCTTTAACTTAACACTTGACGGCCTACATCCATTAACACGTGACGCCGTCACTCTTTAATTCCACAAAACCTTCTGGCGCGTCACGTGTAAATTCATATTCATCCTTTTGCCAATACGTGACGCCGTCACCTACAAAGAGTGACGCCGTCAAGCTCTGTTTCCAGCTTGGTTTTGGAGACTTTGCCGTTTTCTTCACTTTTATGCTCCAAAAACGTCCAGAATGCTTCCTTTTCCAGATTTCTTCTCCAAAGTACCTAAAATGACAAAAGGAACGATTTAGGGCAATATTTGATCAAATAATCACGAATTAGGGCTTAAATGACCCCCTAAAAGCGGTACACTTTTCGCTTCATCAACAGACTGCAAAAGCTAGTGAGTCAGTTGGCTCTTCTGAGTGTCAATATTGCACAGGAAGATATTAATCTGAAGTTTCTAAGGAGTCTAGCACCAGAATGGAATACTCACACAGTGGTCTGGAGGAACAAGTCTGACTTTGAAACCATAACTTTGGATAATCTGTACGACAACTTGAAGGTCTATGAAACTGAAGTCAAGGGTTCAACCAGTTCTTCAAGTTCAAACAACCTTGCTTTTATGTCTTCTAATAACAAGTCTTCTGGGAACTCTCAAGAAACTCATACTGCTGCTGGTCATATGGTTTCTGCTGCTAGCTCACAAGTTTCTGCTGCTGGTTCTACAAATAGTGACACCATCAGTGATGCTGCTATTTGTGCCTACTTAGCTGAACTCACTACAAGTACTCCAGTAATGAGTCAGGATCTAGATCAAATTGATCCTGATGATTTAGGAGAGATTGATTTACAGTGGCAGATGGCAATGTTGACTATGAGGGCTAGGAGGTTTTTGAAGAGAACTGGAAGAGAGCTCAAGTATAGAAGGCAGAACAATGTGGGATTTGACAAATCAAAGTTTGAGTGTTATAACTGCCACAGAAAGGGGCACTTTGCAAGGGAGTGCAGAGCACCAAAGCAGAATAAAGAAAATCCAAGGCAGATTCCCATTGAAGAGGCTAAACCTACTACTGCTATGGTCTCATGTGATGGCTTGGGAGACTTTGAATGGAGTGACCAAGCTGAGGATGGTCCCAACTATGCATTGATAGCTGATGAAGAACCCAAAGAACAACACTTTGCTCTTATGGGTTATTCCTCCTCTGGATCAGACTCTGAGGTATCAAATGAATCTTCATGTTCATTTAAATCTTGTTCAGATACTATAGAGGAACTGAAATCTAGGTATGATAATTTAAGAGTTGAATTTGAAAAACTCAAACTTGATAATTTAGGATATCAACATGGCCTAAAATCATTAGAAAACAAGATTGAGTTTCTTAAGCAAATTGAGGAAGAATATGCTGATAAAATTCACACTCTTGAAAGTGAGCTATTTAAGAAAGAATGTGAAATTAACATGCTAAATAAAAAGGTGGAAGAAGCTGAATTAGCTAGAGACTCAGCTTTAAATGAGAAAGAAAAACATGTTGTTAGGATAGATAAACAACATTATGCATCTGTTCTAGCAAATAAAGCAGTTGAAAATCAGATGATTAAAAGAGGATGTGGCCTAGGATACAATGAAGTGGCTCCCCCACTCAAAAGTTCTTTTGCACCAACTAGGAAAGAACTGTCTTTTATATCTGAGTTAGCTGCACAATCTGTAGGTGAAACAAGTCAAGTAAACAATGAAACATCTGTTAGGACTAGTACACCTAAGATTGATGAAAAATTGTCTGATGCACCAATCATTGAAGATTGGGAATCAGATAGTGATGATGAGCAGGTAGAGACAACATCAAAGGCTAAAAGGTTAGAGGATGTTAAACCAATTGAACCTAAAGTCAAACAAGCTGAGTTTGTAAAACCTGTGCTAGGAAGCAGTATCTCTAGGAAGATGGCTGAATTTGAGGACAAACCTAGAGAAGTCCCTAGAAAATCAACTAACTGGCCTAGGGGAAATCAAAGGAACTAGAACAGCCTAATCTCACAAAAGTTAGGTAGTGACTTTGAATTAGTTAAAAAGGCCTGTTACAGTTGTGGTAGCTTTGATCATCTTCAGGAAAATTGTTACTACCACAAAAGACCAGTCTGGAACCAATATACTAGGGTAAATCATAAGAACTTTGGTAGAAAGACTCACCCTCACCCAAATAGAGACATGATTCCTAGACAAGTTTTGTTGAGAAATGGTGTTTCTAGGACAATCACTACTGCTACACCAAAGAGGCCCATTCCAAAGACCAAATCTGTGTCTCCTTCTAAGGCAAAAGCAGTTTCTGCTGCTGAGCCTAAGGTCATCACAGACACAGTTGTGGGCAACCACTTTTATGCTGTTAAGGCCTCAGCATGCTGGAAATGGAAACCTAAGTCCAGCAGTGCATCAATGAACTTGAAGAAATTTGATTATATTGATGCACAAGGCAGACCCAAGTCAGTAATGGCTTGGGTCCCCAAGAGAAACTAACTCTCTTACTTTTTGTGCAGGGCAATCTACAATTGGAGCTAAAGGATAACTGCATTTTTGATAGTGGATGCTCTGGACATATGACTGGAGACAAAAGCAACTTGGAAGATTTTAAGGCTTTTGATGGTGGTTATGTTGCTTTTGGCAATGATCCAAAAGGTGGAAAGATAGTTGGTAAAGGTACTATTAGAACAGGAAAATTGGATTTTGAAAAGGTGTTTTTGTAGTGGGACTTAAGTTCAATCTTTTTAGTGTCTCACAAATGTGTGACAAAAAGAATTTTGTTCTTTTTACAGACACTGATTGTCTTGTTTTGTCTCCTGACTTTAAGTTGCCTCATGATTCATTAGTGCTACTTAAAGTCCCTAGAACAAACAACATATACAGTGTGGACATTAAGAACATCATTCCTAAAAGAGATTTAACTTGTCTTTTTGCAAAGGCCACCATTGATGAATCCAAGCTTTGGCATAGAAGATTGGGTCACTTAAATTTCAAAACAATAAATAAATTGGTTAAGGTAAACCTTGTTAGATGTTTACCTTCAAAAATTTTTGAAAATTCTGAAACATGTGTTGCTTGTCAGATGGGAAAGCAACACAAAGCTTCTTGTAAGTCCAAAGTGGTGAACTCTATTTCTGAACCTTTGTATATGTTGCATATGGATCTGTTTGGACCAACTTTTGTGAAGAGCTTAAATAAGAAGATGTATTGCTTAGTTGTCACTGATGATTTTAGTAGGTTTACTTGGGTGTTCTTCTTAGCAACTAAGGATGAGACTTCTGGCATTCTTAAGGCTTTCATTACAAGAGTAGAAAACCTAGTAAATCATAAGGTCAAAATAATCAGATGTGACAATGGAACTGAATTTAAGAATCATGTAATGAATCAGTTCTGTGAGGAAAAAGGTATCTTAAGACAGTTTAGTGTGGCTAGAACTCCTCAGCAGAATGGTGTTGCTGAAAGGAGGAATAGGACATTAATTGAGGCTGCTAGGACTATGTTTTCTGAGTTAAAATTACCCACTACTTTTTGGGCTGAAGCAGTCAACACTGCTTGTTTTGTGCAAAATAGAAGTAAGGTAATTAAGCCTCATAACAAGACCCCATATGAATTACTCCATGGTAGGAAACCTATAATAGATTTCTTGAAACCATTTGGGTGTCCTGTCACTATCTTAAATACCAATGACCAACTAGGCAAGTTTGATGAGAAAGTAGAAAAAGGTTTCTTTGTAGGATATTCAACAAATAGCAAGGCATTTAGAGTTTTCAATAGCAGAACTAGACACGTGGAAGAAAATCTGCATGTTAGATTTAGTGAAAACACCCCAAATGTTGCTGTAACAGAACCTAAGTGGCTCTTTGACGTTGATTCTTTGACTAAGACCATGAATTATGAGCCAGTGTTGGCAGGTTCTACTAACATGTCTGCAGGAACACAAGCTAACACCAATGCAGGTATACAAGCAAAGAAGGATGCATCTGCAGAGGAGTTTGTTTTGATTGAGAAGTGGAAGTTTAATCAGTTCTTCACACCAACAGAGAAAGAGGGAAAGAGTTCACAAGATGATGTTGTTCATAAGGAAGTACCAAAGGATGATGCAGAAGGTGGTGATAAACCTTCTAATGATGGTAAGAATGTTGAAAAGTCAGCAAAGCATGGAAGTACAAGAAATAAAGCTAGCAGCAGTATCTCCCATTCTGCTGCTAAGCCAAATCATTCTGCTGCTATGCCTAGCAGTAGTACTTCTCATTCTACTGCTAAGCCTAGTAGCTCTGCTGATATGCCCAAGGATTCTGTTGCTGACTTTAATGAAAGAATTAATGAAGATGTCGACTTTCCTCATGATCCTGATATGCCTGAATTAGAGGAAATCTACAATGACACAGATGATGATGTTGTGGACGTTTTTGGAGCAGGAGCTGATTTGAAAAATATGGAGTCTGCTATTCAAGTCAGTCCTACTCCAACTACCAGAATACATAAGAACCATCCCAAGGAGCAAATAATTGGTGATGTACAATCTGCTGTACAAACCAAAAGTAAAACAAAAGGGTTGGGTGATCTACTCAATCTAGGTTTATTTGCTCAATCATTACATCAGAGAAATAGCCACAAGGACCTACAAAATTGCATGTTTGCCTGTTTCTTATCACAAGAGGAACCCAAAAATATTCACAAAGCTATGCAAGATTCAAGTTGGGTTGAAGCTATGCAAGAGGAGCTGTTACAGTTCAAGCTTCAAGAAGTCTGGACACTAGTTGATTTGCCTAATAGGAAGAGGGCAATTGGTACAAAATGGGTGTTCAGGTGCAAAAGAGATGAAAGAGGAATTGTGGTGAGAAACAAAGCAAGACTAGTGGCTCAAGGGTACACTCAGGAAGAAGGAATAGATTATGATGAGGTCTTTGCTCCTGTAGCAAGGATAGAGGCTATTAGACTGTTCTTGGCTTATGCCTCATTTAAGAACTTTCCTGTGTACCAAATGGATGTGAAAAGTGCTTTCTTGTATGGAAAGATTGATGAAGAGGTTTATGTGATGCAACCTCCTGGTTTTGAAGATCCTGACTTTCCTGACAGAGTATATAAAGTGGAGAAAGCACTGTATGGATTACATCAAGCTCCTAGAGCTTGGTATGACACCTTGTCCAAGTTTTTGTTATCTAATGGGTTCACAAGGGGAACCATTGATAAAACTTTGTTCATCAAGAAAGACAAAAAGGATATTCTACTAGTTCAGGTTTATGTAGATGATATCATTTTTGGGTCTACAAACAAGGTGTTATGTGAAGAATTTGAGAAGCTCATGCATAACAGATTTCAAATGAGTTCTATGGGAGAACTCACTTTCTTTCTGGGGCTTCAGGTTAAGCAGACAGCTGATGGGATCTTCATCAGTCAAGACAAGTATGTGGCTGATATGTTAAAGAAATTTGGTTTTAATGATGTGAAGCCAGCCAAGACAACAATGGACAACAACAAGCCTTTGCTCAAGGATGAAGATGGGGAAGAGGTTGATGTACACCTTTATAGATCAATGATTGGTTCATTGATGTATCTGACTGCTTCTAGGCCAGACATCATGTTTGCTGTGTGTGCTTGTGCCAGATTTCAAGTGTCCCCAAAAGTCTCACACTTGAATGCTGTCAAAAGAATTTTTAGGTATCTAAAGGGTCAACCAAAATTGGGCCTTTGGTATCCTAATAGTTCACCCTTTGATTTGGTAGCATACTCAGATAGTGATTATGTTGGAGCAAGTTTGGATAGAAAGTCAACCACTGGAGGATGTCAATACCTTGGACATAGGTTGATCTCATGGCAATGCAAGAAACAGACTGTGGTGGCAAATTCAACAACTGAGGCAGAGTATGTGGCTGCTTCTAGTTGCTGTGGACAAGTACTCTGGATTCAGAACCAACTCTTGGATTATAGGTACAATTTCATGAACACCAAAATTTATATTGATAATAACAGCACAATGTGTATAATAAAAAAAATCCTGTTTTTCACTCTAAAACAAAGCATATAGAGATAAGACATCATTTTATTAGAGATTGTTATGAGAAAAAGTTAATTCAAGTGGTTAAAATACATACTGACAATAATGTTGCTGATCTACTTACAAAAAGTTTTGATGTAGGTAGGTTTCAATTTTTAGTTGCTAGTATAGGTATGATCAATCTTTAAAATCTTATTCACACCCTTCTACATTGTCTTAGCCCTAAAACTACTGGGTGGAATGAGTTTAGTGCAAATCTAGCTTCTGCTTTGGTTTGCCTAGCCACAGGCCAACCATTCAATTTTTCGGCTATGATTTTTGATGGGATGAAAAAGAGTATTTCTGGTAAAGTTTGTATATACCCAAGGTTCTTACAACTTCTTATAAATAATCAATTACAAGAACCTTTGGAACATGTAGGGATTCATAAGAGTCCTGAATTAACCAGCAAAATGTTTTCATATTTAAAGAACAATGGGGTTGGTTTTTCTGGGAAAATCACTCCCTTGTCTCAATATATTTTGGATACTGCTGCTGCTTATGTTGAGGGTGAAGAAGCTGAAAGCCCAACAGCTTCCCATCACACACCCACTCCTGAGAACTCAAATGAATCATCTTCTCATGAACCCCAAAATACCCAAACACCTAGGTCTTCACAAAATAAGGACATTGAGCTACCTCAGGCTAATGTCAGTATGGAAGCAGATGAGGCTCCCACAGGTGTGGTAGGTGGGATGATGGAAGGGGCTGGCACTACTGTTTCCAACTTAGAAGTTGAACAGGACAGTGTTAACATCAATAAGACCCCAACCATGGCAACACCTAATGTGGAAGGTTCAAATGAACCAGAAACAAGTGGTGGAAACCCGAGCCAAACGGCTCAAAAAGGGGGCTCAGATGCTCAGCCTAGGGTTGAGACTGAGTTTAAGTCTATTGATTCACCTGTCTGGGAAGTTAACACATCCCGAAGTGATGAGGACAGAGAAGGTACAAATGAATTGATGGATGATAATGTACACAATGCCAATGCCAGTGATGCACCTCTCAGACCAGGTAACACAGGTCGAAGTGCTGAGGCTAGACTTGAAACTCCTCATATTGAATTGATGGCTGACACTCATGTACATACTGACAAATCCAATGATCAACCACTCGGGTCAGGTAACACAGACCGAAGTTGTGAGGATATTCTGAAACAATTAAAAGCATTGACGGATAAATGTACAAAACTGTCAGGAGGTTCTTGGTCTTAGAAAGGAGCTCAAGAAAGTCAAATCTGTTCAGGGTGCTGAAATAAAAAGACTCAAGCTCAGGGTTCAGCATCTTGAAGGGTTAAACAGATCAAGACCTTCACAAGGTTTGGGGGAGGATGCTCCCAAACAGGGGAGGAGTGAAAAAGAAGGTGAGACAAAGGGTTCAGGGGAGGTGGAAATTGAAAAGGATGTAGGTATTGCTGAAAATGAGGGTATTAATGCAGGTGTGGATATGGAGGTGGATAGTGGTGAGACTATTCAAGAATTTGTGGTGAAAGATAGGTCTGGGAATGAAGTTGTGTTATAAGCAGTTGAAAAGAGTGTTAGGAGTGATGCTGTTGCTGATATTGTTGAAGAGAAGGCACAGGATGATTCTGCTGCTGGAGCAGAACATACTGCTGCTAGTGCAAATCAACCTGCTGCTGGAGTTAAAGATTTTGCTGCTGGTACAGATAAGCATTCTACTGCTGAAGAAAAGAATGCTGCTGATTCTGAATCTAGTGAAGATAGAATACCAATAGCTCAAGTGATGCTAAGAGCCAAAACAACAACAACACCATAACAAACTTTAACTAAATCTGCACCAAAACCAAAAGCCAAAGGAGTTGTGATAAGAGAGCCTACACTAACACCTAAACCTACATCATCAACCATTTCATCAAAAGATAAGGGCAAGGGCATCTTGGTTGAAGAACCAAAGAAGAAGTTCAAGTTTATGGATGCTGCTGCCAAAGAACAACAAAGTGAAACTGATGAAGAGGCTGCAAGGAGAATGGAAGCTCAATGGAAAGCAGAGGATGAGTTGGAGAGAAAAAGGGTAGAAGAGGAAGATTGGGAGATAGCAAAGCAAACTCAGAAGGAGGAAAGAGAAATGTATACTTCTGAAGAGAGACAGGATGCCATAGATGATTTGCTTGTGCAATTTAGAAAGAAGCAAAATCAAAAGAAGGGAGAGTACAAGAAGAAGAAACCTTCAAAAACTGATGAGTATAATTATATGAAAATGTATCTGAGAAACCAAGCTTATTGGAAACCTAGTGCATTCAGAGGGATGACTAGAGCTACTGTTGCAAAGTCTTACTATGAGACTCATGCAAGACTCAACAGACCAATTGAGCCTATGACTGATGCTGAGGTTAAAGAGTTTACAAGAATGAAAGTGGCACCAAATGCTTACATGAATTCTGAGTCAAGTGTTAAAAAGTCTAAAGTATCAGAAGTTGTGCCAGAAAAAGTAGCAAATGAGAAAGAGATTGTTGATGAAGTTGAGAAGGAGAAAGAAGTGGTAGAGGAAAAGAAGAAAGATGTAACAGAGGAGAAATCTGAGTCCACTATTGGGGTAAAAAGAACAGGAAAAAGAAGGAAGAGTAAGGCTAAGAAAAGAAAGAGAACTACACCAATGAAATGGAGTGATTCTGAAGATAGTTCTGAAGAAGTGACTACAGATGACATGAAAAAGATTATGGAGTTTACAGATCATAAACCACAACCAGAACCTGAGATAAACAATGCAGTTCCTTTGACAACAAAATACCAAATCATCTCTTATACTCATGATGTGCAAGATGGAAGTGAACCATGGTGGGAAATCAAGAGATCAAATGGAATGTGTCAGAAGTTTATCAGATTCTCACAGATGTTACATTTCATGGATAGGGATGATGTGGTACAACTTTGGAGGCTGTATAAGAAATGGTATGGGGAGACAAGACCAGAGATAATATATGAAAGGCTACACTATTACTATTTGAAGAATATGTTTGAGCCAGATGAAAGAGATATTGAATGGAAGGATTTGCTAAATTCGAAAAAGGTTCATAAATGGTATCTGTATCAGTCTTGTGGAGTACATGAATTGGTTGGTAAAGGTGTAAGTTTATACATGCTGGTGGAAAATGATTACCCCTTCACCAATAATACTGCTGTTATCACTCAGATGCTACAACCTGGAAGGTTAAGGTTACAGAGACCATTTCTTTCAGATCATCAAGCCTATGAGTTAGTAGAGAAGTATAGAAAGGTGCTAAAATAAAAGACTTCAGAGCAGAAGTAGCATTTGGAAGCATCCTCCTGGTGTTGATCTGTTCTTAGAAGAAACTTGATGATTTTTAGAGGAAAATATCAAGTTTAGGGGAGGATTGTTGGGTTTTGAAGATACTGCTGCTTGAAGTTCATGCTACTGCTCTGAGTACTTAGAAGAAAATACACTAAGTATGATACTGCTGCTAGGCAAAGTCATACTACTGCTAGTGTATTCATAACGCTGCTGATGTCTGAAGAAATTAACTAAGTATCATACTATTTCTAGCTTTCGAAGATAATGCTGCTAGAGTAATGATGCTGCTGCTTATAAGATAATGTATAGTTTGTTAAGATATTTTAGGAAAAGATACGATTTGATATTATCTTGTATAAAAAGTTTTGTAACCGACTAGGACTCCTTAGAGTATAAAAGGAGGATCTAGGGTTAGGATTAGAGTACGTATCTTTGTGTAATTTGATCACTTCAAGGTTTTTGTAACCCTGTTACTTTTGAGTAACCGTATTAATATATTGAAGTGTTATTTGAGAATTCAAGTGTGTTCATTATTCTTCTTAAGATTAAATATTAGTTTCCGCATAATATTTAATAAATCGTTCAAGAACAGTTTCTATACTAATTGTCTTGGAGTTTATATCTAAGATAATTGACAAGGTCGTTAAGCTCATCTGGGATCAACAAGCTTCAAAACAAATCGAGCACACATAATTATATACCAAACCCTAGCTTTTTCAATTTAACAAAACGTAAACATTTACCACTTGGTAACACTTTTAAATATCACAAGAACATGTAATTTACAGGATTAGTTGAGTTTATGAGTTTCCTTACAATGCTAGTAAAAAGTCAAGAGGTATAGGACCA
This sequence comes from Artemisia tridentata subsp. tridentata, assembly GCA_021014915.2. NCBI lineage: Eukaryota > Viridiplantae > Streptophyta > Magnoliopsida > Asterales > Asteraceae > Artemisia > Artemisia tridentata. Next base: position 152,404,769 of record CP139504.1, on the reverse strand, counting down.
AGAAAAACATCAAATTGCACCAAATTTACCCATAATATGTTCCGATTAACCAAAAACACTTGAAAGTACACCCCGATTGCTTGAAAACTCACTAGATTTTTGTAGATCTTGAAATTATTGATGGTTCGAATGGTTGAAGAGTTTGAGAGAGTTTTGGGAGTTCTTGGATGTAAAAATGAATGTGTGAAGTAATATGTGTGAAGTTTTATGTAAGAAACAAACTAGTTATGTCATCATCCACTATCATAATCAAATTAAGATCAAAACTTTTGTCTTGGTGTGGCTTAGTGGGCGGTAAACGACATCCAAGTGGGAGAGGGAAAACATTTTGCTCCTCATTGGTGTATCGTGTGTCGGTTTAAGATTAAATGTCACCGTAAAGTCATGTTTTGACCGTTTTGGACACGTACACGCAAAATAAAGTTTTTATCGACGTTTTTGTCACAATAATATTAAAATATTATTATTTGCTCAAAAATGTATTTATTTGAATGCTACCATATATATTGTAGTGTCGGTACGCGTGTGGGGTTGCTTTTCGATAAATGCGAGAAAGCTTTTCAGTTAAAAACGTAACTTGTCAGTAACTATCAGAAATAGGATAATTTATGTTTAGGGACAAAAATAGACAGTTTCATCTGTGACGTAATATGAAAAGTTTCAACAATGATCATACAACTTAAAAATTTTTGTATCAAACACCCGATCAAGTGTGACGTAATATGAAAAGTGTCAACAATGATCATACAACATCTAGAGATGGTATAAAGTAAACTACAACACAAACACAATCAAACCATGACACAAGCATAATCAACATAATATAAGCAATAAACCACACAAACATAAATGCAATGCAAATATAAATATAAAGCGATAAAGACTAAAATAAAAGTAAAGAGATAAGTAAAGAAGGCGCAAACCGGACACGATGATTTATAGTGGTTCGGTCACGAAGCTCCTCTTCGCCCTACTCCACTCCCCGAGTACCCAACTCGAGAGTTACTTCACTAATCAACAAGCTCCCTTCAGGTGGAGAAAACCGTACAACGTCGCTTATCCTTATTTCCGACACTAAGCTAAATGTCGAGTACTAATCTTAGCTAGTACCAATCTACCACGATCCACACGATCCTTACTACTTCACACAATCAACACACTTGACTCGATCTACCCGATCTACCCTTGATCCACTTGATCAACACACAAGCCCACAAGCTACAAGAGATCTCCAAGATCTCAACAAGATCACAATGATCTACTCTCACAAACTACTCAAAAGAAAATCAACTTGGTGTATGCTAGGATACAACAAGCGTGTAACAAGTGTTACGAGTGCACTAGACTAACACTATAACACTTTGTATCTTTGTGATACTATGTGTTCTTCTCTTGCACTAGTAGAGGAATGAAGGTGATCTCTTGGTTGGATGAAAGGATCACTCTTAAACAAACTAAGACTCTCTAAATGATCAAAGAAAGTGATCTAAATAAGAAGGGATTAGACCAGAGAAAACTAACTGAAAAAAATCAAGTTGGAAGTGTAAAATGGTCCACTATTTATAGGCAAAGAAAAAAACTAGCCGTTACGTACGGACGGTATCACTAAATACCCGACGGTACCACCAAATTTAGTGGTATCGTGGTACCGTCCCAGACAGGGACGCTCCAAATTTTGTTTTTAGTGGTGACAGTTTATTTGAGGAATTTTGGAGCTGATTTGGGGGGGGGGGGAATAGTTGTTGGTGATTTTAAACTTATTTTTCAAAATAAAATATTTCTTTTTAATTCAAAAATAATTTGTAAAATGTATTTTTGAAATAATATTTTGTCACATTAAAAATGTGAAGTTTAGAACAAAAAAATTATTTCTTTGATCATCCGTCAAGTTTAAATTTGTTTGTTCATACCTTGAGAGATTTATGTCGGGTTGAGAATCTACGACTCTGTTGAAGCATACTTGAGACGTTGAGAGATGTTGATGTAAGTATGCATTAATGATTTGTGTTTACAAGTAACTTGCACATTTTACGTTATGTATTACAAGTTACATGTTTGTCATTATTAAAACCAAAGAAACCTTTTAGTTTAAATATCGTAATATTTTCACTAACAATCTCCCCCTTTTTGATGATGACAAATATGTAAACCGTAACATACAGTAAAATATAAAAGTTACCCGTTTACACTAACCTCTCCCCCTTTTGTCGAAGCAAAAAGGTAGTTGCCTCAAGCTCTCCCTTGAATTCACTCCCTACTCCCCCTTATTGCACTACTTTCCTTTCTCCCCAAAAAGGCAAGCTTGCATCATCCCAGTGAAGTCTTCTATCACCACTTGTGAAGACGACTCCATGTTATGTATTCAAATACCCCCGAGTTCCCCTAGCTTAATGCTCCCCTATGGTGATTGAATCCCCTTGTTTATTTACCTTAGTATCTAGCGGATCAATGGATCAAATTCTTACAAAGGCTTTTCCTACATCAAGGGTTAGCTTCGTGCAACATAATATATAAAAGAATAGGAGCAACATTAAAAGGATAGAATGCTCGTAGCATGACATGCAAAGGTTAAACTATGTAAAAGTATAGCTACCAAAAAATGAGTTTGATGAGGTATGTGAGCATATCAAAGTATGTTAGAGGTCAGAAACGTGATGAAAGTGTGCCGAAAGGGATAAAAACGACGAAGAAAGCCCAAGACAGTTGAGCGACACAAAAATGTGAATGCGTAATGCAATTCAAAGACACTAGAGAGTCACAACTTGACCGAAAACCTAAGCTGTAATTGTTCAACCAATCACACTAACAAGAACGAGATTCGTTCGTTGACTGACACATAAAATGACTTCTTCCAAGTTATCATTGGGAAGGAAAGTTCTAACAAACCTTTTGAACAACATAATCATCTACCTAAGATGATTGGTGTTAATGATAGTTTGTTGATAAGACATACTCTAAATGATTACTATTATGACAAGTCATGCCATAAAGTAGACTCGATAGAAGTTATACAAAAAAAAATGAAAATGTGAACGATAAGCACCTAGATGGAAATGATTCCATAAGATGGGAAGTGTTGGATTTGACCTTTGAGGAAAGGTGGGAAAAGACGGTTTAGATTAATATATCGTTTGCACTGACAATGAGATGCATGATATATTTCAAAAGAGAAAAATAAAATGTGCATGTGATCCTAACAGGGTTGTGAGCGAATATCTCTAACAGGGTTGATGATCCTAGATGTGAGTTAGAGATAATTTGGTGTATGAAGGATTTCGTGTGATTGTGTAGTTATACACTTTGGGTATAATGATTGTGATGGTTGAAGGTTATTGAACTAACTGTCACTATCAAGAGTGAAGTATAGTGATAAGGTTTGAGTGTAATGATCGATGGGTTGAAGGTTCTTAAGCTAACTATCACTGTCAAGAGTGAAGTGTAGCTAAAGGGTTTGAGTGGGATTGATATAAGGGTTGAAGGTTCTGAAACCAAATATCACTATCAAGAGTGAATTTTAGTTATAAGGTTTGATGTGAGGGTTGAAGGTGCTTGTATAGAACCAATAGCTAAGTGTTCTCAAGAGTAGAGGTTAGGAAGCTAGAGCCAATTGTGGTTTTGTGACTGGGGTTTTGCTAAGTAGCGGATACTTAAGCAGTAAGTGTTTTAGTAAAGAATTCTAGAGAATAAGAACCACATTTGTGTGTTCTTGAGAGTGTTTGGTGAAAGACTATATGAGTGTGTTTTCGCTCCCCTTAATCGATGACCATCCGGACATGATGTGTTGGAAAAAAAATAAAGAGGAAAGCAAACGTTGACGGAAGCGATGAGCTTAGTAACGTCATGACAAGTGGTGGATAACATACAATAAACTTCACCTTTGAAGTCACGTAGCTCTTCTCAATCATTGTGAGTATTCATAGAACATTCATATGATGAGGCATGTGATTACGTGGAAATATGCTAAGGGTTAAAAAGATAAAATCTTCAAGGTTGTGGGGTTAGTGATAAGGTTTTAGTAGGGTTATCTATGTTGATGAAGAAGGGTTATCTCAACTTATCCTAGCGGTTCTTCGCTTGAAGTGTGTGGAAGATGAGTGGAATGCAGAAACATTGGTAGTGTAGAACGAAGGTTGAAAATTGTAGATAAGTTGAGAAGATAATGGATACGGAAGTAACCAAACATATGGTGTGTTTAGTACCATGCGGAAGTGAAAGGGGAAAGAGCTAAGGAATTAGAAGATAGGCAGAATCTATTCTGATAGGAGACGGTTCTGGTTCAAGACTACAATGAGTGGGTTGAAATTGTGAGAATTGAAAACAAAATAACCTGTCTCAACAGACAATGGTCCGACGGTACCGTTAAATTTAGCGGTATCGTCCCCTATTTAAGGGTACCGTGACCTGCTGAGGTCAGTTTTGACCCAGAATTAGATTTTTGACAAAGAAATTTCACATATGATGTGATTTGTCTGGACCTTAGATTAAAGGAATTTATACCAAATAAATTCTTTTATGAATGAATCCAACGAGATTCGATGAACGTTGATCGAGAACGAGAGATGACATTTAATTGCATTTCGCAAATTAAATATACTTTAAATACTTCAGATGAAATATTTAAGTTGTCATTGGAATTTAAGAGGATTTTACGAATAAATCTCGCTGATTTAGTTAGATTTTTTTTTTTTTTTTTTTTTTTTTGACACAAGGAGAGAATTTATACCTAATAAATTCTTTTACGAGATGAACGAGACTAGACGAGAAGAGATGACTTTTATATTTCCGAGGAAATACATAGGTAGTCATTAGAGCGATGTGAATGATGACTTAATATTTCCAGTGAAATATTTAAAATGTCATGAGACGAGACATAAGAGATGACTTCAATATTTCCAGTGAAATATTTAAGTAGTCATAAGAGAGATGTGAAGGATGACTTAATATTTCCAGTGAAATATTTAAAAAGTCATGAGACAAGACATAAGAAATGACTTCAATATTTCCAGTGAAATATTCAAGTAGTCATAAGAGGGATGTGAAGGATGACTTAATATTTTCAGTGAAATATTTAAAAAGTCATGAGATGAGACATGAGAGATGACTTCAATATTTCCAGTAAAATATTCAGGTAGTCATAAGTGGGATGTGAAGGATGACTTAATATTTCCAGTAAAATATTTAAAAAGTCATAAGACGAGGCATAAGGGATGACTTCAATATTTTTAGTGAAATATTCAAGTAGTCATAAGAGGGATGTGAATGATGACTTAATATTTCCAGTGAAATATTTAAAAAGTCATGAGACGAGACATAAGAAATGACTTCAATATTTCCAGTGAAATATTCAAGTAGTCATAAGAGGGATGTGAAGGATGACTTAATATTTCCAGTGAAATATTTAAAAAGTCATGAGATGAGACATGAGAGATGACTTCAATATTTCCAGTGAAATATTCAAGTAGTCATAAGAGGGATGTGAAGGATGACTTAATATTTCAGTGAAATATTTAAAAAGTCATGAGACGAGACATAAGGAATGACTTCAATATTTCCAGTGAAATATACAAGTAGTCATAAGAGGGATGATACGTTGGTTTTCTACCCTAAAACCGATGGATAAGTTCGATCCTCATTATCTATGAGGTGAGCTTGACACAAAGCACGATGACAAACCTATGGGGATAAAAGGAACTAACGGAAATGAATATACTTGGTCTTAAGAAGTGTATATTCACACGAGGATGAACGGAACTACTAATCACTTATGTAGTAACTCGTGAGTCCTTTGTCACCCGAAGGTTGATATTAGCTTTTAGCTTTTGGATGAGCGTTTTAACATATGTTGTTAAAAGGACTGAATATGATGTTTCGGATATGACATTTAATAATTGCGATCGCAAGTTAAACTTACTTGAATATTTCGGATGAAATATTTAAGTTGTCAAACCTACTCCGAGTTCTACTAGGTTTGTATCTAACCTCCCCATGACAAAAGGGTGTATTACTTAGAAGAAGGCGAAATGATGACTAAGGAATTAGGACAATTTCACGACTGCTTTAACTTATAGATTTTGAAACTAGTGTATGACTATATGACATCTAAGAGTTCATAGTGATAGGCATACCTAATTCATTATGTGCCAAAATGACATAGTGTGGGTGCAAAATTTTTAAAAAATCATGTAAAATGCACATAAGGAATAAATGCAAACATCATGCAAAACATGATAATCATTTAGCATTTAAGATCATGAAGACATTCAATCATATCTTACGAGAACATGTTATCATTTTGAAACACATATGTGGGATGCAAGCAATCTAGGTTCGCTAAGGAGGATCCTAATTACTAGTTCAAAATGAAATCCTAACAGGAGATAAAGTTCACCGATGTAAACTATGTTTAGTCAAATGTCGGAATGAAAAATTTTCAAGTTAGAGAATGAGTATGAGACTATCACTAGTGGTGCTCAATTCAGGCTAAACACGATCATTTTTACAGGTTATACCACAAACCCAACTTCTCTTCTGGAAGCAATTCAACCGTTAGGTCAAATTGAATTTCTAGTGCGATAGGTTCTCCTGTAGTCATTCTCATGTTAGAAAAATTCAAATTCCTATATTTGCCTATCGAAGTATAGCAAAGATGATATTAGCTTATTTCGCTAATACATGGCCTAATATGACTCAACTAACCATATTTTGAAAGTCCGTTACGAAGATGACATGTCTTACACAACTTCTAACAAAGGCAAGCAAAATGTTTTAATATCGTGTTTGAGATTTAGAGGTTATTTGGTGGAGATGGTGAATTTTATGATCTCTTGGATAACATCTTTGTTTGTTGAGTTGTTACATGTTATTTTAACATGATTTGATTTCCTAGAACCAAGAGATTCTCTAATGTGATACAATGTAGAATCTACTACATCAAAATTGTTTCAAGAATGCTCCTTTGCATATCTCGAGAAAAGAATCTAGTAAAGGTTACTTACCTCAATAGATCTTGTGAGTATTATATGATGTATGATTGAAATGAGACATATTGTATCTTTCAACAAATATGCTTTTCTAAGAAGAAACTTATCACTCTTACGAATGCTTAGTAAAACAAGTATTTTAGTATATGATCAATTTTACTTGTTTATGCAATGACACATGTTGTATTGGGTTATCACTCAAATCTAATATCCTATATTTGTTAAACAATATGCAGTGTATTCTCTTGTAACATAACCATTCATGTTACAAAGAAAATAAGATGCATAAGATATAAGTTATCCTTTGTCAATCTTTTGATAAGAGAAATACATGTGATATTCTCGAAGATTGATGACGTGCATAATAGTTAATAACATATTATGTGTGACACTTTTACTAGACATGTGATTTTGAGTGTTGAGTCGTTCATGAACAAAGTTTACATATGTTGTTTGTTTGCTCGTGTTTGGTTTTTTTAGAAATTTCACATTTACTAATTGCATTGCAAAGTAAATTACTTGAATATTTCGGATGTAACATCCAAGTTGTCAATCCTACTTAGTTGTGTACTTTATGCATATTTTAAACATATTAGTTAAATGTTTGAAACATAACCATTGGACAAGAAGACTCAATATGGCATCTTCAACACAAGTGTGAGTTATGATCCGATGCATATTATTTTCGTCTTGAGAGGAAGTCATTATTTTCATAACAACCGAGTGTGATTGAGTATGTAGATTCAAGATAATATATTTCTTTACATTTTGATGTTATCTTGAAGCTAGACAAATAATGACTCCAATTTCGTGTCCATACTGGAAAACTTGTCATTTAGATTCGATGATGATATCAATCATAATTTGAATAATGAATTGATATGTACTCGAAATCTTTCTTGACCCTCACGATCACTCCCTTAAAAAAATTAAGGAATGTGTTCCATTTATTCTAATACTAGTTGTATGTGTGAGGTTAATGACATATTAACTTACTACTTCGATATCGTCATTTATTTTTATTTGCGAAAAACTATTTATATTATTAAGTATAATATTCTTAGTTTTTAGACATCTCATTAGTATAAAAATAATTATCTTAAATATTTTTATAAAACATACGTAAAAGTCTAAATGTTTAAAACATTTTGTGTGTGTGTGTTAGATCAATGCAAGTTTAATACATTTTTTTTTTACTTAAATACTAATGTATTAATATGATCTTTTATCTTGTTTAGACAACCCATGGTCAAGCAAGACAAGAGGATGTGATGTTTTAGAGATCATGTTACAGATTTAATGAAAGTGTTAAGTATTTTGAGGTGATATACTTTTTACAATTAAACCTTTGGAAAAATAATTGTGTAAGATAATATCTTTCGACACACATGATCAACCAACTTAGTTTTTATTCCTAAGAAGGTTACTAAAAATTTTTAAAACTTGCAAGATGTTGAAAACACAAATGCAAGAAAAGTGGTTTATGCCTATATGCAATGCAAAATCAATTGAGCAACTTAGTGCAAGAAGTCTAGTCTAAGTCCTATTAACGCATAAACTGAAAAACTAATAATTAACACATAGCAACAAGGCATGTAAAACACTTGTGATTATAGATGTAATTAGCTCAATTAAAGATAACAATAAGCACACAAAAATATTAACTAACAATCCTAAGACACAAAGAAAAACAAATAGTCATTTAGCATAACACACAAAAATACTTATCGTCATTTTGTGTATTAAGTATAACAATGTATACTAAGCTTGATTTTATTTGGTATAAAGTAAACTACAACACAAACACAATCAAACCATGACACAAGCATAATCAACATAATATAAGCAACAAACCACACAAACATAAACGCAATATAAATATAAATATAAAGCGATAAAGACTGAAATAAAAGTAAAGAAATAAGTAAAGAAGGCGCAAACCGGACACGATGATTTATAATGGTTAGGTTACGAAGCTCCCCTTCGCCCAACTCCACTCCCCGAGTACCAATTGTGGAAACCGTAGAGGGGGGGGGGGGTGAATACATTTCCATTAAAAACTTAAAAACTTTTTGTATCAAATACCCGATCAAGTATGACATAATATGAAAAAGTGTCAACAATGATCGTGCAACATCTATGGATGGTATAAAGTAAACTACAACACAAACATAATCAAACCATGACACAAGCATAATCAACATATTATAAGCAACAAACCACACAAACATAAACGCAATGCAAATATAAATATAAAGCGATAAAGACTAAAATAAAAGTAAAGAGATAAGTAAGAAGGCGCAAACCGGACACGATGATTTATAGTGGTTCGGTCACGAAGCTCCTCTTCGCCCTACTCCACTCCCCGAGTACCCAACTCGAGAGTTACTTCACTAATCAACAAGCTCCCTTCAGGCGGAGAAAACCGTACAACGTCGCTTATCCTTATTTCCGACACTAAGCTAAATGTCGAGTACTAATCTTAGCTAGTACCAATCTACCACGATCCACACGATCCTTACTACTTCACACAATCAACACACTTGACTCGATCTACCCTTGATCCACTTGATCAACACACAAGCCCACAAGCTACAAGAGATCTCCAAGATCTCAACAAGATCACAATGATCTACTCTCACAAACTACTCAAAAGAAAATCAACTTGGTGTATGCTAGGATACAACAAGCGCGTAACAAGTGTTACGAGTGCACTAGACTAACACTATAACACTTTGTATCTTTGTGATACTATGTGTTCTTCTCTTGCACTAGTAGAGGAATGAAGGTGATCTCTTGGTTGGATGAAAGGATCACTCTTAAACAAACTAAGACTCTCTAAATGATCAAAGAAAGTGATCTAAATAAGAAGGGATTAGACCAGAGAAAACTAACTAGAAAAAATCAAGTTGGAAGTGTAAAATGGTCCACTATTTATAGGCAAAAAAAAAAGAAAAGAAAAAAAAAAACTGTTACTTACGGACGGTACCACTAAATACCCGACGGTACCACTAAATTTAGTGGTACCGTGGTACCGTCACAGACAGGGACGCTCCAAATTTTTGTTTTTAGTGATGAAAGTTTATTTGGGGAAGTTTGGAGCTGATTTAGGGGAAAAATAGCTGTTGGTGATTTTAAACTTATTTTTCAAAATAAAACATTTCTTTTTAATTCAAAAATAATTTGTAAAATGTATTTTTGAAAAAATATTTTGTCACATTAAAAATGTGAAGTTTAGAACAAAAAATTTATTTCTTTGATCATCCGTCAAGTTTAAATTTGTTTGTTCATACCTTGAGTGATTTACGTCGGGTTGAAAATCTACGACTCTATTGAAGCATACTTGAGACGTCGAGAGATGTTGATGTAAGCATTGATGATTTGTGTTTACAAGTAACTTGCACATTTTACGTTATGTATTACAAGTTACATATTTGTCATTATTAAAACCGAAGAAACCGTTCAGTTTAAATATCGTAATATTTGCACTAACATCATCAGTGACTGTAAGCTACAGTCCGCGGGATAGCTTCCCGAAATGCTCAGAAATGCTCAAAAATGTTCAGTTATGCATAGAAATGCTCGGTTTAGAAATAATAAATAAAAATTTGTTATTAAAATAAAGTGCGAAAATTACCATTTGTCACAGTCTCCCCCGCTAATGGGGAAATCCGTCCCGGATTTCAGTTTGCGTTACCTGATGAGTTTGAGAAAAGATGAGGGTACTTGCGCTAGATTTCATCCTCTCGTTCCCAAGTGTACTCAGGACCTCTGCAAGAGTTCTAACGGACCTTCACGATTGGGATACGACTCTGCTTAAGCTGTTTAACTTCCTGTTCTATGATTTCAATCGATTCTTCGATGAAGTTCAGCTTCTCATCAAGCTGGATTTCTTCCAGGGGAATAGCAAGGTTGTCATCAGACAGACACCTTTTCAAATTGCTTACATGAAAAACGTCATGCACAGCGCTGAGTTCGGAAGGCAATTCTAGTCGATAGGCTACCGGCCCGACTCTGGCAAGAATCTCAAAATGTCCAATATAACGAGGGTTCAACTTCCCACATTTTCCAAATCTTATCACGCCTTTCCATGGTGAGACTTTCAACATGACCTTATCGCCCACTTGGAACTCAAGGGGTTTTTGCCTCTTGTCAGCATAGCTCTTTTGATGGTCACGAGCCGCTTGCATTCGGCTCTTGATCTACACAATTTTCTCGGTAGTCTCATGGACTAGGCCTGATCCGGTAAGCTGGCTTTCTCTGAATTCAACCCAACATATTGGCGATCTGCATTTACGACCATAAAGTGCTTCATACGATGCAGCCTTGATGCTGGTGTGGTAGCTATTGTTGTAAGAAAACTCAGCTAAAGGCAAATGCCTATCCCAGTCTGTCACACCCCCAAATTTGGTGACTTGCAGCGGAATGCAACACTTGAGGTCGTGACTGACCATAGTACCACAGTTACAGTTATATTGAACGACCTAAAGTGTCGTTTTGAAAATATATCATTTGATTAATTTAAAACATTCAGAGTTACAAAAGTTAGGTCCCAAAAGATGTTTCACGTTGCGGAAATAAGTTTATACAAATCAAACGATAATAAGTGCATAAAAGATAAGTAAGACGCGTCGTCACTGCGACTCCAAAATAGGTCCATATGCAGGCTATGATACGCATACCTTAATTACCTGAAAATACATTGCTAAAAATGGTCAACAAAAATGTTGGTGAGATCATAGGTTTATGTAAATGAATTGTTCCTACGGTAACCAAAAGTATGAGGTGTATGACATAAATGCCACAAAAATAATACATTAGCTCTTAAGCTCATGACCCCGAAGCTAGACTGAATGAAATGCCCCAAACCGAGTGCTTTGCCAGACACTCTAATATGATTAAAATGAAATGCGTTCGTATGACCAATTAGAGCTACCAACCCGAACGGAGGCGTTACGTTCAATAGATCTATTCACTCACTCTCGCTTACTTCCATAATTAACGGTTCATGATAATAAAGGGGACTTTAATCTGGGCAATGATGTAACTTAAGCAATGTAAATGAATTTTGATACTTTGGTCCGTATGTAAAAATGGTGCAATGTATTCTCCCCCGAGAGTTTAGAAATTAAGTAATCAATTGAAAATGGGGCTATGAAAACTCACCTGATGCGATAGCACAATGACAATAGTGGATATGATGAAATGTGGCTCGGTCTCTAACCGCAACCTATTATGAATGATGTATCTAATGTAAGAAATGAATTTACGCAACACATGCAAATACGTATGTTATCGATACCACTCGAGACTTTTGAAAATAATGTTTATCGTCGAAAAATGCATTTTTGACGTCTCGTTAAGTTAATAAACACTTTTCGTGTAAATGTGTTGCAACGATATCCCACGATCGTCTTTTGGTGATTTATCGATATTTATAATGTTTTCGTCGTAAAATAATCATTTTTTACAACTTGAAAATACGACCAAATGACCTTGCAAAACTAGTCATAAATGTGTGCTCGTTAAGGGTTAGTGAGTAGGCTCGGTGTCTTTGAAAACCTTGTAACGATGTCTTGAAGTCGTATTGTTTAACTTTTAACCATACGGGTCTCGATTGATAAGAAATACGGCTCTCAATATAGTGTATTGCAAGAACTGCTTTTAACTTAGTAATATTTTCCTTATTAGAAAGCTGAAAATATATATTGAAGTTGCCGGGTTTCAAAAGCGTATATCTTTGTCGTTATGTGCTCGTTTTCTACGTTCTTTATATCCACGGCTTCGTATTAACATGAACTAACATAATTTCAGTAGGTCGGGTCGTCTAGATCACGTCTAACGCCTCGTTTTGTCCGTTGAATCTCGGCAAACAGCACACAAATTTTCAGAAATTAGTTTTTCGTCGCCAAACTTAGAAAAATCATAACTTTCTCGTAGTAAGTCGGTTTTTTTGCTCATTCAAGCGGCCACGTTTTCATTTTTGAAAGTATTTTCTAAATATGAAGGCCAAAATAGTTCAATGTCTACTGAGTTTTCCAGATTTCACGTTTTTGGACAGAACCTTTTCTATTGTTTGAAATAATCACTTTTATGGTTCAAGGCTTGTTCAAAACACATTCAATCAACACCACAACTAATCTAATCCTTCCATACACCTTCTTAGGGTGTCATGGGGTCCTAAACATCTCCAACAATGGTGGATTTCATGAGGATACAACTAAAAATCCATAGATCTATGTTTATAGTGAAAATGAGTATCAAGTGGTATGATTAACATGTATATACTTACATGATTAGTTACTAGAACAACAAAATATATCAAATGGAAGTATAAAAGATTAGAAAAGTTTACTTGCAACTTACTTGATGATTTGAGGTGTTTTGGAGATAAATGTGTAAGTAACTTAGGGATTTTTATTTCAAAATCCTAACTAGGAGCATAAATGAGACTAGATTAACACTTGTTCTTGAAAAATTTATGGATCCTCCTTGTTCTTGAGATGATGGCCGAACCAAATGGAAGAGAAAAAGATGAGAGAATTTGATATTTTTGCTAGCTATGTGATCTTGTATGTGTTAGTATAAATAATTCCAAAACATATATACTTGAAGCATTAATTGAAGTGTTAGCTAATCAAGTGAAAATGGAAGTTTAGGGGGGCTAGGGGGGCAACACATGGAAGAAAAGAGAAGAGAAATTGGCTAATTAATGATCTTGTCTCCCCATTTAGCATGTGTTAATTTAGTTTGTGTATACATTAGGTGTTACCGTGTACCGAGTTAACTAGAAATAAATCTTGACGAGTTAGAATAATATGCGACGAAGTTGTAAAAATTGTAAAATCATATTCCTTGCAAGAATCGGGTGTTAGAATAATTATCGGGTTGAAATTTCGCAAACCACGTCGGTTATAAGCGTTTAACGAGAAATATAGAAAACGATTTAAAAACACCGGGTAAATAAATAATGAAATTTCTATATCATTATAATGAGTTTGAAAATGTATTATGATCATTGTCGGGAGTGTTGGTTGTTTTATTCGTAGTAATGACTGAGTGGTACGTTTATTAAATAATTAAACATACGTTAATGAAAATCACACAAACCCGTGCATGACCTAATATGACGATGATGTTACTGATGATATGTAGACTACTCTAGTCTATATGATGTGTCCTTACTGATGATGCATGAATACGCAGCTAAACCATAATGGTTACGCGCATTTGAATACCCGTAAACCTAGTTTACGTAATGATGAATGATAACCATGAATAGTGATTTCCCTCAGGGAATGAATAGTGTTCCATGAATAGTAAATTTTTTGAAAACTTCTCAAAGTCTCAAACTGACTTTAAAAATGATGAATAGTGATTGGTGAATAGTAAATGATGAATAGTGATTGATGAATAGTAACTTATGAATAGTAACTTGTCGAGGTTTGGAAAATGACCTGAAATTACGAGTTGTCACACAGTCGTTCCTGAAATCTATCACACACGCTCTGAGCATGTCCTCTAACGTCTGAATGGTCCTTTCACTCTGACCATCAGTCTGAGGGTGGTAAGCTGTACTCATGTTGAGATCTGTTCCCAATGCGTCCTGGAGCGACTTCCAGAAGTTCGACGTGAAACGACTATCTCGATCAGAGATAATAGAAATAGGTACACCGTGCCTTGCGACAATTTCCTTCAAATACAGTCATGCAAGTTTGTCCATGCTATCATTCTCTTTTATAGGAATGAAATGAGCAGATTTAGTGAGATGATCCACGATTACCCAGATCGTGTCATAACCGCTCGATGTCTTCGGCAGTTTGGTGATGAAGTCCATAGTTATGCGTTCCCACTTCCATTCTGAAATTTTTGGTTGTACAAGTAAACCTGATGGCCTCTGGTGTTCAGCTTTGACCTTTGAACACGTTAAGCATTTACTGACATATTCTACAATGTCGGCCTTCATGTTTGGCCACCAGTAAAGTTTCTTCAAATCCAAGTACATTTTGTCGGACCCTGGGTGAATGGAGTATTTGGACTTGTGGGATTCGTGCATGATCAAATCACGAATTCCTCCGTATAGCGGGATCCAACTTCTGTCCCCATAACACAAAACTCCATTTGATCTCTTTACGAAGCCATTCTAACTTTCTGGCATTCCGTAAATCTTCTCACTTGGTCGGTTCTCTTCCTTGAGTGCCTCGACCTGAGCCTCAAGAATTTTCAGTGGCAGAGGTGAACTGATTGTCATTCCTAACAATCTGACTCTGAGAGTTTTAGCTCGCTCTTTCCTGCTGAGGGCATCGGCAACTACATTTGCCTTGCCTGGGTGATAACGGATTTCACAATCGTAATCACTGAGCAATTCTAACCATCGGCGCTGTCTCATGTTTAGCTCCTTTTGGTTCAGAATATGTTGTAGGCTTTTGTGGTCGGTGTACACCACACACTTTGTGCCATAGAGGTAGTGTCTCCAGATTCGAAGTGCAAACACGACTGAGCCTAACTCTAGGTCATGGGTCGTGTAGTTTTTCTCGTGGGTTTTCAGTTGTCGAGAGGCATATGCAATCACCTTCTCTCTCTGCATTAACACGGCTCCCAAACCTTTGTGTGAAGCGTTGCAATAAATGACAAAGTCTTCACTACCTTCAGGTAAGGCCAAGATAGGTGCACTACACAACTTCTCCTAAAGGAGTTGAAAAGCTTCTTCCTCCTTATCTCCCCAGTCTTACTTCACATTCTTCTATGTCAGTTTAGTTAAATGCTTCGCTATCTTGGAGAAACCTTCAATAAACCTTCGGTAATAACCGACAAGTCCTACGAATTGGCATATTTCAGTGGGTGTTGTGGGTGTCGTCCAATCCTTTATTGACTCGATCTTTGCGGGATCCACGTGAATGCCTTGACTATCAATCTGGTGACCCAGAAATAGCACAGTTGATATCCAGAATTCACACTTTGAAAACTTGGCATACAACTCCTCCTTCTTCAGTAACTCTAAGATTAGCTTGAGGTGCTCCTCGTGCTCTTTCTCACTCTTAGAGTATATCAGGATGTCGTCAATGAACACGATCACGAATTTATCCAAGTACGGCTTACACACCCGATTCATGAGGTCCATGAATACGGCTGGTGCGTTGGTCAAGCCGAATGGCATAACTTGGAACTCGTAATGGCCATATCGGGTCCTGAATGCAGTCCTGAATGCAGTCTTGATGGTTAGCTTATTCAGCTCTCGATAGTCGATACACATTCTGAAGGATCCATCCTTCTTCTTAACAAACAGGACCGGAGCTCCCCAAGGTGAAGAACTCGGTCTGATAAAACCTTTCTCTGAAAGTTCAGTCAACTGATCTGACAGCTCTTGTAATTCCGTCGGTGCTAATCGATAGGGTGCTCGCGCTACAGGTGCGGCTCCTGGCACCAAATCGATTTGGAATTCGATCTGTCTGGCTGGCGGAAGTCCAGGTAAATCTTCTGGAAAAACTTCCGGGAAATCCCTTACAATTGGCACGTCCTCCAATCGTTTCTCTTCGGGCTCCTTCTCTTTCTTCTCAGAAACATGGGCTAGAAAGAGGTGGCATCCTTTCTCGATGTACTTCTGCACCTTCGTATGCGAGATGATGTTCAATCTTGACGAGCGTGCACGATCGCTCCGATCTCCTTCGAACATCAGAAACTCGTTCCCGTAGGGTACTCTGACAATCTTTTCATCACAGATAATGACGGCATGATATTTTTATAGCCAATCCATTTCTATGATGACGTCAAAACCACCCAACTCTACTGGCATGAAGTCGATGTTGAACGGGTGGTTTAACAAGTTAAGAGTGAAACCTCTTATAATGGTATCTACCCTTTCTAAATTCCCGTTGGCTAATTCTACGTCAAAGACGTTGTCTAAGGTGGTTGGAGCAATATCAAATCAGGAATAAAAAGCAGTCGACACAAAACTTCTATCCGCTCCCGTATCAAATAATACTGATTGATGAAGCGAAAAGTGTACCGCTTTTAAGGGGTCATTTAAGCCCTAAATCGTATTTATTTGATCAAATATTGCCCTAAATCGTTCCTTTTGTCATTTTAGGTACTTTTGAGGAGAAATCTGGAAAAGGAGGCATTTTGGACGTTTTTGGAGCATAAAAGTGAAGAAAACGACAAAGTCTCAAAATTGTGCTGGAAATTACCTTTGACGGCGTCAGGATTTGTTCTGGACGGCGTCATGGCTTGGCAAAAGTGGTAGATGTGAAAATTACTCATGATAAGCCAGAGAAATTTGCATGGAATTCTGACGGCGTCACGCTTTAATGTGATCAAGGTCGTCACGGCTTAATTTAAAGAGGGACGGCGTCACCCCTAAGTCTGACGGCGTCAAGCCTTGATAAGCCAGAACGGATTTTGGAGAGCTAAAGAGGGACGGCGTCAAGAAGGTCATCCGGGAACCCTAAAAGCGGCGAGGTGACGGCGTCACACTCCATAATGTGACGCCGTCAGATCTGAAAGTCTATATATAGTTTTGCAATTTTTTGTCATTGGTGTGGAAATTATTGAGGAACTTTGTTTGTGAAAACCCTAAGATGATTTTAGCAGCTTTTTCAAGGCTTTTTGCCTTGAGATCTTCCATGTTACATTGAAGATAAGTTATCAATTAATCATTCAATATGTCTATGTGTTGTTTGATTCTATCTTGTTCTTGTCTTTTGTTTAACATGCTAGGCTAGGTTTTCTTTGTGTTTGCTTAGATCTAATGAAACCTAGCTATTGATTATTGGTTATTAATGTGTTATTAGTTGTATTGGATGATTGTTCATCTATGTTAGGCTTAAGAAAACTGGCTAACTTCCTATTCGGTAATTTGCTTGAACGTCTTAAGAAACATGAACCAATGCGTACTAAGGTTTTTATGGTTGTATTTAATGCACAAGCGAATTCTAGTGATCCCATGTTAGGAGCTTCCTAGCCGGCTCGACATAGGAGTGAAGTAGGAGCTTGTAGAGTTGGGGAAGTACGTACGCCACCCCACGATTGGTATTAAGGAATACACCCGTCATCCACGCAATTAATACACACTAATCAACCGGTAAAAGATAGTTAGGGAGTAAGGAAATCTAAGTAAACACATTTCTCTCCACATAAGTTTCACCACCTTTTCATTTTCTGTTATTTTATTTTATTTGCATTCGTAGTTATTTGGGTTAGTTGACTAGCAACTAATTCCGCCCACTCTTTCAAACCCGAGATTTTACTTGCTTTCCATAAAATTACAAAAACACAAAAAGAATCTTCTCTCACCCTTAGACCTATTAGAGTAGTTTTTCATACCTAACGAACACTATTCCCTGTGGAGAACGATCAATCCCCCGTACTTACCACTACACTATACTACATCGGTCAGGTACACTGCCTGGTGGGGTTGTAAGCCTCTTGAGATCCCTCGAGAGGTAAAACCTGTTGTAAGGTTGCAAAACCACGCATCACTGATGCATAACGATTATTTAAAAGAAACGTACTCGTCACCACGTTCAGGTCGTCCTGGGCTTCCCTTCTGCCCACAGCATAAACTCTCCCACGGGCTCCTCCTCCATTTCCTTGGTTCCCATTGTTATTTGCTACTCGCTGGTTACCATGACCACCACCGTTTCCCTGATTCTTGGGTTTCTTGCACTCATTACGGTAATGACCCTTCTCACCACATCCATAGCAGGTGACTTTCGCCCGTCGATTGTTGGGTGGTGTTGCTTGAGCGGTGGCTAGGGTCTGGACCTGCAATTCTTGGCCAAATGTCCCACTCTCTGGCAGTTTTGATATTTAACCGTGCACTGTCCTTTGTGGTGTAGCTTACAATGGTTGCACAGAGGTAAATTCCTATCATACCCCTTTTTCTCACTTGACCCTGTCGTGTAAGACTTTGCCACTTCTTGCCTCTTGTTTTGAGAGTTATGGTTGTCTCCCTTAGAGTGGTCTTCCCATTTTCTCTTGTTGTCAGTACTCTTTTCTGGGGCATCTTCCAATTCCTGGTCCATCAACTTGTTGGCTAGTTCCATGGTCTCATGGAGATCTGCAGCCTTTGAGGAAGTCACATTTCCTTTTATTGACTTGGGCAAACCTCCGACATACCTTTCAAGCAATCTTGTTTCAGTCTGAACCATTTCAGGACATAGCAAAGCCAATTCCTGAAATCTTTGGTTGTAAGCGGCCATGTTGTTATTTTGCACCGTCAAGTTCCAAAACTCTATATCCAACTTCTTGACCTCATTGCGTGGGCAATACTTCTGGAGCACTAACACCTTGAAGTCACCCCACGGCATAGCATAAGCAACATCCATGTTGGCAGATTTTATGTAGTTGTTCCACCAGGTCAAAGCGGCATCCATGAAAGTGAAAGATGCATATTTGACCTTGTCATCATCATTACAACCACTGATTCGAAATACAATTTCCAGATTTTTGATCTACCTAGTCAGTCCAACGGCTCCCTATGTTCCGCTGAAACCTCCAACCATTATCTTTCGGAATTCAGAGTAAGTGCAGCCACGGTTGTTGGTCATTGGCCTAGATGTTCCGGTGTTGTTGGTTGAGTTCTTTGCTGCGGCGAGTGCTGCGGCCACACGATCATTGAGAAGCTGATCTAGCATTGCTTGGTTCACCACTAGTGGGTTTGCCGCGGCGTTCTCAGCAGTTCTGCCTCGTGCGGCTCTTGCTAGGGTGGCATTTTCAGCAGTTCTGCCACGCACAACTCTTGCTGGGGCAGGTGTGGCATCATCAAATGAAAACTAATCTAAGCTCGGTCACGCTCAAGGCGTAACCAATTGCATAGCGTATACTACAAAGTTTGGTGTAACTTGTAATGATGCAAAATTTTATATGAATGATTAACAATCAATGGTTTATATCATGAAGAATCATTACTAAGAATTCAATCTCCTAGCTAACTCCTTTCGGCCTTATTAACTATTATGACAATTCTATTAAACACTAGTTGTTTGAAAAGCAATTCTTATCCCATAAATTCCTACGAATCCTTTCGGCCTATTCTCGTGATGAAATCGTTTCAAATCCATTTTAATGAGTAAATATGATGCTTGTCACACACCATATCCCATACTAATTCGTGCACTAACGTTTTGGAATAAAAACATAAAGAAAATCCTTTCGGCCTTTTTATTCTTTAAAATGTTTTTACCAAAAAATTAAGCAAGATTAGATATTATTCCAACAAACTCATAAAATAAGAAATGTTTTCATGCATCACTTTTTAAGATAAGAATACTCCACAATTAGTTACAT
The DNA here is from genome assembly GCA_021014915.2 of Artemisia tridentata subsp. tridentata. Lineage (NCBI taxonomy): Eukaryota > Viridiplantae > Streptophyta > Magnoliopsida > Asterales > Asteraceae > Artemisia > Artemisia tridentata. Next base: position 152,384,502 of record CP139504.1, on the reverse strand, counting down.
CATACACACAAGTATACCACAAATTACTCCATAGCAATCAACATAACAACACGCAAGTAACAAATGAAACTTTCATTAAACTCAAAGTAAAAATAGTTCATTGTAAATAAACAAGATATACCTAGCTTAGGATTACAAGAACTAGAATCGTGGAACTATAGCAACCACACTCCTCCAATCGCCTACTATGACAAGTAAACAACTCCAAACTCAAACCAAACTATTGAGACTCAAACTCAATATCTCCTGGACGTTTCTACAGCAATACTAGACTTTCGGGCAATAATAATAAGATAGTAAGTACTTTGGTGTAAGCCTTTTACTAATTTGGGGTGTCACACTAAGCATACTTGCATAGGGTCCAATGTATAGTGTAAGAACACTTATTCTTCAAGCCAAAACGACCCTCCAGAGTTAATATCAATAAATGATCGGACTCCAATGATTAATGGGAAGTAAAACCTTCATTTAATGCGAAATGGTAACTGCAGATTTGTCCAACCGATCGGTTTTTGGACCAACCGATTGGTTCCTCGCCTCGGTAAATTCCAACCGAATCGGATGCGGGTTGCATCCGATCGGTTGGATGCTTCATACACTCACAACTTTAAATTTTTCTTGCCATTTCTTGTCGCATGCTTTATCCTTCATTTAGGTGTTGATTTCTTCCATAGAACTCAGTATTTCCTTGATATATGAACATGGAAATCCTAACACTATCAAATCCTTGAGTCCTTGTGTGGTTTCTCTCTTGTCTCCATCTCAAGAATCTTCCAAATGTGCATAATCACTCCAATTCTTCGTCTTTTCATCATCTTTTCCTGTACTTGGCTACATTTACTTGCATATACACTTTTTCATGATTAAGTAACAAATACATACAAATATAACCAAATATGATGCACAAAACTAATGATAACGCAACTAAAAACATGCTCATTCTGAGCGTTATCAAATTCCCCCACACTTGAGTTTTGCTCGCCCTCGAGCAAGTCTAGCATTTAGAAAAATGATTTCAATGGTATCGTTATCGTGATTCCAAAAATCTAACAACTATTCCGAAGGAACAATTGCTAATTTAAATTTAAATGTGAATATTCTTGAAACATAAACAATTTAATCTTGAGCTTGATAACATAACTAAGCACCTCACGAAGAATTTTGAAATTCACTCAACACTCTATAGGGAAATTGATTGGTAAACCACTCATTGCTCAGTCATGATTCATGTGTCTTACCATAAGCTTGTACAAATATTTCATACAAGAATATAATAGCTCGCTGGCGCGTATTTTTGACTAGCTAAACAACGGATGGTCACTAGAGTGTACCTTGGTTCGCTGGCGCGTTATTTGCATAACGGATGGTCACCAAAATACGCACTAGATCGCTGGCGCGTCTTTCAACTATTCAAAAACCGGATGGTCACTACAATATCCATGCACTACATATCTTTACAAAGCCATCACTTAATCCGGATGCTCGAAAGCTAACAACGAATAAAGTAATTTGGTAAAGGGTAGGGATAAGGCATGGGAATATTTATATGATAGATTTCTACAAAATGAAAAAAAATAAATAAATAAAAATAAGAACCAAGTTCAAATTCCGTTCCCAACTCTTTATACCACAAATGATTACCTTCCAAACTCCTTCGATCGTTATTCCGCATCACATACTCACTTATTTCCTCTTAGCTCATTGGCTAATTGATACTCATACATTATAGCTCATTGGCTATTCACTTTATTCACATTTTTTTTAACAAACGAAACTTTCTCGTCACCCCCACACTTTGGATGAGCACACGCTACAAAAAATAGAAATAAGAGTAGCGACCTCCTTTTCGTTGAAACTACACATACACATATCAAAGTGTGGCCAACGTGTAATCATCAAAAAATAAATAGTTTTCGAACTTCAATTGAACTTGATTCGGGTAAGGCTAAGGTGTAAAGTGTAAAATATTTTTGTAATTTTCTAGATTTAATCAAAAGAAAAGAATGGCTCAGAAGGTGTAACTAAAGGTATCTAGCGTAAGAGATTAACACTAACAAATGGGTTCCAAATACGAGGATAACTAACCGATGTGGTCAGCAAAAATATTTCTGTAAACGGATGGCCATTTGGTGTAAATCCTAAGTTGCCTCTTATCATTTGAATATATTTTTACCACTCGAAAGTGATTTTAACCGTAATGCATAACAAGTACAAGTTCTAGAATCAACATAATCACCGGCACACTTATAGCGAAATATATAGCATAAAAATGCTTTATACAAAAAGGCTTTAATCCTCACTATTTAAGGTGAAAAAGGATATAACATGTACTAGTAAATGTTATCGAATCCAGAATGAATTAGCTCTCATAATTTGATTAAGTTCCAAAAATTTTCAAATAGCCTCATTTTTACCATTGAAACAATCTAGTTCTTTAAACTATATGAATTATGTGAGAAAACAACTAGAAAATCAAGGGCGAACGAATTCTAGTTACTTAAATCCAAAGTTTTACTAAACCTAAAAAATTTAAAATTAAACAATTTTTCCTATTTTCTTCCCTCCCCCACACTTAAGTTTTGCATTGTCCTCAATGTAATAAAAATGAACTTCAAAGTAAAGGAAATGGGAAAATTTTAGTTAAAAATGTACTACCAGGGTAAATACGCATACGCATATTTGATCATAAATAAGCAAATGAGTTCTCCAACTCCAAATATTGATCAACAATAAGCTTCCGGTAATTCACCCCTGCAAAAACTGCAAAAATATACGAAACAAAACAAACAAAATACTAAAACAAACAAAGTAATTAAATTAAAAACAAACCATACGTTATTAATCCTAAAAAAAAAAAATTTTAAAGAAAGTAGAGATAGAAATTATTCGACACACATAATTATTTTTTTTAAACACAAACCATAACATCAAGACAATCACTCGTCATCGTCATCCATACTTTCTGGTTCCTTGCTGCCTTCAGTCTCATAGTTCTTGGCCTCCTCGAAAACTGTATAGACTCTGTTTCTCTTCTTCTTCTGTCGCCCAGCTCCAGATGATGAACCACCAACATCGAAACTCGAACCTACAACCTCGGGAACTCTACCATACACTAGCACTGGCTCGGGAAAAGGTGCATACCCAGGATATGGGTAAGGATACAGAACAGGATAGGGATCATACGGAAATGGGTATGGTGGAACATTTGGTGGGTTGTAGGGTGGTACCGCATAATTGGCCTCACGTGCCAAGTGTTGGAGCATCGGCATGGAATAATCATAATTATAGTTACCCCTCATCATCATTGAATCTCTCCAAACATCCCTACGCTCAATATCATTTAGCTTACGGTTCCAATCTCCCCATCCCGAATCAAAACTACTCGGTGAATGTCCATAAACATTTCCCATTGGTGGTGGTGGTTGAGGTGCGGCAATTACCGGCTCAGTCCAAGCTCCCAATGTCTTGTTCTTCCTATCCAACGCTTTTCCAAAACTCTTATCATCCCAAGTCTCACTCTCAATCGGACCCGAACACTTATCCAACTCTTCATCCTCAAAATATTCTAAATTCCTTGCCAACGCGGTTACATAATGACCTCCACAAATATCACTCTTTTCCTTAATCCTCGGTGCTCTCCTAGAAAGATATTCGGCTATGATCTAAGCTGCATTACCATTCTTATCCTCCTCTAGCAATTTCATCACCCACAAGTCGGGTTGATAACACTTATCTCTACTACCAGTCCTATGCAAAACTCTCCAAGCTATCAACTTTTGCAAAATCTTCATCAAAGGGTTCCTTAACTTGGATGAATTTCTCCTAAAACATCCCGGATCACCAACTCGATTCCAATAAGCCGGAATACCATCATAGTCATTATGAAACCTAACTAAGCTCACAAAATGAGCTTCAAACAACCTATGTTCAACCTCATGTTGCTCATACAAACCAAGAGCCACAACAAAACCCGGCAAAGTATACGCATGCTCATTCCCGCATAACCTAAACCAAATACAAGTCTCCCTCATAAGATCAACCACTTTCCTTTCAAAATAGAAAGTTGAAAAGAATTCCAAACACCATTCTCGATACACATCTTCATAGATACTAAAAGCTCTTTCCCATGAGAAATCTTCAAACATATCCCCATCACCAGGATACACATAAGTCATTTTCATCATCTCCCTCAACTGATTTTCACATTCATACTCCGTAAACAAACTCCAATCAATTAAACGTGGTTCGGAAATAGTCCTAACCTGTAACTTAGAAAGGCGCTCACGATAGGCATGCTTTTCTTCCTTCTTCAACTTACTGAACTTAAGATTCTCATTGTTTTCCGATTGAACATTATAGGTAACCTTGCTCCTTGCATTTCTTTGAACATACTTAGTCACAATCGAGTTAATTCGAACACGCGACGAACTTGAAGAACCTACAACATTACTCTATAGAAAACGCAAATATATGTTATTATAAGAGTATAAGAACCAACGCTACACGATTTAGAAGTCCAAAGAGCTCATTTGTAAATTTTTCAATAAATATTAACGAGCCCTCCATCCGATCGGTATTGGCTTCCATCCGATCGGATGGAGTAAAAAGTCTGTCCCAACCGATCAGTCGCAACCCGCAACCGATTCGGTTGGGGTTCTGCTGCAAACGAAAAAAACTTTTTTATTTTTGACTTCAATCGATTTCTAACAATTCCAACTCTCTCCTAACCTGCATTTGAACACTTATGATGGTTTCTACAACTCCAATTCGTTCCTATATCGATCCATAACATCTCCAAATGATTTCTTAATCAATTCTAGAACACCCAAGAACACTAGCAAATCAAACTCTTCAATTAGTGTTCTAATCAACAATGCACTATCCTAACATCACTAATTAACAAGCATATAACATCTGGGAATCATCAATTGCAACTTAATTCGATTCAAAGTTTTGACCCAATTCAATCCGAAAATTCAATTAACCAATTCTTCCTCAAAACTTAATCAATCAATCTAATTCTTTTTGCAATGTATTCCTCTATCAATTACCCATCTATTCCTAAAATATTACATCTTAATTCGAAGTCTATCAAAAATACCCAAATCTTGACCTAATTCAATAAATCTGAATTAAAACCTAATTAAACCAAATTGATGATGTTACTTACTTGTTTTGGAGCCATGGATGATCTCTAAACACTCCTGCAACTTCTAATTAACTTCTTATGGTCGAATTTATGGACCCAAATTTGGTGGATTGTATGTGTGTGGGTTTCTTGTGATTTTTGAAATTGTGGGCTTATATATTCAACTCCATCCGATCAGCTTCATGATCCAACCGATTCGGATTAAGTTTTTGTAAAAATTCACTTTTCCTTGTAAATACAATTTGGTAAACTTGTAAAAGTAAACTCAAATGTATTTTTCCTTCAAAAATCCTTTTTGTATGTAAATGTTCCACCGCACTTGGTCTACCAAAATTTGTCCAAGTCTATGACTACTAACTCTAAACAAAACTAACACTAAAAATCTTAACTAAAAACATAAACTCCATAATCATAAAAACTTAATAAAAAGAAGTCTTAACCTAAACCTTAAAACTTAAAACTTAAAATAACTTAAATGCAAATATTAAAATACTAAAATGCATAAAAATTAAAAGAAACAAACAACTAGCACAAGTTTTGTGCTTTATTCTTCAACTTGTTGCACTTGATCTCCTTCATCCTTGAAAGTACTCATGCCTTAGAATATCTTCACTTTGAAATTTTTTGGACAACTTCTGGTTTGTCTTTTGTGTCTTAAACCTTCTTGCAAAATTCCTTCCACTTGGGCAAACAATATCGAATTTCACATGCCATTCCCCATCTCCATCTTCTTTCTTGTAAATACTCGGACCGCCGGGTCCCCACTCCAAATTTTTGAGTTGGACGGTAATGATCCAAGAAAATATGTAAGTTTATTAAACACAAAAATATTTTTAAATGGGTTAAAGAAAGCCTCCATTGCTAGAGCTCTCTCCATTTCATCTTCGATATCAAAGAAACTAGGAGTAACCGGCCCATATTTAGGCCTACCATCCTCGTCTCTTCCTATTTCAAAACATCCCAAGTATTCTTCCTCATTATCTTTCTCATGCACTTCCTTTACCATTTTCCCTCTAGGTTTTGGGTAGTAAGTGTGTTTCAAAATCCCATCATCAATAGTCATCGTACCACGGCCCATGTCTATTATAGCCCCACATGTTCTTAAAAATGGTCTACTTAACAAAAGTGGTAATTCTTTGTCTACCGGTATGTTAAGTACTAAAAAGTCGGCTAAAAAAGCTTGGTACCCTATTTGAAATCAAACAATTTTTCACTTCACCCATTGCTTTTGCTTGAGAATTGTCGGCCATGGTGAGATTAGATTGATTAGGTCGGGGGTTACAAAGTCCTAACCTTTTGTACAATGGATATGGCATAACACTCACACTTGACCCGGTATCAGCCAATGCATACATAGGAGTTGTTCCATTCACCTTAATTGGTAAAACAAAATTCGCTGGATCACTCATTTTCTTAGGTAATCCATTCTCCACAATTCTTTCTCTCTCAACCTCATCAAAAGTTTTGTCCTTTAGCCTAGATCTAGCCATCATAACCGCATCCAATTTCTTACGGTATGTCATATAGTTATTCAACACTTCTATCACGGGCTTCTTTTCCATAAGTTCCTGAAATTTCATCTCAAAATTCTCCAAGATAGCCTCTTTTTGTTCTTGAGTCAAAGGCTTAACGGTTTGTGGTGAGTTTGGTGGTGAATTAGATGATGACGATGATGAATTATCATTCTTTGGGTTGGAGGGTTGGGTTAATTTGTTAAGAGGTGCTTTCTTCCTAGTAGCCTTTCCCATTTTAACAACTTCTTCCTTCCCTTCCTTGACTTCTTCCATTCCTTCACATAATTCCTCAAGCATCACATCTACCTCCTTTTCTTCTTCTAATTCGGTAATATCGATCCTCATTTCACCAAGTGCAAAATCAACTTTACACTTAGTGGTAACAAGAAAATCCCTTCCAAATACTACCTCTGGCTCATCGGTGTTTCCATAGTCTAGAACAACAAAATCAACCTTAAAACTATGACCGTGAATATTCACTTTAACATCTTTCACTTTCTTTCTCCCGTAATCTTCATAATCAAGGCGAACAAACCCAAGTTTATCTAGCACATCCTCGGTTATAAAATTATCTCCATACTCCATATTCAATTGTGCATCCCAAGCTTTGACTCCTTCCACCCCACAAGGTGTAACAAACCTCATGTGTGGTGCATCGAACTCCTCCTTAGGTGGAGCTCTTGTAAACACAACAACCTTTTTCTTCTTTGGCAAACAAACTTGATTTTCTCCTACTTCATCTACCTTTTCAAGATCCATCTTAACTTCTTCCAACATGTTCTCCAAACGTTCCAAGGAATCTCCAGAATCCTTGAACATTTCCTCTAAATTCCTCAAATACTCCGAAACTTCACTCAAACTTTCCATCTTACTAAAGAAAATAATAACTATAACATAACCACAAACACAAAAATCCAAATCATTAGCATTAGGGTTTGTCATAATCGAAACATACTCAAAATGAAATCATATCAAGTAACCAATAAGTTCAAACACTCAAAACACTAAAACAACTAAAAATTGAAAAATTTTGAAAATTTTACCGACGCATCCATCCAATCGGTATCCATATCCATCCGATCGAATGGTTAATTCGTAAAAACCCAAAATGGCCCAGCCGAATCGGATGCGGGTAACATCCGATCGGTTGGGTCGAACAAAATTAAAAAAAAATGATAATAATAACTCTAATTAACTTTAATATAATAACTAAGAAATAAAATTAATTATCTTGAAAAAGTTAACCCATAATTAATAACTTTAAATAAAACAAATTAACTCTACTAATAACTAACATTAACTAACAATATAAATGTAAAACTCTTAAACTACTTTAAAACATAAAATTAAAACTACTTACTAACATTAAATAATTTAATAAAACATTAAAACATATATTAAATACTAATCATATGATTATCATTAACTTCTACTTAAACATATAATTAAAATTATCTATTATTAAACTTAAACAATCATTAAACTATCATTTAAGACTAAAGAAAACAGAAAAATAACAAAAACAAAAATTTTCCGAGAGCTCCAACCGATCGGATGCTAATCCATCCGATTCGGTTGGACCTAAAACCAAACTTTTTTTTTTTTTTTTTTTTTTTTACTTTTTAACACGAATTTTCTAAATCAAAACTTATAAAATTACAAACAAAAATCAAAACAAATCAATTCAAATCCCCGGCAGCGGCGCCAAAAACTTGATGTGCTCTACCGTGTACAAGTTTTAAAATTTATAAACACGATTTATCCGGTTCTCTATTTAACACATATGAGCAAGTATACTCGTCCGTGATAGTAAAGGTGGGTAAGTCGAGATCGCCCCAAGGGATTTGGTATTTGTATTAAATTATAACTAGCTTTGTAAAAAGGGTTGTCAATCCAATTTTTTTGCAAAAATTTAAAAACGTAAATAGAATCCAATCAAACAAAACATATACTTGTGTGTAATTCCTTAACCAATTGCATAGAGTATTCTACAAAGTTTGGTGTAACTTGTAATGATGCACAATTTTATATGAATGATTAACAATCAATGGTTTATATCATGAAGAATCATTACTAAGAATTCAATCTCCTAGTTAACTCCTTTCGGCCTTATTAACTATTATGACAATTCTATTAAACACTAGTTGTTTGAAAAGCAATTCTTATCTCATAAATTCCTACGAATCCTTTCGGCCTTATCTCGTGATGAAATAGTTTCAAATCCATTTTAATGAGTAAATATGATGCTTGTCACACACCATATCCCATACTAATTCGTGCACTAACGTTTTGGAATAAAAATATAAAGAAAATCCTTTCGGCCTTTTTATTCTTTAAAATGTTTTTACCAAAAAATTAAGCAAGATTAGATATTATTCCAACAGACTCATAAAATAAGAAATGTTTTCATGCATCACTTTTTAAGATAAGAATACTCCACAATTAGTTACATCATACACACAAGTATACCACAAATTACTCCATAGCAATCAACATAACAACACGCAAGTAACAAACGAAACTTTCATTAAACTCAAAGTAAAAATAGTTCATTGTAAATAAACAAGATATACCTAGCTTAGGATTACAAGAACTAGAATCGTGGAACTATAGCAACCACACTCCTCCAATCGCCTACTATGACAAGTAAACAACTCCAAACTCAAACCAAACTATTGAGACTCAAACTCAATATCTCCTCGACGTTTCTACAGCAATACTAGACTTTCGGGCAATAATAATAAGATAGTAAGTACTTTGGTGTAAGCCTTTTACTAATTTGGGGTGTCACACTAAGCATACATGCATAGGGTCCAATATATAGTGTAAGAACACTTATTCTTCAAGCCAAAACGTCCCTCCAGAGTTAATATCAATAAATGATCGGACTCCAATGATTAATGGGAAGTAAAACCTTTATTTAATGCGAAATGGTAACTGCAGATCTGTCCAACCGATCGGTTCCTCGCCTCGTTAAATTCCAACCGAATCGGATGTGGGTTGCATCCGATCGGTTGGATGCTTCATACACTCACAACTTTAACTTTTTCTTGTCATTTCTTGTCGCATGCTTTATCCTTCATTTAGGTGTTGATTTCTTCCATAGAACTTGATATTTCCTTGATATATGAATATGGAAATCTTAACACTATCAAATCCTTGAGTCCTTGTGTGGTTTCTCTCTTGTCTCCATCTCGAGAATCTTCCAAATGTGCATAATCACTCCAATTCTTCGTCTTTTCATCATCTTTTCCTGTACTTGGTTACATTTACTTGCATATACACTTTTTCATGATTAAGTAACAAATACATAAAAATATAACCAAATATGATGCACAAAACTAATGATAACACAACTAAAAACATGCTCATTCTGAGTGTTATCAAGCTCTCTACCATGTGATCTCTTTAATGCCACAAATCTGGCTCTCAGGCCAACCATCTCATGCATGTCAGTAAACATCTCCTCGAACAACACACATGCAGCCCGGTCGACAGTCCTAACTCGTCACTCGATTCCCTGAATGCGATCTGCCTACTCCAACCTCTCAATCTGGTCTGAGTGCACATCGAGCAAACTAACATGATTCGCCAGCTGTATCCATACCTGCTCCATGGCAGTAGGCTCCTCATCCTCAGCCGGTGAGGCTGGCGGAAGTGGAGAAGCCACTGGTGATAGAAGTGGAGAAGGTATCAGAGTTGGAGGTGGCACGAGCGATGGAGATGATAGAGTGTACTCCAGACTAGCAGCACGCACACCCGTGCTGGTATTGTAACACCACCAATTCAATGATGCAGCAAAATTCAAACTGGGTGTTACTCGATGGCACAACAGTCATAATAATAGAAAACGATCTCTAACTGAGTCGTTTTAAAAGGAATTATCATTCAAATTATTATAATATATCAGAGTTTACAAGATAGGTCCCAAAAGGTTCCATGTTTACAAAATACATCAATATAAAGTCTTTTGATGTCTTTTTGAATGATAAAGTAAGTTATAGCCTTCTTGATTGAGTCCGTGCCCCTCCGTGCCATCCTTGATAATTATGCACCTGAAATACATGCTTAAAACTGTCAACACAAAGGTTGAGTGATATTCATAGAGTTTGTTATTGAGTTGAACACAATATGTTGGTAGTGTGATTTACGATCTCACACTCATGGTTGGAAAACAAAACGATTATTATTATTCACTAAGCTCATGCAACCAATACGTTAACGTGTACCAATATCAATTGGTGGATTTGTTGCCCCGGTAGGTACTTTGCCGACATACCTAAGTCTCAAATATAGTGCTTTTGTTGCCTAACCGGTCAACACAAACGGGATTTGTCAATCCCAATAGGCCTATTCACAATACTCGCGCTCACTATTCCTTGTGATTAAATGGTTCATGATATGGGGCCTATGATTGGCAAGGATGGTACTTAGTGATAATAAAACAATCAGATAGCATACAATTTCAAAGCATTGTGTTCGGTTAAAATAGCATGTATTCCCCCAAGGGTTTGTAAAACAATTAAGTAATGGAAAGTGGGGCTATGAACTCACCTTGAACTAATGATATCACAACGTATAACGGAATCGATGGATAAGCCGGGGAAACCTCTACGCGCAACCTATAATATGATGTTATATCTTAGGTTCTAAAACAACGAAGTGAATATATAAACATGCCTTATATAGTTATTACATTAATTATGCTTGGATATTTAACGTTTGTAAAGTAAAAGTGGTCAAGTATTAATATTCGTCACGTTACGGGTTTCTAGTTATTTTAGTTTCTCCGACTTAATTTACACGTCATTTCTAAACCGTAAATGATCACGACTCGGTTTTTACGTCTTCGGAAAGGTATTTAAATGAACTTTACAGATTTGTGGGTCCCACTGCCCCATAATTTATTTAACTAGTGTGAAATTACCAATTTACCCATAAATGTATGAGCTGTTTGTTACAGCAGCTTTTAGACTCACGGAGATGGCCATAAGTTGGTCTATACGACTCCGTTTTATGCCCAGTTTTCGGCCACGTTCAATTTAGGATGTTAGCTATAACTTTTATGTTTTGATAAACAGTTGGTTATATGCAATTTCTATGAGTTTTTTCCGTTTAGAATCTGTTACTCAGTTTTTGACACGTTTTGCCGTTTTGGCTCTAGTTTATTCATACGGATTAGTTACGGGGTGAGCCAAGCGGAAAAATGACCACAAGACATAGCTCTAACTCCCTATGCTTTCACCTAAGTTTCTCAGTGCACGGATGTTTCCCAGAAATTCCATTTATACCCTTCTGTCCAGTTTCTGTTTTGCAAACATAGTCCTTACGATGTTTCTAGTATTTTAGTCCGATTTTTCCAAGCATAATCAAGTATACTAAGCATATAGAACATATTAAATACATGAAATACTAGTATTTACAGAATTCAAATGATAACATAGGAGTTTGCTTACAATCCTTGTGATGAAACTACTAGAACCATGAACTAGGAACACTAAATACTATACCCTTTCAACCAAAGTCCCTAGCTTCCAATTTTTTTATCCATCTTGCTAACCCTTGCTAGGCTTGATCTAACTTTGTAAGAACCTTATGAATTCAGCCCCTAATCACCTTGTGTAGCTTCCAATCCAACCATGGAATGATAAAACAAACTTAAGAACTAGGTAGAGAACACTTAGGCCTTGAACTTTGTAGTGTAATTCGAAGCAAGAAATTCAATGGATGATGATGCTTGGACTTATGGTGAATCATTTATGGGGAGAGAAAAATGAGATGAGATGAAGTTTCTTGGATGTAAATGATAAGATGAGAAGTGTTAGTGAAAGTCTTGAAGAGTTGTGTAGCTTTGGTAGACTTATAAGTTAAGTAAACTTACACTTGTGATAAATCTAAGCATGTTCTATCCTATGAGTCATATAAAACGTGTGATAGGCTGGAAATGAGGAGGTTTAGTTGTTTTGGATAAGTCTTGTATGACTTGGATACTTATCTTGACATACGGAGTGAGTTTTGGTCCCGGTAATCCCTAACTGTAAGTCGTTAAGTCACGAAACTTAAAATCGGGTATCTTAAAAATATAAAACTTATAGAAATGATTAAACTTGTCATTATACTCCATATTAAAATATAAAATGAGTGGTAAGTTCCATCGGGTTGCTTAAACGCTGTTAAAACTGGAAACGCGGGTCTAAAACGCGTAATTCGCGTAAAACGCTGAATTGGAAAACGTAAAATTCCAAAACTTGTGGAATTGTTGTAAAATGTGAGAAATTCATAGTTCTATTGTTTATAATGTTTTATGGACATATCGGGATGCTAGAATGACGTTTAAACCTAAACGTAAATCTCAGACACGGTTTTGTGATTTTTGCAGAAATGATCCGACGAGTGTCAAACTCTCGAATTATCATTAAAATAGTTTAACTTACGAGAATATGAAATAAAAATTTTGGGAGTGAATAGTGAAAGTGAATAGTAAAAATGAATAGTAAAAATTCAGAAATAGAAATTAACCTGAAATGCGAATTGTTACAGGTATCACAAGTAATGTCAATCCACTGAGTATCACTAAAACCCTAAATCTGGGCAGCTCTGGAGCTCTGCCCTATCTCAAATACCCCCTGCACATCCTCCATGATGCCCTTACCATCTCGCGGCATCATCACCTGATCTGACTCAATCGGCAAACCCTTGTCTCTGTCAAAACATGCACAGTCAGTAGCGTGCTCGACTGGTGCTGCCTCAGCTGGTGTAGGCTCTGCCTGACCCTGCACTGGATCCTCCACTGGATCCTCATCCTCATCAGAATAAGAGTCAATAGATCTCCGCAATCTCTAGCGGGGAGGGGAATGGTCTGGTGATGACATGGGTGAGTGAGATGATGGTGAAGTAGAGGTACCCTCATATGCTGAACGGGTCCTCCTCCGGGGTGATGGATCTGGTAAGTCTGAGAATCGTAGGCGGTATCCAGAATGTACCGACATACGAGTAGTGCGACGGCTGGTGGTAGGAATCTCGGTGGATGGGGTAGTGTGAGTATGCTAGGTGAG